>CAMZMU010000069.1:3618828-4158046 GCA_947311845.1 Poa pratensis | reverse complement strand
TCAAGCACGAAGGCTATCACAATGTAAAGTGCATAAGTAAAGAGCTCGGGTATAGAAATAACTGAGGCACGCGGAGACGAGGATATATTCTCGAGTTCCTCCTTTTTAGGGGAGTACGTCTCGTTGGAGAGGTGTGAGGCACCACAAAGGTCGATCTCAACGCCACAAAAGGCTCACCCTATCTCCGATGAACCACGCCACAAAAGATTGGTTCACCTTCCACTATCGGAATCCTTCGAGGCGGAAATCCGGAGTCTTTCAACAACAACCCGGGGCACAACCCACAATTGGATTGGGGCTCCCGAATGGCTACAAGTGACCACACAAGGTCTCAACCACCACAAAAGCGTCTAGGGTCCAAAGACCCAATAGTAACAAGTTCACAAGCTTTCAAACTTCCACGAATCCTCGTGGAGAGCACAAACCGATGCACAAAGCAATGGCAAGAGCACAAGTGCTCAAATCCTTCACTCTCAAATCCCACCAAAAGCAACTAATGCTTATGGGGGAGAAGAGAGGAAGAAAAAGTAGGAGAAACACCAAGACACTCCAAGATCAAGATCTACTAGGTTCCCTCCCTTAGAGGAGAGATGGATTGGTGGAAATGTATATCTAGATCTCCTGTCTCTTTTCCCTCAAAGATATGCAAGAATCATGGGAGGAAATGAGGGAGAGGCAAGATTTCCAAGGTCAACAATGGAGGAGAGATAGGGGGAAAACGTGCTTGGAAGAGCTGGTTGCTTTGGGAAAGAAGGGGCCTTTTATAGGTCCCTAAAAAAAGAGTCGCCGTAGAAAAATAACCCCGTAGACTCCGGTCCAGGAGGGCCGGAGACTCCGGCCCGGGCGGAGACTCTGGACCAGAGGGTGCGGAGACTCCGGCATGAGGCGGAGACTTCGGGGCACCTCCGGACCGACTCCGGACCCCTATACCGCACGAGCCGATGCCTGGGGCAGAGAAACTTCGAAAGCAAGGGACCGGAGACTCCGGACCAGGAGGGCCGGAGACTCCGGACTCGGCGGAGACTCCGGACCCTGAGAGTGCGGAGACTCCGCCACGTGCGGAGACTCCGGGGTTACCCCGGGGAAACTCCGAACCCCTATACCGCATGCGTCGTCGAGGGGCAGAGAAACTTCGAAAGCAAGGGACCGGAGACTCCGGACAGGAAACCACGGAGACTCCGGACCCAGAGGTGCGGAGACTCCGGTCCTGGCGCCGGAGACTCCGGTCAGGAAAACCAGCAAAACAGCAAAGCCTGAAATGCAATAACTTTCTCGTTCGAACTCCAAAACAGTGAAACCAATTTTGTTGGAAATGTAACGATAAGAGCTTTCCTCAAGGAAATATTAAGAACCATAAATAGAGTTAAGTTGACACACATGGAGGTGTGGAACTTTCCTCAAGGATAAACAGATAATATTTCCAACCCGAAAACACAACAAGTTTTTCATCCGGACTCCGTTTTCTATGATCTTGGGCTTGCTCCGAAGATAATCACAAGCACTAAAAGATCATGCATATACACTTCATACTCCATCATGTGAGGAGGATAACACAAGAGGAGAGTTTGACCTCTCTACAAGAGACGAACTGGTAAAACCTTCAACATCAAAAAACCACAAGATATTCAAATGAAATCCGTTTTTGATGAACTAGAGCTTGGTATAGAGATGAACACAAGCTCTAAATTCTCACATGGATAAAAACCAAATAAGAACCAAGAAAGATGATATGCCAAGTATGCAAATATTTGAGCTCTCCACAAAGATGCGATCAAGTTACTCACTTGAGAGCCCCTCTTGATAGTACGCCGTCTATCCTATAACTCGGTCTCCTACTAACACCACGAGACCGTAAAATAGAAACCCTATCAAGATCATACCTTTGCCTTGCGCATTCCACTTGAGTTAGATGATGACGATCTTGATCTCTTCAAGTGGACCACCTTTTTTGATTGCGCTTTGCTTGGTGA
Source organism: Poa pratensis (assembly GCA_947311845.1). Classification (NCBI taxonomy): domain Eukaryota; kingdom Viridiplantae; phylum Streptophyta; class Magnoliopsida; order Poales; family Poaceae; genus Poa; species Poa pratensis. Next base: position 4,156,076 of record CAMZMU010000069.1, on the reverse strand, counting down.
AGACTCACATAACTCTCCCCCATACACCAAGATGTGAGTGCCACTCTTAGGAACATCTTCATGACCATTATTTCCAAATGGGTTGCAAGATTCATGCATATGATATCTTCTAGATGCCCATCTTGAACTTGCACATCACAACCTTGATGACGATCACCACTTGACGTCATCCTCCATGAGGTATAAGAAATCTTCCTTTTGATGCAAGCCCATGGAGAGATACCTAACCCCAACAAAGGAATGCCACACACATATAATGGGTTAGTTCACAAAGCTATATGGACAATTTTTAACATACCATTGGATCACATGATCCCACATGGTATATCATTTAGCTTTGTGTGTTGATCAACTTGAAACCACTCTTTGCACTTAGTTTTGATCAACCTTGTATCTTTTCATCTTCTTGATCATATCAAATATGACCATCATAATCAATGATCTTGATGGCATACAACCTTGAATCCAACACATGGAGTTCAAGCGATGCCAATGGACAACCTACAAGAATAACTCAATACAAACATTAGTTCATAAGGATTGTCATTAATTACCAAAACCACGCATGGGGGCAACATGCACTTTCACTGAGGCGTGACGACGAGGGGGAGGCGAGCAGCTCTGCACGGTACACGGCGTAGGGTGTCGTTTCGCAGCATGGCGCCACCTCAAAAAAATTCGGTACTCGCCAGAGGTAGGAGAGAGAATTGTGGGATTGGGGGATGAGGACGGAGCCGGTGGCGTGTGGGTTAGACAGCGGCGTGCCGGACCGGGAATACGCCAGGAGCTCTCATATGGCAGCACTCACGAGGATTGAATCGGAACAAAAGGCGACGAAAAACCATGGCAGCTTCACGTCGTGGAAGAAGAGAAAGGGAGGAAGAGAATGAGTGGTGGAGAGCGATCCGGGGAACGAGATAAGGTAGGCGACCGTTTTCCTTCCACGTGCCTGGGACACACGTGTCGCGCTCGCGAGGCGGAGGACACGCATCGTATCCTCCGACTGATAGGAAGCGTTTTCCTTTATTTTACGGGTTTTCAGTCTTAGAAAAGGAAAGGATAAACTAGAGAACAATAAATGTAGTGACAACTAGTTGCCAAATTGACCTTCAGATTTTTTACATAAGCCGATTGTAACACACTTGTTTGCATCTTACTCCCTCTGTCACATAACTACTAAGGGTGTGTTTGGTAGCCCGTATCACCTTGGCATGAGATTCCCACTTGATACAAGCTGACCATATAGAGGTTGTGTTGAGATATTGCTAGGTGTTTGGTAGCTCGTATGACTAGAGACATGTTGAGCAGAGATGGTGTTTGGTAGCTCGTATGACTAGAGACATGCTGTAGGAACACGAAATTACAAATAGGTCCAAATGTTTACACACAAGACCTTGAAGAGACATAGAAAAAAGCAATCAGGTCCTGTTTTGCACGACCACCGCATCAAGAGCTTCATCTCCGGCAGGGAGCAGCGGGCCGGCGGCGCTGGCCGGCACTGGGCGGGGCGCGTGCAGCGAGAAGTTGTCCTCTGGGAGAGGCGAGTGAGGGAAAATCTGGCCGGCGGCGCTGGGAGAAGCCGGTCGGCGGCGCTGGGAGGGGCGCGTGCAGGGAACGACGGAGGCCGTGGTCCTCCATCTCCGCAACATTGGAAGAAGCTAGGCTCTAGGGCGGCGGGCAGCGCTGGGCTGAGGGGCGCCGGTCGCCGTCTGTGTTGCCTGGAGAGGCGGCCGGAACGATGGAGGCCGTGCTCCTCCATCTCAGGCTGCACACGTGGTGAGGACGAGCTCGTCCTTCTCCACGCTCCGCTGCCAGTAGGTCCTCCTCCTCCTCCTCTGTGAACCGGGAGTAGGCGGCTATTGGAGCACCGAGAGGAGGCGACGGGCGGTGCTGGACTCCGGGGCGGCGGGCGGCGCTGGGCTCTAGGGCGGCGGCGGGCGGCACTGGGATGGGAGACGAGAGGTTGGGCGACGGGAGCGAGGGAAGGAGAGAGAGGGTGCGGGGGGAAATGAGAGGATTTTTCGGTCGGGGTGGGTGACGCACAACTCGGGTGGGACCCACACATGGGATTTTCCGTATGAGCTCGGCCCTGCTGAGTTGTGAATCTCGATTTCCACTTCGCAACCCAACCAAGCTGAGTGGCGTTTTTCGTATCAGGTGGGCATGCCCCAGGAGCTAACACAGTCTACCAAACAACTGAAAAGTGGGTGAGGTGAGATTTTTTGAGTTGGACCGGGCCAAACACACCCTAACATGTTACATTATGGAACTGACGGAGTATAATCATGGGAAATGTAATTCAATTTCAAATGTTCTTTTTAGATGAGGTCGAACCGAACCAATCGAGCTCCGGCCCACGGCCCTGGCCCATTTGCACGAGCTAAAAGCCCAGCCCACGAAGACAACGGACAGACAAGAGGAACCGCAGAGGGAAAAAAACGGAAAAAGGAGGCAAAACACTGCACAGCACAGGTCTAGCAGTGGGAAAATGGCGGAGGCGGCGAGCTCCAGCTCCGGCACCTAGCTCACGCGCCGACCCAGCCGCGTCCCCTCGGAGACCCCGCGCCGCCGCCGCCGCCGCTGGCGAATCTCCACCAGCTCTTCTCGGGCGGCGGCTCCACGACGTCCCCGCTCTCCCGCTAGGGTTTCCCCCGATCCCCAATCGCTGTAAGCCGCGAAGACTTGACTCTCGGTAGTTCGTTCCCCTTCCGCTTCGAGCTCGCTGGAGTGGTCCCCGAGCGGCTAGATTTTGGAATCGCGGGGTCGGATTCTGAACCGATCGGTGTAGCTCTGTTCTCGTCAGCTAGGGTTAGTTCGTACTAGTACAAGCTAAGTTGGGGTCAACCAGCTGCCGGTGTAGCGAGAACTTATACGCTCTGAGCGCGCCACGAGGTGCATTGGCCTATTCTGCGCAGTAATTCCATGTTTACACGTTTCGGCCTTTTCCCGGATCGTGGGATTGGGTATTTTCCGGTCTGATCCTGGGTCTAGTTATTAGCTGACTGGTTAGCTTTTGGTTGCACTTAATTGGCCGGCGAGCTGTGTTATAAGGTGGGATGTCTTACTAGCTGATTGGTAGCATGCATTTTGGCTACGGTTTTGTTGAGATGCGCTATTTCGCTGTATGCATGGAACTTATGTAGCCTGTAGAGACACCCCACGCTATCGTGAAGCGAGAAATACCAAATATCTTAACTTTAGCTGCGATATTTCGGCTGCTTTCTCCATAACAGCTTGAATGCATGCCATGTGTGACGCATGTTATTAATTTACATGGCATCAGATGTGCTGTGGACATGCAAATCCTAAAGCAACTATTTTGGAAGTTCTGTTGCTGGTAGCTATGTAACTATAGAGCTATGCTTGTTTGAAATTTACTATACCTGCTACTTTGCACTACAGTTTGATCTACTGAAATTGCTTCTGATTATTGTAATTTTCTATCACATTTGTTTGCTTACATGAAACACATTAAATGTACAAGTAAGTGTTATTAGGACTATGGTTTATTTTTCTTCTTTTTGACTAAGCTTACTCTGATGACATGCAGAGTTTACAAATGGCTTCATCACAGCATGTTGAAGTGGAGGCTGCGAAGCTACTTCAGAAGCTTATTCAGGAGTCAAAGGACGAGCCCGCTAAATTAGCAACAAAACTTTACGTGGTATGCAGCGCAAACTATATGCAGGACATGAAAGCGTTGAACTCAACCATAACCTTATTTCTCTGTTTGATGTTCCAGATATGTCAACATATGAAGTTAAGTGGAAAGGAGCAGTCTCTGCCATATCAGGTCATATCGAGGTAAATATTTGCTTTTGTTATTTACTATGTTTTCCAAAGTTTTTCTTTTGCTATCAACCCAATTCTAAATACTACTTAAAGTTCTACCTTGTGTCACTGTGTGGAACGGAAATGTTCTTGGGCCTAAAATTCATTTTACACAATTTCTTCTCTTGTTGCCATTCTTGACTCCCAACATTTTAACACCCAGGATCTTACACACTTTAGTCGACCTTTACATTAAATTTTCACTTTCTCTCGCTTGACCTCTCTACTCTTCCTAGTTTTAACATGTCCGCACCATCTGTAATTTATGTCTGCAGAGCCATGGAGACTGTTGTAAACCAACATGGAATTGATATGGACCAATTGCGATCATCACGAGTTCCGTTTGCTGGTGGTCCACAAGCAGAGATTCTAGTGGTGTTATGTCCAAGGACAAGGAGATTATTGGTGGTCAGTCTCCATGGTTGGAAGTGGTGCATCCCAGAGTAGCGGGCAAGCTGCATTATGGCATTTCCATCAGGTAATCAACTTGAAAGGGAAACTTCAGTCACTGTCTAGGAGATATGAATATGATCTTTTATATTATTAGGTTCAACAGATATGACAAGGCATGACGTATATTTCCAGGGCGGGTTCCAGCAGGACAAAATAGGGGTGATCTTGCAGGATCTGATATTCATCAAGGCTCCATGTCACAAAAGAGCGGTAGGTCCTCTGGAATTGAAAGCCCTGCAAGTCTGCAAATGGAGGACACAAGATCTATGAACTCACATGATTCTTTAAAGTCCGATGAAAAAACAAGCAAGAAAGCTTCCTCTTCGAAGCGAAAAAGGATGGATTCAAAAGCAGCAGGGATATGCAATCTGAAGACAACTCAAAATCAGATGCTATCTCTAGTGGACAAAATATTAGAAAAAAGAAACAGGTTGGAAAAGCTGGTGCACAGGTCAGCCTTCCAGGGGAGTTGAGCCTGAGCAATCACATACACTGCAAGGTCCTACTCAGGTGCCACCCTTACCTGGTGGTGCATCTTTTCTCAGAACTCAGCAGGAAGGTCCACCAGCTTCTGCTGGGAGGACTATTGACAACACTAAACCATCAAATCCATTCACAATGTCACAAGTTCCAAATTTTGCTCAAGGTCTGGCTTCTGGTAGTATCCCCTCTGAGTTACAGAAGAGTATACTGGGAGGTGCAAATATGTTTAATGCTGGTTTTGGCTGGAACCAGAATCCACAAGGTTCAGTTATTAAAAATACTCAAGGGTCTGTTGCCACCTTAATGCGGCCAGGAGTTAATGTAGAAGGTACTTCATGAAAAATAATGGCATAACAGCATTATTAAAGTCATCGAAGTGCAAAATCTCACCTTAATGATCTTGCTTACACTGCAGGGAAAATCAGTGCAGGGTTACAAGGAGCTTTTAACCCTACTCCCACATCACAAATCGATCTCCCCACAGTCCCTCTTACATGTCTTCTTCCTTTGGAGGTAGCTCACAGTTTCTGGACAAGGGCAAGGACTTAGCTTCTGGAAATACTGGCACGAACTTCATTCTGCTGCTAAAGTTGGAGTTAACTTGGGGATCACGCATGTAAGGCCTGTTAGTTTAATCCTTACAGATCGGGTGTTAATGCTATTCTGGATACATTTTGGCCTTTCTAGAAAACATTTTTATTAAATGCCAAAGTTTTGTCGCCGTGTTCTAATGTTAGGTAACTTGTGTGGAAAGTGCCTAGTAATAATGCAGGGTATTCATCTATGTATGGTTGTAATCGAGCTTTGCACACGATGTATTGTATTTTGCCTTTTCATGAATGTCTATTTGCATGCCTTGATAGATTTTCTGCCAGTTGTTAGGTTATCATTCATATGTACAAGGCAGGTTAAGAGTTTTGTTGTCTGGTCATCTAGTCATATGTTAATTTGTTTCTGTATGTCAGGTAGTTAGTGCAGTTTTCTAGAGGTACTTTATTTGACACATCATGTAATGCAACTTTGCAGGGAGGTCCAATGCAAGAAAGGCAATATATTAACAGACCACCACAGAGGGTCGAATCATCTTCGCAAGAAGCCAGATTGTCTTCGCTCCCAAACAGAAATGTTGGGCCATATCAAACGTCTCACCCTCTCCAAACACACCATTCAAAGAGCAACAGTTAAAGCAGCTCAGAGCACAGTGCTTGGTATTTCTTGCATTCAGGTACATTTATGCTCGCTGTAGGATGATTAGTATCCAAAGTTCATCTCTGTCCCACTCATAGCTACTCTTTTCTGTAGAAATAATATGCAACCTAGAAGGGTACATCTTGAAATTGCCTTAGGTGTAGCCCCACTGCAGAAGGTAAGATCTAAGAGCAGAAAACATTGTCCGAGTTGACAGAGTTTCTGTACTCCTGACGAGCTTATAATTAAATAAACAGGTGGGGCACAGGTCAGAGAGGTAATGAGAGCAGAGTGGCTGATGGTTCTGTAAGGGAAATGGAAGTCAGGAAATCTCTGCTACTTTTGGTAGCCAAAGTGATCTGTCTAGACTTCCATCCACATCTGCAGGCAGTATTGCAGAGGCTGATTCCTCAATGAAGGACTCAGAAATTATTAAAAAGGAGATCACGATAGCTGAGCATGAGAAGTCATCGATGGAAGTAGAAAATATCCAGCACAGTGTTATACATGGAACCGGTTCTGGTTCGGAATGCGTCCCCAAGAAATAGCATCTTCTGTGCCATCTGGACCACGTCAGTCATACTTCCAGGGAGATAGAAGAAGAAATTCCCCTGAGATCCACAGGATTGGTGGAGAAAATTTGAACAGGACTTTAAGTTCGGGAGCCCAGGGATCATCTTCTTTGGTTGGTAATAGACAACATCCAAATTTGGAAGCTGCCTTTTTGGCAAAGATAGGTTACAGGATGAAGCATCTAAAGAATCATTCCCACCTCCGACACTTCATCATATGCTGCGATGGTTACAACTCCAATTTACCAGGAAAGGATCAAACTCCAGAAACAGATAGAAATGAGGTCGAACAGTGTACCCAGATGGGGGAGATGTTTTCTGATCGATCCACCGATGAAGGAGATGATGATTCTTGAGCATGATGATTTTTCATCAACTCCTCCAAAGTACACGATAACTGAAAAATGGATCTTCGATTATCAAAAGACAAAATATGAAGAAAATCAGAAAAAAGTATTAGAGCAGCAGAATGCACATAAAAGGATGTCAGCATCCTATCAGAAGCTAAAGGTCTCTCCCTGCGTTCCTTACATTGATAGTTTGGAAATGGGGGAAACATCATTTAGAAGTATATTCTGTACATATTTATGAGTTCTTTGCAAGTTCCTGTTTCATATATTCACGATCTTCATTGTTTAAAAAATTCAGCATTCTTCATTGTAGTAGCTGTATCGTTGGTTACCAAAAATTTATTTCTTTTCGTCCTACAGGAAAATGTTAGTTCATCTGAAGATCTTACTGCGAAGACAAAGAGTGTTATTGAATTGAAAAAGCTTCAACTTCTCCCACTTCAGCGTCGTGTGCGCAGGTTTGTTCGTTAATGGAGATCATCAGACTTCAATTTCTATCCTCGTGCTTACCATATGTTTCTGTGGGCTGGGCTACCTTCCTGTTCTAATTTGTTGCTTATGTTGGCAGTGAATTCTTGTTAGATTTTTTTAAGCCCAACACAGCTGATTTGGAGCGTGTAAAAGCAGTAAAGAAGAATCGGCATGGACGCCGTGTAAAACAGCTTGAAAAAATTGAACAGAAAATGAAGGAGGAGAGGCAAAAAGAATACGCGAGAGACAAAAAGAGTTCTTTGCTGATATAGAGTCTCACAGGTTGGCGTTTATCTTGGATTTATTCATATCGGGTCTTCCGTATTTGTGGCAGATATGTTCTGATTTATTTTGTCGATGAACAACTAATGACTGAATAATGTACACCTATACTGCTGATGATTTAGGGTCATTAGTTTCATATATGTGTTTTGTATTGGCTGCATTAGAGCCACAACAAAAGAAGTTTAAAGTTCATGGCGGAGCACAACAGTGCCAACCTTGCCCTTGAATAATCAAACATAAGTAAGCTAAGCTGAAGAAAGTAAATGGTGGTTTCCCCAAGTAAACATATTGCTAAAAGACTGGATCCTGATTCAGATTAGTTGCCTCTCTCTGACAATAATTATTCTGCATACTCTTTTGTAAATGCTGTATGCCTTGTTTACACTCACTAAACATGGTAATTGTCCTTGACTTCGTAACTTGCAGAGAGAGACTGGAGGATAGTTTCAAGGCTAAAAGAGAGCGTCTAAAGGGCTTCAATCGATATGTAAAAGAGTTCCACAAGAGGAAGAGCGAATTCATCGGGAGAAGCTGGATAGGATCCAGAGGGAGAAAATTAACCTGCTTAAGAACAATGATGTTGAAGGGTATCTTAGGATGGTCAAGGTGAGTCTTGTTTGTTTTGTTTCTCATTTGTTTGTATATTAGCTTAACTCTTCATTTTATTGTTGGACTGGGTCACAGCTGCTAAGTATTGCTACTTTGCAGGATGCAAAATCCGACCGTGTTAAGCAACTACTGCGAGAAACGGAGAAATATCTGCAGAAGCTCGGGGCCAAATTACGGGGTGAGAGCTCCACGGATGGTCGTTCTTATGTTTCTGGTAAGAGCGTCACTGCAAATGATGTCGAAGATGAGAACTACCAGCCACAGGTTTTTCTTCGCTCGCTTTTAGTATTATTTAGGTGCATTGAATTTATATTTACTTAATTGTGCTTTCTTCTTTCCAGAATTATCTTGAGAGCAACGAAAAGTACTATCAATTGGCCCACAGGTATTTCATGGATTAAATAGACTTACATGTTTTAATTATGAAATCCTTATCAATATCTGCTAATGTAAATTGTTTGCTACTTATCTTTCTAGTCCTGCGTCTAATTCATACTTATTTGCTACTGAACTTTCTAACTTGGCTTCTAATTCATGTGTATTTGCATTTTGTAGTGTAAAGGAGATAGTAAATGATCAGCCTTCTTATCTTCAGGGTGCGACATTGCGGGAGTAAGTTGCGCTGCTCATTTTTTTCTGCTCTTAGTTTGTTATTATTGTAAGTGTACATTTCACATTATTGTCGCTGACTTGTTTCCTGCTATCACCTGTTTAATCATCCAGTACATGTTTCCTTGAGCTATTACTTGCTATATTACAGGTACCAGATGAACGGTTTGCGCTGGCTTGTTTCATTGTACAATAATAATTTGAATGGAATTTTAGCGGATGAGATGGGGCTTGGTAAAACAGTTCAGGTGAGTCCAGTACAGCGCCACTCAGCATTTATTGTTCGATTTGTATGTTATCTGATGTAAACAAGTATCTAAATGCTACTTTGGCAGGTAATCTCTTTTGTGCTACCTCATGGAAACAAAAAATGACCGGGGCCCATTTCTCGTGGTGGTACCATCGTCTGTTCTTTCTAGCTGGATATCTGAACTCAACTTCTGGGCACCTAGCATAAATAAAGTTGCTTATTTTGGTCCTCCAGAAGAAAGGCGCAGACTGTTCAAGTAAATGTTAAAATTTCAGTTCAATCCTTGCCGCAGTTCATGTGATCATTTTATTAAGTTTAGCTAATTTTTTCAGAGAGATGATTGTCCAACAGAAGTTCAATGTTCTTCTGACAACATATGAGTACTTGATGAACAAACATGATAGGCCAAAACTAAGCAAAATTCAGTGGCACTATATAATAATCGATGAAGGGCACCGTATAAAGAATGCGTCCTGTAAGCTCAATGCTGATCTGAAGCTTTATCGGAGTTCTCATCGGCTATTGTTAACAGGAACACCTCTGCAGGTTTGAAAGCACTTGATTATGTGTTGTTGCTGTTCATCTATCTATATAATAGTCTCGGGTCTCTGTATGAAGTACATGCTAATGAACTATATGACACATTGCTTGTTTCTTTTTTCCTTGAAGAATAATCTCGAGGAGCTCTGGGCACTTTTGAACTTTCTGTTGCCCAATATATTTAACTCATCAGAAGACTTCTCTCAGTGGTTTAACAAACCATTTGAAAGCAATGGTGATAACTCAGCTGATGAGGTAAATCTTTCGTTTTTCACAGTGCAGCATAGTTTTCTTGGAAGGAAACTGTGTTTGACTCGAATTATCTTCTTTCAAGGCCTTACTTTCAGAGGAGGAAAACTTGCTGATCATAAATCGCCTTCACCAAGTTCTTCGGCCCTTTGTACTCCGAAGACTTAAGCATAAGGTCTTGTTTTTATTCCCTATCTTTTATGCTTGTCTTGAGATAATGACACTCTGCAAAAGGAGTTTATGCTATGCTTCTATTCAACCTCATTATCTCAAACTGAGGGAGTACTAACTCCCTGAATTGCATCCACTGTTCACATTGGTAGAACCCTTCTAATACAAAGCTAGGTAAAAGTAGAGGGAGGGAGGGCAGGGTCTGCCTGGCCCCACATGACCCACATTAGAAGCTTATAATATTTGAGCACTACAGGCCTAATATGTGTTATCTATCAGGAGTTAACAAATAATCAAATATTCACTTGCAGTATGTAATTCATCTTCCCACATGTCAGCTAATTCATCTAACATTGCTTGGTGCTCCTTACTTCCTTCCATTTTCAAGTCGTGATACATTTGGTGGGATGAAAATGTGTGTCCATCTTTTTGTGTTGCACCAATGCTGGGTTGCGCATTGCAGCGGTGAAGATCTAAAGATTCTCCATAACTAGGTTCAACAGAACAATGCAACACTATATCACAATGTCAAACTGGTTCTTGTTTAGCACAAAAAAAATGGTTCTTGTTAGGTTTGTTGTTCTGCATGGCGTATAATTTAAAGTTCTATAGGCGATTATCTCCATGGGCTCATCTAGCTGCCTGAATGCCAAACAATGTACTTCTGTTTATCAATATATGCCATTTTGGTAGATCAGTACAAACCCAGTCATGCCTTAAAACCTTATCCATCAACATATATGCAAAATGATCTTGATTGTTCACATGAGGAAAACACTAGTAGATCTGCCACTAGAGTTACTCTACGAGAACATTCACCCCGAACTTCTAAAAATGTGAAATTTCTTATATGTCCCATATGCTATAAGATCTGCAGCTTCAAAAATATGACATTGGTATTGCACGAAAAAAAGTGTCGAGTGTCAGTATAGCAACTATATGTGCACGAACTTGTCTTTGTTCACATATGGTCATCATACTTTATAGCATGTATCCTGGCATGCTGGACATGTACATCTATGGCTTCTTTTCAAATGTTTATGAAATACACTAAGTGTTTTTTTTTCATCTTGCTGTCTTCAGGTTGAAAGTGAGTTGCCAGGGAAGATTGAAAGACTTGTAAGGTGCGAGGCATCAGCTTATCAAAAACTTTTGATGAAAAGAGTGGAGAACAACCTTGGTGGAATTGGAGCTGTTAAGGTGCGCGTTGTTGACTGTTCTGAGTTGTTTCAGTGTTCACTTATAATGTTTCACTCGTTAGACATTTCACAGGTTTTATCTGTAATATGCTGTTTTACATTCTTTAGGTTCGCACGGTGCACAATTCTGTCATGGAATTGAGGAACATATGCAACCATCCATACCTTAGCCAGCTTCATGTTGAGGAGGTAGAATGCCATTTGGCTGTGTAGCACATTCTTGTTTTTTTTTGGGCATCTTAGCCATCTGGATTCTCTATGCAGATTGAGGGCCATCTACCTAGGCACTACCTGCCATCTATTGTGAGGCTGTGTGGAAAACTTGAGATGCTGGATAGATTGCTACCCAAACTCAAAGCTACTGGCCATAGGGTAAGTGAATTTTACTGGTATATATGTAGGTTTGTACAGTCTCCTACTTTCTGTGTAGGAAGGATTGGATTTTTCTTGAACAAGCCACACAATGTATTTTTCTCGAACAAGTCACACATTGGACTCTCATTTTGTAAGCTGAAGTCGTTCTTCCCTTCCTTCGGCGAACTTCTGGTTGACCAAGTTTACACTCATGCAGGTTCTACTCTTTTCTACAATGACAAGATTGCTTGATGTAATGGAGGATTATCTGGTATGGAAAAAGTATCAGTACCTTCGATTAGATGGACACACTTCTGGGCATGAGAGAGGAGCTCTTATTGACAAATTTAATGATCCTAATTCTCCAGCTTTCATTTTTCTACTAAGGTAAATTATTGGTTTCAGTATCTTGCAGGGTAGGAGGTATTATTGAAATGGAACATAGTGAACTCAGGAATCTTTATTGGCTTACCTGATTAATTAGCATTTGTATCTAAGGCCTACTTCACTCCTGTTTTTTTAGTATCCGAGCAGGAGGTGTCGGTGTCAATCTCCAAGCAGCTGATACCGTCATCATATTCGATACTGATTGGAATCCTCAGGTAGTTAAAGTTCCTTCAATTATGTCATTCAGGTAATGTGCTGTAAGAAAGTTTCCACATATATGATTTTTCCTCGATTTTTCAGGTTGACCTGCAAGCACAGGCTAGAGCCCACAGAATTGGTCAAAAGAAGGAGGTTCTTGTCTTACGTTTGGAAACGGTAAGTGCGATATTGACAGTTTGCTTATCACCTAAATATGTATAAACTGGAAATAACATGGAGCATTTAGGAAAAGGGTAGTTCAGAAACAAAAAGAACGGTTTTGTTTTACATAGTATACACTGATAAATTGGACCCCAGTAATTGTTTGGTTTGTGCACTGAACTTAGTGGGAATTTCATAATAGCTGGAAATTGTTTTATGGTGTCTTATTACTAGCATCATTTTTTTTTATCTGTCTGAAAAACAAAATGTCACTATACAAGGAAGGGAGTAACTTCGTGCATGCTTCTTTCTGTTGCTAGTGCTACTATGTTCCAAGAATTATGCGTGTTGTGAATCAATAGTCATGCGATAGGGTTTGTTTGAGTATCTTGTATCAATAGTTGGATATGTGTCTTGTGTGGTATTCTAAATGAAGAACTGACCCTACTCTTTAGCAAAGGGGCCTCATGGATGGTGTTAGGCTCACGTTGCGGTAGCTGAACTGTGCTGTGATGTGCCCATTTTATAACCCGCTGTAGAAAATTAGCCACACTAAGATACTAAGATAGGCAAAAGCATGTTGGACAAAGAGGATTATGATAATCCACCGCAATGGCAAACAAGCCTTAGAAGAGAATATTTTGGCTGTTCAAGCTATCTACCCCATTCATTGTTGCAAGATATGTATATACAACTCTTACATGAGCCAACCTAGGTCTATGTTGCCATGTAACACCCTGGGCCCAAATTCCGCTCAATGCCACTTCACCACGGGGGTGGGCCCACACATGCTTAGCCCTGCTTAGTGCTTACACTTTATTCCTCGCTTCATGTAAAACACTTTTGTTGAAAGCTTCTCTGCTATGTACCTGAAGTGGCCTTTTTTTATGTCATCGCGTGTAGGCCTTGTGCCTATGTTGCCTGTTTTCATTTTTATTCGTGGAACTAGCTGAATTTTTTACAAGTAAATTGTCTGGTATAATATCCTACTATGTATTATAGCTGGACTCGTAAAATAAACCTCAGCTAGATTTTTTCTCTCTCTTTGCGCCAGTTTACGGTTGATATGACTCCAAAAGAAGTTGCTTTCAAGTACTCTTTGGATTTCTTTTAAAAGTATTGTCCACTGAGAATACCAAGAGTAGTTATTTCTGTGTTTCCAGTCCCCACATTTACTTTGAAATAGGTTAGGTGGTTTTAATCTGTCAATTCATAGGGTCATTTCTCATTGACCCTCAATTTAGTGCATTCTTGGTCCATAGGTAGAAAGAGGTGCTTTTGAAAACCACGAGAATGCCTAACTGAGCCTTTGTCTGCTTGACTGTTATTTTTTAAAGCTTGGGCAAAACTCTCTAACGATTTATGATGCTAACCCAAATATGAAATGAATAAAGTACTGTCTGTTCTAAACTTTAACCAGAACCGATGCATCTATTACTTCAGCTGAAAATTTCAATACTGACACCTGCTCCTTACTTGGATGTACTTTGTCGCATATAAGGTCCGAACTGTAGAAGAACAAGTCAGGGCTTCAGCAGAACATAAATTAGGCGTTGCTAATCAGAGTATAACTGCTGGTTTTTTGATAACAACACAAGGTCAATTCTTCTACTCACTTAAAATTTAACTTGTGTAGCTCTCTTTTTTCCTTTCCTTCATGTGGTAGTAACAATTGCAGTGCTGAAGATCGGAAGGAGTATCTTGAGTCACTCCTACGTGAGTGTAAAAAGGAGGAATCAGCTCCTGTGTTAAATGATGATGCTCTGAATCATATTCTTGCCCGCAGGTAAGGCTCGGTTTGTTCTTCTTATTATTATGTCTGATACTGTCTAATTGCATAACATATCACTTGTACCTCCTTGCAGCGAAGATGAGATTGACATATTTGAATCTATTGACAAGCAAAGATTTGATGAAGAAATGGTATGCTAAATTTCTACTGTACATGTTTATTTCTGCTAACAATTTGTACATGTCAATTTGATTCTTGTATCCTTGTAGGCGATATGGCTAAAGTTTGTTCAGGATGGTTCTGTTAGTGGCCTAGACCCCTCAGTATTGCCTTCCCGTCTAGTGTCTGGTGATGATCTGAAGCCCTTCTGTCATGCTATGAAGATTTACGAGTCTTCAAATGTGAAAAATGTGAAGGTAAATGTGAGGAAGAAGGGCGGGCTTGGCGGGCTTGATACGAAGATTTATGGAAGGGGAAAACGTGCCGTGAGGTCAGTTGGATTATTGTCTTTGTGTGTCTCTGTTATTGGTTGATATTTATTTGCTAATTCCATGATATCTTTTGTAGGTCCGGTCTTATGAGGATCAATGGACTGAAGAAGAATTTGAGAAACTTTGTCAGGCTGAAACTTCTGACTCGCCTCAACCTGGCTCTGTATTGGAGGATTTAGATATCTCTAAAGTGAGTAAATTGGAAGTACCTGCAGAAAGTTCAATAGATCCAGTCGAAACCAAAATGGAGCCAATCCCGGCTGTTCCAGACTCATCACCAGCTAAGCGGCGAAGAGGTAGACCTAAAAGGTCAGACGTTTCATCATCTCCTGTTACGTCCCCAACAAAAGCTGGCCAACAAGAGACGGGAACTACATTCAGTAGTTCTGCACCAGCAAGTATCATCGATCCTGCAGCACCATCTGCTATCATCCATTCTACTGGTCCAGATGCTACGCCAGGTGGTGCTATCCGACCAGAGAGTACTGAAATTAAGGGTACTGCTTTTGTTTCTGCTGTATCAACTGCTACCATGAAACCCGAGATTGGTACAGAAGTTAAGGACGCTGTTATTTTGGAAGGGCCTACAGCAAAGCAAGTTGGCACGTCGGTAGAGAGCGGTCATGACCCGGTAGCTGCTAGTGCATCACCTCACCCACCAGCTCCTGCCACATCTAGAGGCAGAAGAAAGACCCAAGAAGGTGAAGCTCCTCGCAGACGAGGCCGAAAACCAAAATCTCTTACCTCATCTAGTGCTGATGATGTTAGTGCTATCCCTGGGGTTGCAATCGGTAGTGGAGCTAGTTCTGTGGGTTCTCCATACCCTCAAGGGGATATTTCCTCATCACATGCAAGCGGTGTGACTAGTTTTCAGAAGGATTTGGTCACAGATAGGCCTGTTACATCTTTGCCAGAGGGAGTTAAGGGCATCTCCGCCCCTGAAGGTATGAAACCTGCTGCCGAAGATATGCACGCTGGAACTGCAGTGAGTTCAGAAAATGCCAGCTCACTGCTGCCAAAGATCGTTCGCAATGAAAATGTTGGATTTGTTCAAGCAAGCTCTGGGCAAGTTCCTTCTTCATCTGTGCCTACTATGCCTGTGGTTTCAGCTGGAATATTGAAAGCATCACATGCTCTGTTAGCAGATAAGCCTGCCGAGAAGCAAGGTGCTTCACGTCGTCGCAGAAAGAAAGCATCTGATAGTGAGGATACTGGAGTAAGCACTAGGCAAAGATCAGCTATGAAGAAATCTTATGGTACTCCTGGAACCACTGACGATGCTGGTGCCGACGTGAGCACAGCTGAGAAGCTAAGAATAGTGAAGGGAAGTGATGGCAGTTCACTTCAAGATACTTCCAAGGAATTACTTAATATGAACTCTCCTCCATATGACAAGTCTGGATATGACTCTCAACCAAGAACACCTATAGCAGTTCCCATATGTGAAGCTACACTTCCTGCTGGTTTCGATGTTGCCCAGATTACTTCTGATATAACTCCTGGGATATCCACCAATCCTGATGTCCAAGATAAATCACTAAATCTAAACTTAGAAGCACCTCTCGCTGTAGCCTCACAAGCTCAAGTGCCATGTAAGACAGGGAAGGACCATGTTGCAGTGTGTTCTGAGGTCACTACTACTCATTCTGAAACGGCGACGGACAAATCATTGCTGAATCCTGTTAATGAACCTGCAAATGCCCAGTTTGAACCACCTTGTTCTTCACTTCATTTAGTCAAGGACATCAATACAGTGCCTTTAGAGGTTGATAGTGTTCCTCCTATTAAGGCACCAGGCAGGAGGAGGAAAGGTTCGGCCGCCGAACCACGCACCAGAAGTAAATCTGCAACAGCTGCATGTGAACGTCGTGCTCGACTAGCTGGATCAAAGCAGACAGGTGATGCGAGAAAATTAGAAACATTGGCAAACCCAAGCACAGCGGTTTGTGTTTCTTCAGTTGAGCAACAGGAAACTGCCCCACCAGAGCTTCTCGCTGCTTCTATCTGTCAAGAACAGAAGAATGCTGAGACTCATGTACGTGGTGAAGTGTCTACTTCGGCGGAGATACCAGAGGCAAAGTCAGAACCCCCCAAGCTAATTGCTACCCAGTCAACTACAGCATGTACTGAAGAAACAGATAGCAGCTTGAGCACTCAGGCTCCTACACTACCTATATCCAGAGAAAGTGATCTTTCTATGGGTGACAAGCAAGGTTTTCTCTCTCCCTCCCTCCCTCTCTCTCCCTCCCTCTCTCTCTGTGTGCGTGTGTGTGTTACTATTCATTGTTTGGTAATAACAATTGCACATACTGATGCGCATGATGCCTTTTTCAGATCTTGGGGTTCATGGCGTAGATGGGCAAACAAAGATGGTTTCGGCTGCAGAACTGGCATCTGCAAATGAAGATGGCAGTGCTGGTTTGAACCTTGCCGCTCGTCATATAGTTGGTGATCTGGTAGCAGAAAAGAATGATTCTACTGTGAAGATGTTACCAGACTGCCAAACCGCTTTAGATTCCTCAGAGAAGGATACTCTTGCCCCCACAGTAGCTGGCGTCAGTGATCTGCAAAATGAGGGTGCTGCTGTTGATTTGAATAGTCCTAAGCAAGACACTACGATAGCTGAAGTGTTGCATACTGATGATATTTCTGGAGGCTCTTCTAGTCATCTGCCTGCTGCTTTACAATCAACAGACTCAAATCAGCATGCAGATGAAAAAGGGAGTTCAGAGAACAGTGACTCTAAATTATTGACATCTGGGAAGAAAACAGAGGAAATGGAAGGGACTTTGGGTACGAACCAGGAGAAAAAGGACCACCCGGAAGCAGAAAAGAACGATTCTACTATGTTGATGTTACCAGACCGCCAAACCCCTTTTGATGCCTCAGACAAGGATACTCTTGCCCCCACAGAAGCTGATGCCATTGATCTGCATAGTGAGGGTGCTGCTGTTGATGTGACTAGTCCTAAGCAAGATACCACAATAGTTGAAGCGTTGCAAACTGATGATATTTCTGGAGGCTCTGCTAGTCATGTGCCTGCTGCTTTACAATCAACAGACTTAAATCAGCCTGCAGGCGAAGAAGAGAGTTCAGATAATGCTGGCTCTACAATATTTGCATCTGGGAAGCAAACAGAGGAAACGAAAGCAACTTTGGATAAGAGTACCGATTACAATCTAATCCGTATTCAGACAAATGATGATTCTCGCAATATAGCTGTAGGAAGACATTCTCCTTCAGAAGACAAAAAAGAGGACAGTGGTGCCCATGGAGTCGATGGTGTTGACTTGGTGGGAAGCAATCGAACTCCTGCTGAGGTCTGTTCTGCTATGAATACTGATGGCTCTGACGAAGCTCTCAATGCTTCGTTTACCTCGAATAAAGATGCCAGCATGGTAGAACTTGCTGTGTCTATCGGTGATTCTGCCTCTGCTTGCGAAGTAAAGAAGGATCCTGAGAGTCATGTATCAGTGCCAATACTGGCTTCTGCTGCTATGAATACTGGTGGTGACAGTGAGGAAGCTCACAATGTTCAATCCACCCATTCTGATAGAGAGGCCAGCATGGTAGAAGTTGGTGCGTCTAGAAATGATGATACCTCTGTTTGTGAAGTACGGAAGGATCATGAGAGTAACGTATCTGGTGAGTTGACGCAAGTAGGATTATCGGAGCTGAAGTTAGAACTACCGAACCGATCCCAATCTTCTAGCCAGTCCAGCGCAGAAAATGTTGAAAAAACAAATGCTAGTTGCAACATTCAAACTACTTCATTGGTAGATTCAGAAAGAAAATCACCAGGAAATGATGCACATGGTACTCCTGAAGGGATGGAGTTGGCTGGGTCTAAGATTGAGAATGCCAGAGAGATGCCGAGTCCGACAAGAAGAGTATGATTTGTTATTACTTTCTTTATTTAGTAGAGACTGGGCCAGGCTACTCATGCACATCTGTACCTTTTCAGG
This sequence comes from Poa pratensis, assembly GCA_947311845.1. Classification (NCBI taxonomy): domain Eukaryota; kingdom Viridiplantae; phylum Streptophyta; class Magnoliopsida; order Poales; family Poaceae; genus Poa; species Poa pratensis. Next base: position 4,137,527 of record CAMZMU010000069.1, on the reverse strand, counting down.
TACTGAGATTCATAGTTCGGCGCAAGTGGAGATGGTGTCAGCTGCCGAACAAGCATCTACTAAAGGTATGTGCTAGTTCAAAGTTTCTGTGCTAATTGATATGTGTGCTCGACGGTTATTCATGTCTAACATATGCACAGATGATAAAGAACATAGACCGGTTGATGTTACAGTTCCGTCTGGTGGGGAACAAGAAACACTGCAAGATAACGTTGGTAATATCACTATTGAGGGTGAAGTCTCAGATAAGACCGTTGCCCCAGCTAAAGATGATCACACTGATCTGCGAAGTGAAGGCAATGTTGTTGGTATGAACGGTGCTGACCAAGGCTCCGCTGATACCGAAGCTAAGCAGATTGATGGTATCTCTGAAGGATCTTCTGGTGACTTGCCTCCTGCCTTACAACCAGCTGACTCAAATCAGCCAGCAGAACAAGATGGATTAGATAATAGTGCCTCTATATCTGCTTCTCTGAATGAACATGAGAAAATGAAAGGAGTTCCCAGTGAAACCAGTGGTGGCAGTTCAAGCCGAAGTCGGACTGACGATAATCCTCCTACTATGAATTTAGTTGGATATTCAGAAGACTCAGATGAGGACGATTCTGTTAAGGTGGTTGAAGCTGGTGATTTAGAGGAGAATAAACAAACTATTCTTGACGCTGTCCCTGCTAGAACTGGAGGCCCAGAACCCAGTGGTATTGCCAGAGGAGCAGAACCTGAGCCTATTTGTGAAACTGCTGTTCATGTGCAAGAAGGCAGTGCAGAAACTGCTGATCCTGAGGATGGTAGCACAATGGACCTCGGCAGCGTCCAAGTATCTACGACGGAACCAGAAGCAAAGAAAGGGGACGACACACCTACTCGAAAGGAAACCGCCGAGTCGGCTGCCATGAAGCCAGAGACCGCGGAGCATGCTGGTACGAAGCTGATCCAAGTAAAGAAGCATCTATACCTCCTCAAGAGGAAACTACTGCCAATGAAGAAGCAAAAGCACCTACTCAAGATGAAAAGGCTGTTGAACCAGTTGCCACAGTGCCAGACCATGCTAGTACTGAACAGCCTGGAGAAGATTTGAAGCTGCATCCTTCGTCCGGTGAGGATATGGCAGTAACAGGAACTTCGGATCAAAAGGAAGCTGAGGAGTCTCCTCCTGTTGTCGTGGGAGAGGAGGTGCTGAGCACTGAAACTGCTCCCGATGGTAAAACTCCAGACCCGGGAGAGGCCGGTGCGGTGCAATCGCTGCCTTCGCCCGATGAGGGCTAGAATGATGAAAGTGCTAGAATGGAAGTAGCTGTGTTGGCGTTGAGGAATCGCTGTGTACTCAAAAGATGTATGAGAGCCGGAGCATGGTTCGGATCAGCCATGCATCTCCACCCAGTGGAGGATAGGGATGCGGGGGCTTGATGAAAGTTTGGCGTAGATTATGCGAATGTTGTAAGTTGTATGTAGAACATGTTAAGAAACCTGTTGTATTCAGAACAGATGTTGACGCTATTATCTAATCCTCCTTTTCTCCGGAATCATGTTTCTCAAAAATACTCTGGTGCTCGCTTCTGGCTGTTTATCGGTCTGTGAAAATGTCTTACCGACTCGTGGCATCTCAACATAAGCCAGCCAAAATGGCTTATATTGTGGAACAGAGGAAGTATTTTGCAAGGAATCGTCTAACCAGTTTGTGGAGCATGTCCTGTCTGTGTTGGCAAAGTGCTCTCATAGAATTGTAAGATCTAGCTTGATGGAAGGAATCAGGAATCCTGAACTTTGTGTCTGTAGCTATATTCACGTTTTCTTTGCATCAGCCTTCTTTTGGTTTGCATAATATTCCTCCGTTTTTAATATAAGATGTTTTAGATGCTACACATGTTGTCTATATACATACTAAAATAAGTGAACATATAAAGTAAAATGTGTCTACATACATTTGTGTGCATGTGAATGTGGATAAAAGATAAAACATCTTATATTAAAAAACGGAAGGAATACATTCATATGAGCCGTATATATAGGAGGCAACGCCCCGAGGAGCTGCGCGTGAACCCTGAACTACTAATCCCTAAAATCAAGACCCTAAATGCCCCTCTCCTCTTTCCCTTCCACGGTTCCACCGACTCGGCGACGGTATCGTTTTCCTTTCCGCCGTCGGTTGGCATTTCTCCTATTCGTTTTCCCATTGCTAAGGACCGACGGAGGATATACCAGGTGTGTGCCTTATGATGTTGAGCTTTGAACCCTGCTTCAAAGCATTGTTGCGGCATCCTTTGCAAACTTCCCAGCAAAACGAGTCAAACTGGCACAGTTGCATTTCTAGGTACTGCTCTTGCTACAGCCTACAACTCGTGCATACCAATCAATAACCTTCAGATTATCCAAGGCACTCACAGGTTGGAAATAAATTTCCAAATTGGATTTTCCATGAAACAACCACACTGACTGGAACACGACAGACATTATGCAACCAATACATGAATTATCAAAGATCTATGATCAACAGACACAAATTCATGAGGAAACCCACTAAGACAGAGCAAGAACATTGCCATCACTTTTACCTTCCAAGCCACACAACACATCCTATATCTCGCGATATTCTCAAGAACTGTAGCTTGCAATGTTTGGACCACTAATTAAAATGCTACGGCACACATTCAACCAAGCTATCAACTACTCTCTCCGTTTTTTAATATAAGATGTTTTAGGTGGTACACATGTTGTCTATATACACACTAAAATGAGTGAACATGCACACAAAAATGTGTCTACATACATTTGTGTGCATGTGCATGTGGACAAAAGCTAAAATATCTTATGTTAAAAAACAGAGTGAGTCTCTCTGGCGGGCTCAAATCCAACCCTATCTACTCCACCGATTCGCCTGCAGGAAACGTTGGCAGCCGGAACCGCTGCAGCCTGCCCCGGGGAAGTGAAGCTACCGGGAACGGCCGCGGCATTACCCACCTGGATGTACCTAGCATCATCGATCATAAGAAGAAGAAAATGTTGAGATTCATCATTCATTGGAAAACAGAGATCAAACACGGGACCAGCAGACACTCGGTAGATGAACTCACGATAGTCCGGTAGGAGTCGGGAAAACTCTGTAATCTTGCATTCTCACGGACAGACAGCACTCTATCTTGAACTGCGCGCAGACTCAGTATGATCTACGAGCACAACATTCAGTCAGATTCATTACATAGAGGGTAAAGAAAATAGGACTAAGCAAAACGTTGTGGTCTATACTGACCTGGTTGTGCGAGCGCGCCGGCGTTGAGGCGGGGAGGCTCGGCGGCGGCTCCATGGCCATGGCGGCCTAGGGTTTCTGCGTACGGGAGACTGGAGTTTGATGAATGGGGATCGGCAGAGGTTAATAAAGAGCTGGGATCGAGCGCGTGGGAGGGAAAGTGATCCGAGATTTTCGAGCTGGTTGATTAGCAAGTCCATGAAATTAGGGACTGCGTAACTGACGGCTAGCTGTTTGCTAACGGTCACTTTTTTGTGTGTCTAGCAGATTCAACGACGTGTTTTCCTCTGTTCTTGGTGCTACTAGCCTAGCCCAGCCGGGGGTGATGTCAATGGATTGTTTCATCCTTAACGGGCTTGGGTTTTGCTAGGGAGAACCTACGGCTGCCACAAAAGTAAGTTCTCTCGTTAGATTTTCGGTAACGCCTTGGTCTCCGAGCCGATTGGTCATGGCGACACAGGAGGGAGATGGAGCATGGGACATACATGTGTCATGGAAGTCTGCTCTAATACCTTATGATCACTAGTACTAGATGATTTGGCTTAACGATGCCTTTTATCTTGGGATCGGCTACATGTTAATATGGCCCGACGTGCAGCTCGGGTGCAACAAGTTTACAACGAGAGAGAGGACATTTTAGGGGGAGATCGATCTGATCATTTATATTGTGCACCAGATCAGATAGTTACATGCATGTCATTATCACGTACAATAAACCCCAACTCTATATATGTTGCTTTTTTTTAGCGGGAAGTAAAGATTTCATTAAAGCACAGTCCTTACAAGGAGGTCCGGAACAAACAAGCAAATTACAAAAAGGTCCTGCTGGAACCCGATGGCGTTGACGAACAACAGGCAGTGCCGCCGGCGCGCCGCCGCAACTCCTCCCAAACCTTGGAACAGAGGAGCCCTTCTACGGTCGGGAAGTCGACAAACCTCGAACTCAGAGAGCCTCCACCCTGAAGCTCGACCGCCATCACCATGCTTCAACAAATCTTCAACCTCCAGATCTCTGCACATCCGGCGCCGCCGCACCACGGCTACCGGCGAAGGGAAATCACCCAGCACAGCTCCCGGGAGCTGCGAGCTTGATGGTGATGTAGGATCCGTGACGGAGCTCCGCCGAGCTGCGCCACCGAAGAGGGCGACCTCCACCTGCAAACAACGCCCCGACCGCACCGCCTCCCGAGCGCCGCCAGGGTTGAGCCTACCCAGACCTACCTGTACACGAGACGAAGACCGGGGTTCCCCACCCTCCCGCCGCCGGAGCGGCCGGCGGAGGGCAGGGGAACCAGCGAGCTGCCGCCGGCGTGGTGGATTGGACGGGCGATTCCATAAATCGCCTCTCCTGCACTGTAGCGGGGGAGAAGGAGGGGTCCAAGGTCCCTACTTTGATGGTTAACTCTATATATGTTGCTAACACAGCCTGCCAAAAAGAAGATCCACATTGACACTTAAGCACTAGTATTGCTTTACTGCTTAATCCGTGGAGTGACAGTAATAATAACCACCTGGACGGAATGTGGCGAGAGGGTGGTAACACACGGTGCTAAATTCTTCGCGTCCGGCGAATGCGCCGTCAGATCGACAGAGCTAGCTAGCCGACGTGAAAGAAATTAACAGTGGAATCCCCGCGCTCGATGATCATCTGATCACCCAGCCAGCCAATAATCGTCATGGATAGATAACGTTGCTTTTCAAACTTCCGGCCGGGAAGAGAAGAAGGCTCTAGACACTTCTACAGGAGGAGTGCTCAACGACGACAGCAAAACGGTCGCACGACTAGAGGTCGGTCTTGAACCCACGGTGGCAATTGCACTGCACGGGTTGACCTGGGATCGAATTAGAAGATTTTTTTTTTTTTTGCGAATCATCGAATTAGAAGACTCGACGACCAAGCCACGTGCATATAAGTTGACAAATTTGACATCAACGATGCGCGCGCGTGGAAAATAGATCGAGTTTCGTGTTCAACATCTTTTTTTTAATTAGTGAACACCTGGTGCCGACAAGCAGCTGGCTAAGCATGCATGCATCTAATTTTATGCATCGCAGTCGGAGAACACTCCTTCCTGCTGTATGGGCCTGCTGAATTTACAGCTCTTCTTCAGCATGTACGTAGGCTGTGGTTCCATGCATCATGCATGCACCCTAATTTTTTTGATTGCATTGGCATAAAAAAGCATTGCCTTTGCGACCCGTTTGCACTCCTTTGTCGAAAACTATGTTCTTAGCGTTCTTGCCCCCACCCCCCCCCCCCCCCCCCCTTTCGAGAAAGATTAGAGCATTAATTGGGAAGCCATTTATGATGATGCTTGGGTCAGCCAACTAAGAATCTCAGGGAGCATATCATTCGAGCACGCCAACAAATTATGGCGCAGTGAATTGTCAAAAACCATCACAATTCGGGCAAATTTACCAACGTTTTGTTGTTTTAATGTGATCCAAATTCATATAAAGATAAAGCCTAACTTCGGACGTAGCGGAGGGAGGCCCGTCGCCAGAGGTTTGGCTCGAGTCGGACTACAACCGACTTAGGGTTTTATCACCATATATACATCTTGTAAGCCGCCGGTTGGGAAAAAGTCGCATGTTGTAAATCCCCGACGTTTGTAACCTCACCCGATTATAGTGAAGATTTGCTGGCTGGCTCTCGTGGTTTTTTCTCTTTCATTGTTAGAAGGGTTTTCCACGTCAAATCTCGTGTCCCCGTTGGTTTGATCTTGCTTTCGTTAATCAGTTATTTGCCTATCGTTGATAACATGTTTTAGGAAAAAAAACACCACTTTTGATGCATTCTGGTGGGTCTTTGACAACTTCGCCTTCAATGACGTGGCTGGCCAAACTGCGTTGTATGCCCCAGATGCAACCGGGTGTCCGAATCCGCAATCCACCTATATTTGGCAATGTGGCTTCCGTATTAGCATTTGTAATGCGATTACTCAATCTACTCTCTTCTCTGCACCCCAAATATCTCACTTGGATCAAAATGCTCGTCACCTGGAAAATTAAGAACGAAAGGAACAAGAGGATCTTCTGCCATGTTTCCACCTTGCTGACAATCATAGACTGATATCAAAGACGAGGCGATGACCTGGGTTATCTCTGGTGCAAAAAATTGACGTATTTATGTTCTTTACATACTTTGTCTCTTTCGTTGTTTTTTTTCGGGAAAAAAGACATGATATTAAAGCTCCGTTCTTACAGAAAGACCCAGAACAAATGAAAAATTACAACGACGTCCTCTGGATCCCGATGTCGATGACGAGACGAATGCCGCCGGTGGCGCGCCGCCGCCGCCGTACCTCTTGATGGCTTGGATCAGGTACAGGCCCTCCGCAGACGGAAAGTCGTCGGTCGCCAGCTCCTGAGAACTTACACCGCATCCCTGCATCTCCATCGCGAAGCTCCAAATCACAGCCTTCTCTTTATTCAACAAGTTCCGGCCCAGCCGCCACGCCATTGCCGGATAGGGCTTGACGAACTCCACATATCCGAAGAACCGCGAGCTCGGGAAAGGCGGGATCTCCACCACGAAGCTCCGGAGAGCGCCGCCGTCGAAGGGGACGAGATCCGCCGCAACACGCCTCGCCGACCGCACCACCGCCTCCACAGCGCCGCCGACAGGCCTCCTAGACGACCCTACACTATATACAAGCCGCGGATCGACGATCCCCCGTCCTCCCGCCGCCGGAGCGACCGCCGGAGAACGAGGAATCGACGACCCGGCGGCGAGCGAGGTGGATCTCCCGGAGAGTTTCAGAAAATCGCCCCTCCCAACTGTAGCGGGGAAGGGCAACGACCAAGCTTCGTTTTTCAGGCTCAAATGTATCGGACTTGTCAACATACAGTAAGTCTGAAAACTCAAATGTTTGGGCCGTGGTGGCCCTGCCGACGGGACGTCAGCACACTGCGCTGCAGTTCTTTGAGATCCCGTTCGTGATCTCTGGTGGCCGGTTAGATTAACCGTGAGAAATGTCAACCCGTCTGGTGGTTGGTGACTGCCCTAGCCCATAGGGACCGGTGATGATCACGATAGTCGATCGGAGATTAATAGCTAGGACGGCGGGTGGTCGGCGGCAAGTCGGCCGCCCCATCCTCCCCATGCATATACTATCCCGTCTTGCTCTGCCAGGTGCCATGCCCGTGCGTTACGTCAGGAGAAGAGAAGAGAAGAGAAGAGAAGAGAAGAGAAGAGAAGAGAAGATGAGATGCTTCACTCAAGTCAGCTACGCACATGCATGATCCATGCATCTACCCCACGATGATTAATCTCGCACATCTCATCTGTGTGTTAGCGCCGCCCGGCGACCTTGGGCACCGCCGCACCGACATGCGCACCACCGTCAGTAAGTCAGTCAGACTCGCATCCATCCCGCAAGATTCACCGCCGACCACAAAAATGCCTGACAGCGGCCGGCGCACCGCCGTTGCCTTCAGCGACCCGGTCGCGGCGTGCAAATCAGTTACCGGCGCCACAGGGTAAGTAAAGTTTGAGCTTGACGTGTACACACGCTAACAGCGATCTCCACTAGTCCACAGCATAGTAGGAATCAATGTTAATTTGATCGAAGATGATGAAGTGTCAGCGCATCACCTCCCGCTCAGTTTTCTTTTAAAATCCTGCTTTTCGCAAGGTGCTCCAAATTAAGAAGAATAAACACATTGATGCAGTTTGTTGTTACTTTGTCGAGTAGAATAGAATAGGACGTGGTGGCACCCAGCTAGCAAGAAGCTACTACTCATCATCAGATTCAAAGATGGACTTTGAACATGGGGGCTCTTGTCGAGGGTACCGATCGACTACGGAGTTTGTTTAGGCAGCCGCAGGCATGGGCATGGTATGGTAAGAGTAGATTATAGTAGGACTAGGAGTGGAAGATAAGAGTGTCGAGGGCCGTCCGTCCGGGAGACTGATGGATGACTGGAAGAAAGAGATCGAAGCCGCTGGGAAGCCGGAGATGCTGTCGCCGACGCGCTTGATTCCCACCTTGTCCGACCTCCCGTCCGCTTGCGTGCGCGCGGTCCATGATGCACCACGTACGGGCTACTGCCGACTGGCCGCCAAGGAGATTCTGTGGTCGTCAAGCAACTGCTACAGTCTTACTGTCCACCCCTAAACCTCGTGACACGAAATACGGTAATCAGTGTTTCAAATACACATGTGATGTCCTAGAGAGCGTGGAATCGAATTAAACTTCTCCGCGCTTGACCATAAACTTTGATTCTTTTCGCACGATATAATTGTAGCGTTCGATTTTTCACGGGAAAAAACACATTGACAATTCAATTGTTTACTTTCCTTTTTTGCAATTTTTTACTTGATCTGTGTAAATACTACGACTAGCTATCAAAGTTGCTCGCTGAACAATGTGCAAAATCCAAAACATCGTCTATTAGGGTGTTTGGTTCCGAAACGAACCACAACATAATGTCATGGTTCCATCCCACTGCGTATTTTTTTTTGAGGTTTAAGACGGTCGTATCCGTCATCCGATTAGATAGAATAGAGTGTTATGTACAGAATTTCGAGCTAGGGAAAAAATCCCTTCACAAGCAAAAAAACAAAAACTAGTCTCCAGAATCTTGTGTGTAGGCGAAAACCCGCACCTCCAACTCCTCCCGCACCAAAGCCGCCACCTGCGTATTTGGTTGGGAATGTTCCATATTGTGTTTGGCTAGAGAGACGAAACACCACAATCGCGCAGGAAATTCGCAAAACTAGTGAGATTCATAATTTTTTTCAAAACACCACCGGCATTACGCTAGTTCATTGCAAATAGCACTGATCGACCTTTTTAGCACGTTAACAAGTTTTCCGACGTTTTCATTGGAATGGCGTGGTTACCTCCCACAAGTGCATCTGTTGTGTATTGCTATTTGGAATTTGTAGGACCATATTAATAAAAAAATCAGCATCATTTTGTCTATATTTTTTAGGAAATAAGCATTAACAAATATATACTCACAATCGTGACAAATAAATGTCATCAACCATAAGTCCGCAACACACTTTTTAATCCATACAACCATAGAATTCATCCAAATAGTCCAAATTCATTGCATTCCATTCAACCATATTTAGTTCAGCATACAAGCACACACCAATTGAAAAGTTCAAGGATTCAAACATTTGCCTCTAATTTGATGTCTCTTTCTAGAAACCATTTCATGGCAACATATATCTAGAAGCCTTTTAAGCACGGAAAACAGTTAAAGACTACTAGACTATGTGGGCATGCAGTAGTTTCAAGGGGCCTTTTTTTTCCTCGAGCGGCTCACCTCGTTTTGAACAACTCAACTTACGACAACCATTAGGATCGTCTTCTCCTTTGATTGAGCACCGGAACAAATAGTACGCACGCATCATTTCCACGCTTCTAGAAAATTTTACGGCTTTAGCTGAACTTCAAAAGTCAATTGCTCTAGAGTTTAGACCCCCTCAACCTGTAAACATCAACCAGACGCAGCTGAAAAAACAGGATCACAGCACAGGAAAAGAAACCAGATAGATAACGCGCAACATAGGCCTATGATGCACCGTGTCCAGGCGCCACCTGGGCTCTCACTCACTGCCGACCTTTCGTCGTCGTCCACCTGCCCCACCTTTGTCACTCGTTAACGACGCTGCCCGCCATGAGCCATCCACAACAACCAAACCAGGCACCCACATGCTTCCTTATTAATAGCCGAGCATCCCCGCCCCCATTTAGATCAAATCCATCCTGCTCCAGCTGCTCATCCCACTGGCAGATCCAAAGATAGCGCGACCGAGCTCCATATCTGACCTCGAGCTGCATCGGCGCTGAGCAAGAAACCAAGAAACCGACAGGACAAGACGGGATCTTTGATATATATCCATGGCGGCGGTGATGGTTGCGAGACAGGGGCGGGACCTGCAGCGGTACAGCGCGAGCACCGGCGGGCGCATCGTAGTAGGGTGCATCCCGTACCGGGAAATCAGCGCGGACGGCGAGGTGGAGGTGCTGGTGATCAGCTCCCGGAAGAAGGGCGCCAGCGCGGGCGTGATGTTCCCCAAGGGCGGGTGGGAGCTGGACGAGTCCATGGAGGAGGCGGCGCGGCGCGAGGCCCTGGAGGAGGCCGGCGTGCGTGGCGAGACCGGGGACGCGCCGCTGGGACGCTGGTGCTACCGGAGCCGCCGTTACGACGCCACCTACGAGGGGTACATGTTCCCGCTGCGCGTCACCGACGAGCTGGATCGGTGGCCCGAGATGGAGTCCGGGCGGGGGCGGGCATGGGTCTCCGTGCGGGAGGCCATGGACCGGTGCCAGCACTGGTGGATGCGCGAGGCGCTCCAGCGGCTCGCAGACCGCCTCGACGCCGCCGCAACCACCAAGCCGATGATGCTCCTCGAATCCGCCTTGTAGGCGCTCGCGCGGCGGTTCTGCGTCGCCTCCCTCGCTTCTTGCCGGACGCGCGTTCGGCTTGTGCCGGTCGGGCTCGGCCGGGCGGCGCTGTGGCATCAGGAATCAGAGCATTGTAATGACGCGGCCTGTAGATTGCTTGCTTGGGATTTGACCGGGCAAGTAAATCGCACCAAATTCTTTGAGATTATACATAGAGGAATTGCTAGTGAAGATATCATAGCTTGGATTATTGCAGCCAAATGGTCGATTTTCTTTACGAAATTCAATTGATTCAGAATTCGCAAAACCGTTACTAATTAGATTCCTACAAGTTTAGCTTGGTAGCTTGACTCTCTCCAATATGTGCTCTCGACCGAATTGCTAGTGAAGATTTCGTACTTTGGATTATTGGAGCCAAATGGTCGATTTGTTACGACAAAATGCGGTATCGACGAATAGTTTCTTTTTCAGACAACTACATCGACCTCTTTACAAGGGCATATGACGCAGGGGAAAATCTGGGCCATCGATTCCCTCAATCCGATGGAAAAGATTCGCCGCGGACCGGTCCGTTGGAATAGACCGACGAATCTTGTCTATCAGATTGAGGCAACTGACGGCCCAGATATTCCCCTGGCCATATGCCCTTGTACATCTTTTTTTCGCCTCTTTATATTACACAAACTTTTGGGATTACAAAGAACTAAGACTGAATGAGATATCAACCAGAGGTTGTACTCTACAATGTGATCGATGTAGCTACAGAAATATAATGACGCATTTTCTAAAGAAGGACGGTTTTAGGATCCCAATTGATATTGCCAATGCTAAGAGCATTTTTACCGCTCAAAATGTGTACGGCGTCCTCGACACTGTGTCTATTATCGTGGGTGCCTGACACATGCCTGGTACAATTGAGGCTGCTCCAACGATGCTCCCGACTATTTTTTTTGAAAAGATCAAACACCCAAATTTTGAACAAATTTCATTCAGATTCAATGATTTTTTCCATGAATTTGAATGAAATTTAAATAAAAATCTGCAGTAACCTTACATCTATTGGCCTAAAGGTATATATGCCGACGATGGTGCCACGCCGTCCGGGTTGACGGCGCCGCGCCATCCGTGGCGAACGACATGTCTGTTCCGCTCTCTGCCGATTCGACGTCCATCGAAGCTACTACCGTTGCATCCCGCTGTGATTTTACCTATTGCAATTAAAATTAGCGTTCCCTATGGTAACATAAAATATATAACTATCATTCAATTATACTAAACGTTTTTACCTATTGCACTTACAGTGCACTTTTTTGACATGTGATTTTAACTATTACATTTATTATATTTAAAAACTGAACATGTCATAGTTATATTAAGATATTATTGTTTTTATTATGTAATTTAACTTCGGCATTTGAAATTGAACTTGCACTAAATTTGAAGCATATATAATACGGTAACTAAAGTTATTTGTTTCCTTTTTGATACCATGCTTCATAAACTTCTTTGGTTAAACTGAGTTCTTCTGATCAATTTTTTTTCATGTCTTCACACATAAATTCATGCCAATTAGGTGCGCTACAAATATATGTATGTATGTATTATGTGTATTTTGTTTTCTTAAATATCATGATGATGCCCTCTAAAGATGGCTGAGGTTTCTCGAATGCATTATTGTTTATTTTAGATATAACTGAAGAAGAAAATATAACAATCAATGTGTAAATAGAAACTTTTAGAATTTACAAAATATCTAATAGGGGTTTTTCCTATAATTATTACATTGCTCATTTACTAGTGAGTGCATGGGCAAGTATGTATTTCACGTTTTCGAACAAACAATTAGTTAGCATTGCATGCTTTCTTTGCACTTGGTATTTAAATAGTATCATTCAACTCAACTCTCATACAGTTCGCCTAGTTCTTTTTTGTGTTTGATTCATACTTACGAAAATGATTGCCTTGTACTTGGTAATATAGTAATCAAGTGCCACATTTATGTAAAGAATTTACTCTTATGTTGTTTTAATTTCTTGGTTTTATTTGTTATATGCATGCAATGCATATGGTACAAACCTCGTGGTTCTTTATTAATAGTCTACAAAGGACAGAGTGCGTCGCACAAACACTCAAGATGTTACCTCAATTCAGCTAAGTTGTAAAATATTTACTACCGACCAGGTCGTGTACGATGCACACTCCATCGGCGTGAAACGTTTGACCAAATATATATCTACTCTTTTTGCACTCTTTAGTGTATAACTCGGACATGAGATGAAGTTAACAACAAATTGGTGCTTATCTGTTCCAAACAACTCCATTTAGCGTATATGATTAAAAACTAAGCCATGATATTAGCAACAGTTGAAAAATTTATTATGAGGACCTTAGAACACAGCTAAAACAAGTGTCGTTAATGCTTCGATAGAAATCATAATCTATATGCGATGTACATATATGGGCCCCTCATGTAGGGTTGGGTCCTAGGCCGTCGCACTAGCCCCCATGCATGGACGGCTCTCGTTCAAAAATAAAGTTATTTCTTCCATTGTTTGTTGTTCAATCGATATACTATATTTTTATGGTTTGGTTGCTTTATGGACCATCTATAAACCGACTCGGCTTCTTGTAGCCTTAATTCTCACCAATTATAAAAGAGGGGAATAGGCGCATGCCCAGTGATTCGGTTGAACACATATGACACAATTGATCTTCGAACAACATAGGTGAGATCGAGGTTAACCTCGAGATCGCTTTGAGCACCGATAGGTAATCAAAGTTGCCACAAACTGGAAATAGGGCAGTTAATTATCAGATGTTGTTTGTCCTGAACATGTCTAATTCATTGTGTCTCATGTGCTACATCAGTATCTTCGAGCCTGACCCCACTGAAAATAATTTACTGTCAAAAAACTACCATGACAGTCGGCGCGCCAGATAGGAGTTGCGTGTTTCAGACCCCAGTTTGATATGGCTTGTCTCACTGATCACTTTGAAGACGCCACTGTCTTCCTAGTAAGGCTTTCGTCTCCACGGCGATCGACTTCGTCACCGACCTGTCTAAGACATAGTAGACTCATTTCACTCAATTGTTCCGTTGTTTTCGTTGTTCAATCGGTCATCAGCTCATATCTAAATATATATCAAGCGTCCTTACAAATATTGACTTGGGTTTCTTCTACAAAACCCTAATTCAGACAAGTGTACCCGAAATAGGATAGCCCGAATGATACAAGTTTTGGTAAATTTCAGACTAAATAGTAGCATCCTAGACAAAGTCGAATAGTTCGGACTATCCGGACTTTGTTGCACGCTTGTGTCTAGCCTTTTGTTTTGCTTCCGTGGATCGCATGCTGGAATTCAGTCTTCAAAAAATTAAGTTATTTGATTCAACTAGGCGCAAACCTTCCATGCTGAACATTTTTTCCATTTTAGGCTATCTTGAGGACATTTTGTGTAAGCTAAAAAGTGTTGTCAACAAAATGTTGAACATGAAAACTAGTTTTTCCACCGTGATTGATGTCAACGTAATCCTGAACTCGATTTATAAAGAGCTCGATGTTGTTCTGAAAAATAAGACTATTATGTCGACATCACATTTTGCAGAGTCTCAAGCTACCAAAGCTAAACTTGCAAGAATCTATTTAGTACTGTTTATAGGATGCAACTCCAAAATCAGATTTTTCCAAGAATAATTAACGATTAGCATTAATTAAGAGTAGTTAATATTGAGTTTTGGCCTTTTCCAAGAACAATAAGAAAACCGGTTGGGTTTAAACTTTCCCTAATTAATGTTGGCATTAAATATGATGGTGCTAATTGGGTGAAATATTGGGGAGATGGATTTTGTATGTCCAATCCCCATTCTACTAGATCCCAGAGATTTGTCAAATGCATCCTATAAACCGAAATGGAGGGAGTACTAATTACCAAACATTCAGTGCGCACCAAATCAACTCAATTTCATGTAGAAAATCTGCCATTTCGCTCCAATAATCCAAACTATTCCTCTCTATATAATCTCAAAGAATTTGGTTCGATTTACATGCCCGGTCCAATCCCAAGCAGATAATAAACAGGCCGTGTCAGTACAGAGAATCCTCTGGTTCCTGATGCCGCGCGGCCGATCCCAACCGGCACAAGCCGTGGGGCGGCAGTACGCACGCGGCCGCGGCGGCGCGCGCCCAGCGAGAAGAGATCGAGAGAGGCGACGTTGAAGCGCCTCGCGGCCGGCGTGCGCCTACAAGGCGGCGGCGTCGAGGCGGTCGGCGAGCCGCTGGAGCGCCTCGCGCATCCACCAGTGCGGGCACCGGTCCATGGCCTCCCGCACGGAGACCCAGCACCGCCCGCGCCCGGACATCTCCGGCCACCGCTCCAGCTCGTCCGTGACGCGCAGCGGGAACATGTATCCCTCGTAGGTGGCGTCGTAGCGGCGGCTCCGGTAGCACCAGCGGCCGAGCGGCGCGTCCCCGGTCTCGCCGCGCACGCCGGCCTCCTCCAGGGCCTCGCGGCGCGCCGCCTCGTCCATGGTCTCGTCCAGCTCCCACCCGCCCTTGGGGAACATCACGCCGGCGCTGGCGCCCTTCTTCCGGGAGCAGATCACCAGCACCTCCACCTCGCCGTCGTCGGCTGTTTCCCGGTACGGGATGCACCCCACCACGATGCGCCCGCCGGTGCTCGCGCTGTACCGCTGCAGGTCACGCCCCTGCCTCGCAACCATCACCGCCGCCATGGATTATGTACCAAAGAACCTTTCGTTCTGTCGGATTCTTGGGTTCTTGCTCAGCACCGATCAAGGTCGAGGGAAAGATCTCAGATATGGAGCTCGGTATTGCTATCTTTGGATCTGCCAGTGGGATGATGAGTAGGTGGAGCTGGATGGATTTGAGCAAATGGGGCGGGGATGCTCGGGTATTAATAGGAAGCATGTGGCCGGCGCTTGCTTTGGTTGTTGTGGCTGGCGGGCGGGCAAGCAGCGTCGTTGCCGAGTGAGGGAACGTGACAACGATGGGGCACCTCGACGACAAAAATGGCGGGTAGAGTTGGCGCGTGAGCACGGTCCACAGGACTCTGTTGCGGGCAATCTGCTCTCTGTTTGTTCCTGTGGTGATGCTTGTTTGGGCAGCGGTTTTACTTGAGATTCTGGTTCGTGTGTGTGGTCTTTTGGTGCTTCGAAAATTGGAGGTTGAAAGCTCAGCTCAAGTGCTTCGATGTTGTTACTACTATTTCAGAGTCTTACTTCTAGAAGCATGGAAATGATGGGTGGATGCGATGCGGATGTCAACCAAAGGAGAGCTTTTTACAGGTAAGATCAGCTGCTCTAGAAAAGAGGCCTTCAAATGATGGCAAGATTGTCAACGGCATACTTTTCTTTCTCTTCTTTTAGTACTATTCTCTTGCCATGAAAAGGCTTCTAGAAGAGATAATTGTGGCGGTGCTGCCATGGTGGCACGACGGTGCTCCCACATAGACGTGGTCCTACCAAGGAGACACGGCGGTGGCTGTGCTGCCATCGGTGATTGCCGTTGCTGCCTGCAGTGTGGGGAGGTGCTGCCATAGAGGGGCGACGGTGCTACAAACGAAGTTCGTCGCCGCTATCAGATAATGCAAAGAATTGTTTTGCTGCAAATGTCTGTATTTTTGCACCATACGTTCTGTAAATTTGCATTCTAAGAAGAAATATTTTGCTACAATTTGTTCTGCTGTTTTGAATTATATGTCTCATCGGAGAAGCTCGCCGGAAGAAATTTTTGCTACAATGCTGTAATATAACAAATTTTTTGCTATTTATTGTTATGTGCTTTGCTACAATAGGACAAAGATTTTGCTACGATGTTTCCGGCGAGGTCTCCGTCGATGTCTCCGGCGAAATCGATTTTGCTATAGTAGCACCTTTTGTTGCTACGGGATCTCCGGCGAGGTCCGGCGAGTCTGGTGAGGTATCCGGCAAAGTCAGTCTTTTCTTTTTCTGTTTTCTGGGCGAACCGTTTTTGCTACATAGGGAGCAAAAGCGGGTGATTATTTGCTACACGGAAGCAAACGCGGGATTTGGTGGGATTTTGGGTCAGGGAGGGAGACACGTGTCGGCAGGGGGACCCGGGGATTTTCCCCCATATCCCCCGGGGGACGCCTAGCACGACCCCAAAATATACTTTCATTTGCAACAATTTTGAAATTTAATCATATTATCAGTAAGTGAGTAAAAAATATATAACTTCTCCAATCCGTTGCACAGAGCTGCAAGGCTTTTGCACTGACCTTGGTTACATGTAGACAATACATTACGTTGTGTGGATTGATAGACGAAAACTCGAAGTAAGTGCAAAATCCGAATTAAGTGCACAACCTAAATCATGCATGCAGAACAAATTACTACTCACCATGTTCCTTGTTATAAGGTGTATGGTTTTTCCTGAAAAGTTAAACTTGACAATATTTTACCAGGATTTTAGAAGAAACTATCAACATTATAAATAATAAGAAAATAAAATATGAAAATATAATTAAAGATGAATCTAATGGGAAAAACTATACACCTTATAATAAGGAATGAAGGGAGTATGAAATAAAAATAGCAGTGTAAAATAGTTAGGTGTTGCAAATCGGTATTGCATGGAACTACCTGGATCTATTGCGTGGACCAAAAATAGAGATTGCAAAAATTACGGTCTAGCCGTCACGATCTCCTCACTGTTCAAGATATCTTCCGATATACCGATAAACCGTCTGATTTATCGCTTACTGGTGTCTGACTGATAAGATAAATCAGCCGATAAATCGGTCGATATGCGGATAAATCGGCCGATATGGCGATAAACCGACCGATTTACCCCTTATCTTGGGTCGGACGATAAGTTCCCGATAAGCGATATCCCCAACATGGTCTCCTCCAAATGTGGCTCGTTTTGAGCTCGGGTACGAGGTTCTGGTTTGCGTGAAAAAAATGGTATTTTCGATGCTTCGAAAATTGGAGGTTGAGTTAGGAGGACGTGGAGCTTTTGATTGACTTTTGAAGCTCAATTGAAGTGCTTCGATGTTATTACTATTTCAGAGTCTTTCTTCTGGAAGCATGGAAATGATGGGTGGATGTGATCCTGTAGTATCTCTTGTGGATGTGAAACCAAAGGAGAGTTTTTTACATGTAAGCTCAACTGCTCTAGAAATTAAGACAAGACAGTCTACTGCATACTTTTCTTTCTATTCATTTAGTATTAATAATCCCTTGCCATGAAAAGGCTTCTAGAAATATAAATCAAAACCACAATGGAATGCATTTTTTAGTCCTTGTATGGTTAACACAAACTTTTCAATCAAATCTAGTAAAAGATCTATTTTTACACAAAAGATGAACCAGAAAGATGCTCTTCGTCCGCGACAGCCAACTTTGAGAATTAATGATATGATCAGTAAGTAAGTAAATAAGTAGGTTGACTTTTATGCAATCCATTGCAAAGTTGAGTTGTTATTCTGCAAGGCTTTTGCACTGACCTCGGTAATGGACGATACATGGCGGCAAAAATAGATAAGCGGTGCAAATTTGTATTGAACGTTGTTATAAACATGCAGCTAAATAGGAGTAGTCAGATGTGTTTTTCATGGCTATCAAATCAATTCAACATTGTGTTGCTATCCATTTGTAGAGGTCTACAAAATATCACCATTTCTACGCGTGGTTGTGGGCAACCAATATTAATACGATATATCGCGACATTTGTTTGGCCAGATAGTGATTATTTTGCCAGGTTGCACGTACAACACGCTATTGTCCATGGACCGCGCGCACGCAAGCGGGCGGGAGGGAATTGAGCGCGTCGACGACACCATCTCAGGCTTGGCTCTCTCTCGTCTGGTGCAGCCACCATACCAATACCATGCCCATGCCTAAATTAACAAACTCGAGGAGCGCGCGTGGCGCGTTGGTATGTCCAGCAGTGGCTGGCTGCTCGCTCCTGAGTTCGACTCTCCGGGAGCGAATTTACGGAGCGTCTCACCTGCGTGGCACTGTTCACGTGAACAGGGGTCAGCGAAAACACTGTTCACGTGAACAGTGTTTTTGGAGCCAGTTTCCACCGCGGTTCTACACTGGTATTGTGGTGTGCCTACCACCGCAGGGTTTTCCGGAAGATCTAGACTCGCGGAGGCTCAAGGCTTAGTATAGTCTGGTTAGGTCTAGCTTACGCACGGGTGGCGTGTGTGTGGTGTTGTGTGTGTAGAGTATGTAGTGCGTGAGTTCAGATTCTACAAGATGTACTAAGATCTGGAAATCTCAAATATTTTTTTTTTAACAAACTCCATTCCTTGAACAAACTGGAGTAGTTAGTTTCAGAGTCCATGTTTGAATTTGATGATGAGTAGTAGGTTCTTGCTGGGTGCCACCAAGTCCTATTAATTCTAGTACTATAACCAGATCGTGCCATGCAATAAAAATATAAAATGCACGTGCATGCAAGATTTGAGTGAATAAAGTACTCCCTACATGATTTGCTCTTCGCTTCCTCTGACCTAGCGCACGGGCATGGCAAGACGTGCATGTTTAATTGCTAGTCTCCACGCGGAAATTGGTTTTGGCACCCGAGCTCATATCGGGAGCATAATTTTTTTGAAAACTTTTCAAACAAATCCGAAAAAATTCATGCACGTACCTGATGATGGTGCGCACGACCGTGTTAAATTTCGTACCGAAATGACATCGTATGCGCCCTGTGTAAAAATGACAAAATTCTGACAGAAAATTCAAAATTTTGGATCTCATTTCCTGTCAGAACTTTGTCATTTTTGCACGCAGTCAGAGTGGTATTTTTCGTCCTCTTGATCGCAAAGATGGCACTGTCACATGGCTTGCGTCCTGTGTTGCTCAAGCCGAGCCTGATCCTATAGCTGAACCACGACACTTTCAGGCAGCACTTGGTATTCCACACTGGCGGGCTGCTATGGAGCATGAGTTTCAGGCTCTTCAGAAAAATAATACTTGGCGCCTGGTCCCGCCTCCGTCTGGTGTCAACATTATTGACTCTAAATGGGTGTTCAAGGTGAAGAAACATGCTGATGACTCTATTGAAAGGTACGAGGCCACGATTAGTTGCTAAAGGCTTCAAACAACGGTATGGTCTTGATTATGAGGATACATTCAGTCCTGTTGTTAAGCCCACCACTATTTGCCTTTTACTTTCATTGGCTGTTACTCGAGACTGGTCACTTCGTTAGCTGGATGTTCAGAATGCCTTTCTCCATGGAGTTCTGGAAGAAGAGGTATATATGCGTCAGCCACCAGGTTTTGTTGATCCTGCTCAGCCACATCATCTGTGTCGCCTTGTCAAGGCACTCTATGGTCTCAAGCAGACTCTTCGTGCGTGGCATGCACGGCTTGGCGCTGCTCTTCGTGCGCATGGGTTTGCACCGTCTACAGCTGACACGTCCCTGTTTATTCTCCAGCGACCTGAGGTGACTCTGTATCTTCTGGTCTACGTTGATGATATTATACTTGTCAGTTCTTCGGTTACTGCTGCTGATCGGCTAGTTCTTTCTCTGGGTTCTGATTTTGCTGTTAAGGATATGCGTAAACTGCATTATTTTCTGGGCATTGAAGTTACTCATTCTGACAGTGGTTTGACTCTTACTCGGCAGAAGTACTCTCAGGATTTGTTACGCCGTGCGGGTATGTTGAAGTGCAAGCCGGCTACTACTCCCATGTCTGTCACTGACAAACTGTCAGCTCTTGATGGAGCCTTGCTCTCTTCTGATGATGCCACTGACTACCGTAGCATTGTTGGTGATCTCCGGTACCTGCTCATTACTCGACCAGACATATCATTTGCCGTTAATCGTGTGTGCCAGTATCTTCATGCGCCCCGCGATCCTCATTGGTCACCTGTTAAGCGTATTCTGCGCTATGTTCGTCACACTGTTTCATATGGTCTACATCTACAATCTGCACCTTCTGGCATGCTCTCAGCCTTTTCTGACGCAGATTGGGCTGGTAGTCCTGATGATCGGCGATCCACGGGGGATATGCAGTATTCTTTGGTCCTAACTTGATCGCCTGGCAAGCTCGCAAGCAAGCTACAGTGTCTCGGAGTAGTACTGAAACTGAATACAAAGCAGTTGCCAATGCCCCAGCTGAGATTATATGGGTGCAGTCCTTACTTAGAGAGTTGAAGATCTCTCAAGCTCAGCCACCTGTCTTTTGGTGTGATAACATCGGTGCTACATATCTTTCATCAAATCCAGTATTTCATGCCAGAACAAAACACATCAAAGTTGATTATCATTTTGTGAGGAAACATGTTGCACAGAAGCTACTTCAGATCAAGTTTGTGTCTTCTAAGGATAAGTTTGCTGATATTTTTACTAAGCCCTTGCCCCTACCTTCTTTCGAAGGATGTCGACGCAATCTTAACCTCCTTAGTGTTTCAGGACATAGTTAAGATTGAGGGAGGATGTTAGACTATGTATATAGTAGCATGTGATGTATGTATATTGTATACGAACTCATGTACTATGTATTGTACCCTATATAAATACATGACTGCCGAACCCTGATGGGTATCGAGCACTGTTCCCAACCCTAACCTCTGTTTAACACACGGCCACGGCGAGGTCCAACGGGAGGTCAGCCTAGGATCTTTTTCTGTCACTCGGTTGCAGTGCCGATGCTGCTGCCGCCATTGGTAGATCGATCTTCTAGTCTCTACATGCTCCTTCTTTGACAGTAGCAATTTCTCACAAATGCTGCTGCTTGGTGTTACGATTCACATTAACTAGAGCTAGCGAGTTATGGTATCATATTAGTCAATCCAATTTTTCTGTTGGAGATTGATACGGAGTATTAACCACCAAATCCTGTTTTTTTTCGAGATATATACCCAAAAAAAATTCGAGATTGTCATCCATCAATCCAATCCCTGGTTTCCGTAAACAAAAAAAGGTTAACTTCTCTAATTGCAAAAACTCGGTACTTTTTTTTTGCAATGAACTCGGTACTACTCCCTTCGTTTTTTAATAGAAGATGTTTTAACTTTTGTTCACATGCACATGCACATGCACACAAATGTATGTAGACACATTTTTGTGTGCATGTTCACTCATTTTAGTGTGCATATAGACAACATGTATACCATCTAAAATATCTTATATTAAAAAACAGAGGGAGTACTTTTTAATGCGATTCTTTACCGATTTTTAAGCTAGCGTCTGCATATACTTGTCTCGACCGGGCATGCATATATCTAGCTCATTCACGTTATACAAGTTAGAATTTTAACTAATTGGTCTAGTATTTCAATAACCCTATACTAAGATCCAGAGGGCGGGAGGTTCAAACCATATCGACCATCCAAAGGCGTTGATCGAATGGGAATGGTACAGATCGCTCCAATGTTGAACACCAAACATGTTTATCACATGTCGTTACATCATGTTGTAATTAATGACCCGCTAGTTGTTATAATTAACGCATCATAATTTCATATAACTAGCAATTTAATTTGTCGATAAAAATACCATTTTTCCATAATAGGCGTTTAATACTTTTTTTGACAATCAATACCACGATATGTTATGGTAGCGAATATTACAAGGTAGAGACTAGAGATACATGAGCAGACCACAGTAAATACAAAATAAAATTTAAAAGAAACGAGCAAATCTTCAAAAAAAATTAAACTCTTTTTTCTTTCATGACACAATTTTGTACTTTTTAATGGTAGCCGTTGAAGAATGACAAAGATATCCAACCATAGACTTATAAATACCTATAAATACCTGTGAGGGTTCTCACATAATTGTAATTTTGAGCCGCAATGCAGATCTATTTGCATGCACACATCCATTAAAGTAGTCAACCAACATCGGTAAGAGTACCAACACCGGTATTTCAAGGACAACCAACCGAACAACCTGGTCGATGTTGCTGGGAGCCTAGAGTACGAATTACAATTGGCGAGTACGTAGCAGTCGAGACAGATATTGTGAGGATAATCGTCCTCACGACAGAAAAAATCCAAAATCGATTTGGCGAAACAAGATCTGAAGGAACATAAGTAGACAAATTTAATCTTTCAAAACCGCCACTAACGCTGGGAATGAGATATCGAAAGCTCGGAGATTGCTTATTATAGACGATATCACCTCCATTGATGAATAAGACCGCTAGAAAAGCTCCACTTAGCCTATTCATGTCTCGCAATTGATTAAACTAAAAGTTTGGTCCCACACTGACATTTAATATTATAGATTTGAACCTTCTTATATTGGAGGATCTTCTTGTGGACATGGGTTTTGACACGTAGATTTAGATGCACCCATTGTGTAAATATATTTTATTTGTATTTTGAAATATTAAAAAATTCAAAAAAAAATTGGATGTACATACTAATATTCTATGTAGCTTGAGAGCCATTAGTCCACTCTCGAGACAAACGACTATATAAAAGAGAAACTCAGCTGCACAAAGTTAGCACGTTGGGTCTCATATAAGCGTGCCAGCACCAGACATTCTAAATCAGCGTGTTTTTCTGAATCAGCGTGTTAACTGTGCGTCTGGACACATGCACACGACGTACGAGATGGTGGTGCGACCGAGATGGATGGATGCATCCAGGATATGTATGTGATTATATGTTCATCTGGTTTCCATGTTAATCGTGGTTTTTGAGCTTGGAACTACACTCATTTCTCCTTTTGTTTAGGACCTAATAATAGAGCGCAAAGTTATTATATCCGTTGAGTACATGACAGTGGACGCATGTGAACGTTGGTGATGACGTCCCACGTGAGACTAATTTTTTGGCAAACATATAATGGTTGTGGACAAAGAATCTCACCTCTAGGTCACTCCTACTGTCCGCCACTTGGTACCTCATAATTATTTCTTAATTTGAATCTGTTTCACGTGGTTTTTCTTTTAGAAAAAGAGAATAACTTCCCTCGCCTGCATTGACTCGTGCACACATAACTATATATTTTTAATAAGTACTACTAGTACATCATACTAGTCCCACTGTGAAAAACTAAGAAGTACTAATGACCTCATTAGTAGCTCCAGTTTTTCTTCTCTTTTTTCCCCTACTGAGCGCTCATCTTGCTCGCGGTGCCACTTAAATGGAGCCTAATACAGGGGACCATAGGGAGTATTAACAAAGAAAAAATTTGGTGCCGAAATTCCATGATTAAGTCTGAGAAACCAGTTTATAAGAAACCGAGTCCATCTGTAATGGATCGGCGTCATGGAAGCATCTCCCAAAACCTACCACAAACCGATCACATGGACCATCATCCACGACAAAACAACATGTGATTTAATTAAGAGCGTCACACTCCAAGACAATGTCATCAATAATAAATCGACATTTGTATATATGTTGATGTTCTCAAGTTCAACCAAAGGTCAAACATGGGGTTGCACACCCAAAGCGGAGCGTCGAGGCAACACCTTCAATATATAGAGACCCCGCAGGCGACGCTCAAGGTGCGAATCGAGGTGCCGGCGCCGTGATTGTGTACCTCCCCTCACGCGACGCTTCTT
The DNA here is from genome assembly GCA_947311845.1 of Poa pratensis. NCBI lineage: Eukaryota > Viridiplantae > Streptophyta > Magnoliopsida > Poales > Poaceae > Poa > Poa pratensis. The sequence goes on along the minus strand of CAMZMU010000069.1, from coordinate 4,113,394 downwards.
AACCCTGAGTCATCTCGCGTAACGCGAACTTGGCCTTATACGACGGCGGCAAGTGGAGAGGTCCGACGGCCGGTTATGGGTGCCCTTCGGAGCCACACGAGAGGTTGGATGCTTTTTTCTGTCGAGTTTGCACGTGTATGAAATATTGAAACCGCCTTTTTATAATTCATTTTTTTTGAAGAAGGATCCGACCCACATATATTAAGGCAGCTCGAACAAATTACAAATAGGTCCACAGAAGAAAAGGAAATTACAAAAGGACCCAGGAATATGCAAGGAGCACCCCAAGCCACCGAGAAGAAACACAATCGGATCCCTGCGCCTCGCGCCAGAGCATCTAGGCGACGCCGGAGCCGCCGGGGAGAGAGCACCTCCACTCACTGTAGAAGACCGCAGAGCCGTCCGCCGCCCCGCGACGGAAACCGATGCCGATGAACACGCACGGCCACAGCGCCATCTTCCCCGCACCACCCATCTTCGCGCCGACTCGGCGCCGCCCAGGTCCACCACCAGCGGCACCCAGCAACTTCCCGACGGTCGCTCCCCTCGCCACCACGGCCGGCCGGAGCAGAAACGTCGAAGAAGACCACCACAACCACCACCAAAACCAGAACGCCCACAGCCACCATCTTCCCCCCTCGCCACCACGGCCGACCGGAGAAACAGAGATGGAGGAGAGCACCCGACGAACCTTCACTACCTCCCCAGCGACGAGGCCGGAACGGGGAAAGGAGGGGAAGGACGAGGCCCACCACACCGACGCCATCACCACCGTCTTCGATGCCGCCGCCAGGCCACACACACCTAGAAACTAAACCTATCTACACGCACAACGAGAACCCGGAGCTCCCCCCACCTCACGGTGCCGAAACGGCGACCGGAGGCGGAGGGGAGCGGCGGAGCTGCCGGCGAGAGGAAGGAAGCTACGGGTCGCCTTTTCCACCTCCTCTCTACTGTAGCAGAGGAAGGGGGGGGGGGGGGGGGTTGGTAGTGGTTGCCTTTTTATAATTCAAGATAAACTCTCTGTGACAATTCTAATTCATGTGATAAGTTTGATCTGATACAACTATCTTTCTTCAAGAGTCTCCATGATTATGTGTTTTCTCAAAGTATAAATACACATACAAAAAAAAAAAAATTGATTACAAAATGTGAAAAAATACGCTGTTGTTTTTATATAGTCGGATGACGCGCTTCTTCGCACGTGGACAAAACTACTGACAAATACAGGCAATGACACACGTTGACAAAACTACTGATAATATCCAGCTATTGCCTATTGAGGAAATTAAGCCGAACACCAAAGATGACGACGACGCGATCGACACGGTTACTCTGCAATAATTAGCACAAACGTAACTATCCACAAAAAATCAACGCGGTGGATCGATGCACATATATATAAACGTGTGTACGTTAATTTGATCCGGCAACGATGGCGCCATTTACCGGTATATATTGGTCAGCGGTCGGCCACTGAACTGACGGGTCCAACCGCGGTTTCTACAGAGCTTCGATCGTTTTGAGCTGGACTTAACTGTAACCAGCCAGTCAGTCTAGTAAAAGTCGTTTTAGTGGTCGAAGAATGGACGTGACTAGGCTAGAATGGATGTGCTGGATTCAACAGTCAGCACCGCCAGCGATGACCTGGCCGGGTATGCAGGTGAAGCACGTAGATATACTGTATATATCTGGTTGTGTAGAACACTGTCAAGATTCATACAAAAAAGAGGCGCAAGAGGCCTCCTCCTCCACCGGTGCCTCCTCCGGATGCCTGGTCCTACATCGTCGCCTTCTCCTCTGATGATGACGATGACTTCGATTTTGGCGACTATGACGGCAAGCATTAGGATTAGGGTTTGTAGTTTAGATATAAATTTCATTAAAAAACTTGTAAAACATCATGAAAAAATTGAATGAACCTTTGGCCAATTTGATGCCTTTATCGGAACTACTGATAAACATAAAAGGTAGTACAATAACACACTAGTCTCCTCAACGGCGGAGGCAGGAAAATTGTTGGGGGGGGGGGGGGGGGGCGGACAAAGAAGACAACTCACAAATGCCAGAAAAAAAAAGCCAAAAAGTGTGACAATGTGATGATAAAATATATTTTTCATTAATTATACCACCATTCATTGAATAATTGTCTGAGAACAAAAGGATATACAATTGCATATTACTAGCTAACAGAAATCTAGACAACATGAGATAGAGCAACCAACTTTTTCAATTGAAGTCCACTCGACGTGGTGCTTCATCAAACTCATCTATAATTGCATCTGTCGTTATTCCAACGGCAATCTCCTTTTCAATGTATATTACCAAGCAATCTCTTAGGAATCCATCTTCCATTTTATTTCGAATACTTGTTTTCACAAGTTTCATTGCAGAAAATGCACGCTCACCGGTTGCGGTTGAGACCATGGATGGACTGGAGGTCTGGAGCGCAGCGTTGCTGGAGGCCTGGAGCGGTGGTCGGTGGAGCCTGGACTCCTGGACTTGGAAGTTGGAAGAGGAATTTTCCGCAACTAGTTGCGGGTGCAACTAGTTGCCGGATACCCCACTTCCGAGTTTCAAAAAATTCCGAAAAAAATCACGGACATGTGTCATGTTGAATCTACTACACCCATAAAATTTCATCCCCACTACATTTCAAAACTGTCATTTGTCTTTTTTGTACAGGGCACATATGATAATATTTCGGGATGGAATTTTTTGAAACACGGAATTGGGGTATCCGGCAACTAGTTGCACCCGCAACTAGTTGCGGATTGTCATTTCATGAAGAGGAAGGCGAGGTCAGCTCAGCTGGTGCCTGGTGGTCGAGGCGTGTCGCATGGAGCAGAGGCAGCGACGAGCAGGGCCCCAAGCGACGCGCGGAAGCAGAACTCGTTTCCAATCCCCGCTTCTCCTTCCTTTTTTTATTAGGATTGCACAAAGGAGAGTACGAGAAGGTGAGAAAGTCAGGGTATAAAAAACTGACCTCGCTCTCTTATCCAGCCATGGAGGAAAGCCAAACGCAAAGGGTGATGACGACGCGATGGACACGGTTACCCGCAATAATTAGCACGTACAGTACTTAACTATCAAAACAAATCCACACGATCACAAAAGGATGGTGCCATTTACCGGCCCTAGGCGCGATCACACGCACTGCCGAATTGACCGGTCCAAATGCGACCGTGACAGCTTCCTTTGGAGTGGAGATGGACGTGGACTTAACAGTAACCACTAACCAGCCAGTCGTAATTAAGTTGTACAGTATCTAGTTTTTTTAGCAGGATATCTGGTTGTTTTGAACACCGTCAAGAAACTAGCATGTACTCCCTCTGTTTACAAAAGGATGTCTCAATCTTTTCTAGATTTGTATGTATGTAGACATATGGATTGACTGGTGGCCGTTGGCAGTCATTAGCACTGCGCCAAAGATGACCTGGCCATGGCATTGCATGCAGATTTGTCGACGGAAGTGACGTGATGGGCACCTTGGAGGAGGCCGAACTGTTCTTTTTTTGGAAGATGATCGGACGGAACCCGTTTTGCGGTAGGGAGACGACGGTGGGGCAGCCCAACCCAGCACTACCGCGGCGGTCCCATCGTCGCCTCCACCGTGGGTTTGCAACTTGCTTGATCCCCCGCCGCCGTCATCGGCCTAACCACCTCATCCCGCCACCCATGGCTGCCGGTGCTTAGCCCCGCCTCGTCGTCCCACCGTACTCGAGCCACCGTCTTTGTCAGTCCTACACCGCGGCACACGATGAACCCACCATTTGCGTCAGGAGGTATGCTTCGCTCCCGTAGCCGACGCAACGGGATTCAACTCTTTTTTGAGTAGGACGCAACGGGCTTCAAATAGGGATCGCCGTTTAGAACCGATGATAGTCTAGAACCCCTAGTAGCTCCATTTCACATCTCAAAAAAAAAGTAGCTCCATTTCAGGTCTAATTTACCAGTTCGGCCCATTCTGACAGATATTCCAGCCCAGTCTATCCTACCACAGTTTCTATTTTCCATAGCCCAGAGTCCAGACACACGCTCTTCCCACTCGCATCGGCGGATCCCGCTCCAAAATTTCGCTTTCCCTCTCCGGAATTCAAATCTCCTCCCCGCACAATGTCGCCCGCCCCCGCAGCGGCCGTCGCCGGCGCCGACGAGACTCGGCGCCTCGCGGCCGAGGTCGCGCGCGTGCTCGACGACTGCCGCGCCTCGCTCGCCGTGCACCCGCGCAAGCTCCGGGAGGTCGCCGCGCTCCGCTCCTCCTCCGCCCCCGGCGGCCGCTTCCTCCCCGCCTTCTGCACCGCCCTCACCCCGCTCTTCGAGATCCTGCGCCGCTCCCCCGCCTCCGACCGCGTCGCGCGCTTCGCGGCCGCCTTCGCGTCCGCGTCCGCCTCCGCGGCCGGGGACGGCGGCGGGTTCCTCGAGGGGTTCCTCCGCTTCCTCCTCGCCGCCTCCGCCGCCGCGCACCGCCCCGCGCGCTTCCGCTCCTGCCAAATCATCTCCGAGGTGCGTGCGTCACATGTTTCAGGCCTCACCATTTAAGACGAGCTGCTGCTGCTTTCATTGTTTTCGTCTAGAACGCGTGCTTCTGTTATGGCTAACTTCAGATTTCATTACTATTCGACTGACTTGCGTAATCCTTATTGCATGGCAAGCAAGGTTGATATTCTGTTTGATTCTGTAGCCCATACCCCGAACCAAATTTTTAATCTGGTTGTATAACTCTGCTCTAATAAAACCCCGTTCAGATCTGGAGTTTAGATTACCTCAGAAAAAAAAACCTTCCATACCTGTTTCCTCCATTCAGTTTAGGTCGCTCGTTTCTGTGCGCGTTTAAGATTGGTTGCGAAGAACAGATCAATTCTTAACTCTGGTAGTTTGATCCTGTACCATTTTCAGCTAAATTACAGAGCCCCTGACATTTCCATTCCATCCTGCAGATCATAATGCAGTTGCCGGATGATGCCGAGGTGAGCGACGAGATATGGGACGAGGTGATTGATGGCATGAAGGTGCGGGTTCAGGACAAAATCCCTGCGATCCGCGTTTTCGCTGTTCGTGCGGTGTCGCGTTTCGCGATCGACGAGGATGATGGCGGTATCATCGATGTCTTTCTTGATACCCTGGAGAAAGAACAAAACGCTGTATGTATCAGATCAGTTGTGTGCCTCAAATATTTATTTTAGATTTTCTTTTTTGCGTCTGATCGATGTGTTGTTTCGTTTGAGAAGGAGGTGCGGAAGACGATTATTCTGTCTCTGCCACCATCGAATGCTACGTTGGAGTCAATCATCGAATCAACGATGGACGTGAATGAATCGGTTCGTAGAGCAGCGTATTCTGTGCTTTCGACTAAGTTTCCCCTGCAAAGCCTCAGGTGAGCAGTTCCTTCCATTGGAAGTAGAGAAGCCAGTTGGCCAATTGCCTATTTATGAAATGCGCAGCCTTTACTGTGTCTGTGTGTGTGAATTGATGGTTTTCTTCCGGTTCAGCATCAAACAGAGGACGACTCTCCTTCACAGAGGTGTCTCAGATAGGTCTGTGTCTGTGAAGAGTGAATGCTTGAAGATGCTGAAGGATGAGTGGCTTGTAAAGCATTGTGGTGGAGATGCCATCACCCTTCTCAGGTTGCTTGATGTTGAGACTTATGAGTCAGTTGGAGAATCTGTGATGGGGGTGCTCCTGATGGATGGTGCCGTGCGAGTGCAAGATGGACAGACTATCAGGCAGTACTTCACTGCAAATACTGAGGATACTGGTAAACTTCAAGACAACCACATGCCTTTTATGTAGTTAAGTATTTGCAGATTTCTGTTAATTTGAATATGATCATGGTGAAGCCTGATTCTCCAAAATGGGAGCACGTGATTGCACTTCAATGAAATAAGTAACCTGAAACAAAATAATGAAGGCAGCATGCATACCTAACCAGACCAACCTTTGGTTTTGTTCTCGAACCGTTTTTCTAGTACCGAGTTTGTCGTACCCTATAACTCTTCTCCCATCTCAAAAAAAAAAACTCTTCTCTTGCTGTTTGATATCATCATTTACACTATATTTTGAGCAGAACAAGCTTCCAGTATTAAGCTCATGGATGCTGAAGTTGCTCTTTACTGGAAAGTCATGTGCAGGCATTTGCAGGCTGAAGCTCAGGTAAGCATCAGTCCCTTTTAGTTTGCTATGCACCAGTCATTGAACTATCGTTTATGGCGCTTCTGTGGGGAGACAGTGCTGCATGTAAATATCATTGTTCTCAGTTTTTCAAGCTCAAAAACACCTGCAAATCATATAAGTATGCTCAATGTAAAACCTGAATCGCTGAGATTGAACGATATGCATGCTCATTTCTATCCTTAACTTGGTTGTCATGTATGCTTAGCGCTGGCTACTGTGGACGTTTGGTATGTTGTGATTTGTCTTAAAAATACCTCAATGATGGAGAATGGGTTCATTGATCCTACAAATGTAGTGCAACGTAATTGTTGGAAAATACATGGGGATACTATCCTACAAATAAAAAAGCCCACTCAGAAAAATTCCTACAAAAATTCTTTGAATCAAATGGGCCCTTTATACAAACAGAAATGATCCACTGCAAAAATCATACATCATATGTCAAGGGTTACCTACATCATTGAAGTAGGCCACAGTTTGTAATATGTCATAAACAAATGTTATTTTGAAATTGAGTTGATTAGAGGACTAATAGTGCTTGCAATTACCAACTTTCCATATTGTTTTTGGATGTAGTTTTCATCGAGTTTTAGAAACCTGCTTTCTGTTAGTACTCAAAGGAAACATTTGCATTCAGCAAGGGTCCAAGTTATGCCACTGATACTGGCTTGCTCATGGGTCAAAATCAACATAAAAGTTCAAGTATACACGATGGTTTATTTCGTTAAACACTTAAACTAGAGTAGTAGAGTATTAAGGCTCAGTAATTGTTTTTCAGGTGAAAGGCTCAGAGGCTGCAACAACTACAGGGACAGAGGCAGCTGTATATGCTTCTGAGGCATCGGATAAAAATGATCTTCTAGAGGGTATCCTGCCTAGCACAGTTGCTGAGTATGTTGATTTGGTAAAAGCGCACCTTTCAGCTGGTAAGCATGAATAATGGTCTACTTTTAAAACCTGGCCAGTGAGTGAATCTTGAGACTGGTTAACCTATCCAACTGCAGGTTAAAATATCATATTAAATTTATATTCAGATTAGTTCTATGTCATTTTCAATTTGTATTCTCTGGAGTGCACCTATTATATTACTTGCAATACTATTCACAAAGAGATGATAGCCTAGTTGGTAGTCAACCTTCTGAGTGCAAGTGACTTGGTGGGTTCTGTTAGTCAGCTTGATCCCTGATCGTGACACTTAATTTTTCCCAAATGGTCCTAAGAGACAACTGAACTGGGTCATGTGCTAGTTTTCGTTTTTTTCCAGTTTTACAACTATGATTGCAAATTACAATGTGCTAGATTTTCTTAAATGTCCTCGAAATGGAGCTCATATGTACCTACTTATTTCCTTTCAGGACCTAATTATCACTTTGCATCGCGGCAACTGTTATTGCTCGGTGGAATGCTTGACTTTTCCGATAGCATGAACAGAAAAGTTGCAGGTTCATTTCTGTATGAGCTTCTAATCAGACCTCTTGAACATGAAGTTGATGAGGATGGCAACCAGATCGCCATCGGAGATGGTGTGAGTCTTGGAGGGGACCGTGAGTGGGCGAAAGCAGTCTCAGAATTGGCTAAAAATGTCCATGCTTCTGTTGGTGAATTTGAAATGGTGATTGCCCTGTCGTTGAAGAATTGGGTAGACCATGCAGGGAGAGAACTGCTGATTTCATGCAATGGATGCACTGTCTGGCAGTGACAGGTCTTCTTCTAGAGAATACTTCAACCTTACGAAGCCTGGAAGGCAAAGCAATTGAACCTCCTGAACTGCTTCAGTCTCTGTTGCTTCCTGCAGTAAGTCTGATTGTGGGCCCTCTAGGTGTTTAGAGCTTTATATGCTAATATTATATACTTTTTGAAGTTATCATGAACTCAGCACTGGTTCTAAATTTGTTACCCTTTGATCTTATATCATGCAGGCAAAGCAGAATCATGTTGATGTACAGAGGGCTGCTTTAAGATGTCTCTGTCTTTTTGGCTTGTTACAGAATAAACCAGAAACAGAGTTGGTGAAGCAGTTGCGTTTATCATTCATCAACGGACCTGACCTGGTTAGTGCCATGGCATCCAAGGCCTTGATTGATCTTGTGACTTGGCATGGTCCACAAGTATTAGATCAAGCCATTGGCATTGAACCAGATGCTAACTATGAGAAGACTCAGTTTGCTCCTGTGGACATCTCTGATTTGAATGAGGATGATCTAAATGTTGGAGTTCTTAGTATTCTATTTTCTGGATTTCATAAAGATGACTGGGAGTTCAGCCTAGAGGGCGATAATCATGATAATGTCCCAACCATTCTTGGTGAAGGTTTTGCAAAAATTCTTCTTCTGAGTGAGAACTATGCAAGTATATCTGCAGACTTGCATCCTGTTATCCTAGCTCAACTTGTAAGATTATACTTCTTGGAGGGAACTAAAGAGCTCGGAAGGTCAATTACTCATTTTGCACCCTATTTTTTTAGTTATTTCTTGCAGCACCTTGACAATTGTTTTGTTTATCCAGATTGAAACAGTGCCTGTCCATCTTCTTTCTGCATTATCCATCCCTTTCAGACAGGCACAAGGCAAGTAACGAATTGATAAAACATACTGTACAATGTTTCCCATATATTCTTTCAAAATGATTTCAAACTAAAACTACTGACTGTATCTTTCTTTTTTGCAGAGGTGTGTCTCAAGTGCATTTGTACCACTCATGAGAGCTATGTGGCCAGGTCTATATGGTAATGCTGGGGGTAGTGGTCCTGTCGTTTCGAAGAGGCGTAAGTATGCAGTCCAAGCTGCTCGTTTTATGGTTCAAATGGTACAAACTCCGTTATTTTCGACGGAAAATACAGAGCAAGCTGCCATGAGTCCTGAAAGCCTTTCGACTTCTCCAAGTCCGTCCGTCGATTTTGACATCAGCGAGGAAGGGCTTGCCATCCGTATTGCAGTGGAGGTACTCATAGCTCTCCCAACCTGCACATGGTTCTATAATTCAGTGCAACTTTGTGAGGAACCGAACTAATCATCCAGTTCACCTGTTGTCTCATGCGCATTACACTACGCGAATAAAACGTACCCAGAGTTGTGTGAGAGAACTGACATCAAATGCTCGGAATGTTCTAGGTAGCAAATCTCCAAGAGAAGAAGAGCGCACCTGGGAAAGCATATGCAGTGGCTCTGTGCAAGGTTGCTGTGCTTCTAAGATTCAGGCAATCTGAACAGATGGCCATCAAGTGCATGAGAGGATTGGTAAGCGCATTGGCTGCTTCAGCCACTTCTGATAAGGACCTCGTGAAGGAGCTCGCTCAAATGGCATCCAGGCTCAAGTCACTCGACGAGCGCCCAGAAGAAGAACTGCCAAAGATCAAGCTGATGCCATATTCAGTATGTCCAATATTTCGCATCATACACATTAACAGACGTCTTGATATTCCTATGACCTAACATTCCTCATGAGTTGCATTGTACCTTGGTTTTGTTGTCTCAGGGAAACTAGGACTGGATGGTGGCATCAAGTTGGACGCCAATCCAGTGGTGCCACCAACACCAGCACCACGGTCAGTCCGGGCTCCTCCCACCAGGAGAAGAGCTAGACGGGCGCCATCGTCTAGCGACGACAGTGAAGCAGAAGCAGAAGCCGAAGCTGAAGCCGGAGGAGCGAGCTTGGATGTACCATTGGTGAGCAGGGTTCCAGCCACTCCCAGCATGACGCGGCACGTGCTCAGCGAGCAAGCAAGACTGCGGCGCTCAGCAAGTTTGTTGCCGCGGCTCCTTCTGACAGCGAACAAAGCGAGGAACAGTCCGACGTGACGACTGACGAGGATCCCTCCGACGAGGAGTCTTCTTTTTTTTGAAAACACCGACGAGGAGTCTTCTTAAACATGGGCGAACCGGGTAACCTGCTGGCGTTCTTGATCGGAAGAACCTAGTAACTGCTACTTGATGTATGCTGATGACTGATGTGATTGTCGTTCTACACTAGTACACTACCAGTATGTATTGTTTCGTTTGAACCAGTTGCTCTTCAGCTTGCAAAGTTGAAAAATTTATGCCGTGATTAAGCGTATGTAAATGGAGTCTGTTCATTGCTCAATAAAATTGCTTAAAGTGCTCTCTCTATCTGAAAGAATATTGCACGATACGTCTTTTCAAAAGTCAGATATTCGAATTTGGTGTGTGTGTACATACTGAACATAATATTTTGACAGATGGACAACTGCATCATGCATGGTCAACCGAATAAGAACCTGTAGCCCAAAACATAGCAGACCAAATGCAGCGCATTACAGGAGCAGGAACATGTTTAGTATTGCGTGAGTGAATTACATCTGTGACGATTTTACAAGGACGAATTCATAGGACTTTCAGTCAGTCTCCTCCAATACAGTAGAGCAGTTTGACAGTACAACTTTGAAACGAATTTCAACATCGGATCAACTAATTAACTGGTGCAAACGAGAATAAGTGGCTGTGCTGTCCCTGAAGATCGGCATTGTGGTTGCAGCTCTTCTTCATCTGGATCTCTGCTTCTTGTCGAGCGTGAAGATCAGCCATGAATCCCCAGTCAATGGATGCCACGAGCTCATCAATGTCGACGTCTTCATCAGAGACAAGCTGTTGGATCGGGAGAGCCTCTTGTTGTACCTCTGATTCCGAGCCATCAGCCAAGTTGCTTGGCAGGTTCAGTGAATCCCACTCAATTAGCTGCTCCATGTCTTGTTGATCGCAAACAAACTGTTGGGTGTTTTCGACCTCAGCCTCGACCGGGAGAGTTTGCGTCGACTCTTGTTGTTCTTCACCGAAAAGTTCTTCCCATGAGCAAGACCAGTCGCCCGTGTCGTCGTCAGCTTCAGCAGCGACGGGCACCACCGTGGATGCAGCCGGCGAGGAAACGAGTGTGGCAGGCGTGGACCCCACTGGTTCTGGGATGGGGACTGGGACGGCCATCCGCGTCTTCTTGGAGCACGGCGGATCGACGGCGGCAACCGGCGCTGGCCTCTTCTGTGCGTGCGCGCTCGCGGTGACGGTCACGGGCTCAGCTGGTTGCGGCGCGGGTGCCGGCTCTGCTCTTTCTTGACGACGAAGCTTGTACGCGTCCGATTCTTGGCGGGCGGCGGCGGGCGCGTTCGGAGCCAGATGGATCTTGCACAGCACCATCTCCCCGCCGGCGACGACGGCCTGCGGCAGCAGGCACCGGTACTCCTTCATGACCCAGCCGGTGGACGCCTTGGCCTTGCCCTTCTTGAACGAAAGTTTCCTGAACTCGCCGACCTTGACGCCCTCGTCGTCGAAGACGTCCTCGGTGTTCTGGATCATCCATGTGCCGGCGCCGGCCACGCGCGCGAACCACCCGTTCTGCCGCGCCTGATGGTCGTGAAGAAGAAGCGGTCGCCGCTGCTCACAGCCGTAGGCACGGGGTCGAACTGCTTGGCGAGGTCCTTGGGCTCGCAGTCGTAGACGTCGGCGTGGTTGATGAGCTTCTCGGCGCCGTGCTGCGTCTCGCCGGTGAGGAGGTGCCGAAGGAAGTAGCCCACGGCCTGCTGGGGGTAGGGACGAAGCGCTGGAGCTTGTAGACCTCGTCGAGCCCGTCCATCTCCATGGATGCGCTGCTGCTCTGCTTCCGGTCGCGATCGATCAGGCGAGAAGATTGGCGGTGGGCAAAACCTAGACTGGAATTGGATGGCTGGAGGGAGAGTGGCGTGGGTCAGATAGTGGAGAGGGTGTCGGGTATTTATAAATTTGAATCCGAGATGGTGCCTCTCTTCAAGACACGGATTCGTGCGTGTCTTCAAAGCTTGCCGGTCCCGTTTCCAATTCTTTTTGTGATAGAAATTTGGAAATTTGGATCCGAGATGGTGCTTCTCGGGTGCTGGATTGGAAAGTTTAGCGTGACCATCATCAATCCGAGACGGCGCCTTCTCTGGAGCTCGATTGTAAATTTGGAAAGTTTATGCTGTGGGCTACGGAGGCCCACAGGAGACCCAGCCCAACTAGTCAAGTACGATGGGGGATCAGCAACACACGGAAAAGATCTTAGAATGCTTGGAAAATATGCTCTATGTCGAACGTCAACTAGAAAGCACTCCAGAAACAAACAACACACTCGGCAAAATACCTAAAAAGTACCGGAAAACATTTACACTTAGAAAAATATTGGATAAAATAACCAGTAAAAAAAACACTCGGTAAAGGTGGTGGACACTGTGTGCCAACCCGCCGTGGTTGACGGAAAGGATAGACGCGTCCTCTTTGTCGAGTGTCCCCAAACGGACATTTGACAAATGTTTGCCTTTTTCCCTACCAGCGTGTTTGGTTGGGGTAAGTTTTAATTAGGGAATGGGAATTAAGGGGGTACGGGACTAAGGATGACTCCAACGGGTCGACGCAAACGGATGCGCGTTTGGTCCGCGTTTTATCCGTTTGCGTTGGCAAACGGACATGCCCAGTCCGCCCATGTTCGCCGTGGGTGACAGTGCGCCCAACGGCCCGACGCATCACAAACGGATACAATTTTGTTTTTTAGTTAACATGCAACATATGGGCCTTTTTCTCTCATATTTCAGGGGTGGGCCACAAACGGCCATTTTACATATTACTTCCCAAAACTAAAATATATAAAAACTAAAATATTTGCCCTTCGCGGGCTTCTACTCGTCGTCCGAGAGGATGAAGTACTCCAGCGCCTGCCAGAGGTGCGCCGGTGGGGTAGCCGGCGGCGTGGGCGGCTGCTCCTGCTCCTGCTCCGGGAGGGGTGGCGCCCGCTGGACCTCCCAGCTGCCGCCATTCCAGATCCAGTGGTGCCCGAACAGGTCGGCTGGAAGAGGCGGCGCCGGTGGCAGGTCCATGGCCATGCCTTGCCACCATTCCGGTGGCTCCATGACGGCGGCCTGCTGCGCCTGCAGGGCCTCCTCCTCCCAGTCGACGGCCTCGAGGACCTTGGCTCAGCGCTTGGCCTCGTCCTCGGCCATGCACTTCCTCGAGGCCTCCTTCGCGGCGGCCTCGAGCGCGGCGTCGTCGTCGTCCATGTCCACCTCCATCTTCATGTCCGGTGGAGGCGGCGTGGGCGGTGAGCCAATCCGCAGCGCGCGCAGCACCGGCGGTGCGTCCCGTCGTAGTGTGTGCGGCGGCGGTGACCAACGGCCACTGCGCGGCGTCGGAGCCCGCGTGTACAAGGCCTGTCGGCGCAGGCTGTGCTCATCGCTAAACCACGTGACCCAGTTGCGGGACGTGGCCGCGAAGGCGGGGTCGTTGCAGAGGGACGCCGGGAGGCGCGCATGGCGGCGTTCAATCTCCAGATCCCGCGCGCGGCGGCTCGTCGGGAACGGCGGCACCGGGATCCGCTGCGGGTTGAGGTGCCAGTTCTCGGGCAGCTTCACGTCTGGCCATGGCAGTGGGACTGCGTGGTTCCAGTACCACTCGCAGTCTTCCTTCCGCACGTAGACGCGGTCGCGCCGTGCAATCTCGGCGCTCGGTGGCGCGAGATTGAAGACGACGGGGAGCGGCGCCGGGGAAGAGGGTGGGGAAAGAGATGGCGTTGGGGAGGGAGTGTGGAGGCGGCGGCGGCCAGAGGATGACCCCGCCTCGCCATCGTTCTTGGCCTTTCCGAACCCTGGCCATCGGAGCGGCATGGTGGCTAGGGTTTGCGGTCGCCGGAGAGGGAGCGGCGGCAGCGGGGCAGTGGAGTGGGTGGGTGGGGCTGGCCGTCGCTATCCCCTGGCATTAAAAAGGACTGGGCTAGGGGAGGCTGACCGGCGCCGTGTCGCTAACAGGTGGGCTCGGAGAGGACACCACGCATGGCCGCGCGGACGCGTTTCCACTCCGCCGCGCATCCGTGGCCCAAATTTGGGTCAGGAATGCGTCGGGACGGACACGCGGCGGACTGAAATTGGCCACGGTCCGCTTTTGCGTCGCCCCGTTGGGGCCTTGTTTTGATCCAACACGACCCAACCCGACGCGCGTGGACTCGATGCGTCTCCCCGTTGGAGTCATCTTAAAACTTCCTTGTATGGTTCGTGAGACTGGGAGTTGTGCCAGGAAGGGGAAGGGGAGTTGAGGAGGCCAACTCCCTCCAATCTATTCCCTACGGGACGTGGTAATTCAGCTGAGATAGGGAATTGACTGCAGAAAAAAATCTCGCGTTAGTGAGCAAATCCCGTGATCGAAGGCAGCAAAGAAACCGTGCGAAAATCTTTCCAAAGTTCGCTTCTCTCCTTAAACTCGCTAGCGTTAACTGCCTCCTGATCTGTACAGAGGTGATACAAGCTGCGAACAGAGTCAGGTGCATTTGTTAATTCATGCCTTGTTTAAGTGAGAAAACATTCCGATCTCCTCTTTGATGAGTCAAACCAAAGCTGTGGCTATGAATGTCTATTTGTTTTACAGTCTGATCGTATTTAATTAACGGCAGCTCTGATTGTGTTTAATTAGTCCAAGTGCAAAAATATATTTATTTCTGGTGTCTAAACAGATGACGCAAAGAAGTGTCTCACGATAAATCTCACGCACACCAAACAGGGGAATGGGAATTAAAGTCTATTTCCCATCTATAACCCTTCAGCCAACTCCCAGCCTAAACTCCCATTCCCTATCTTTCACGTAGCCAAACACGCTGTACCAGTTTTTTCCACCCCACCTATTTTAAATCTTTGTTGAGTGTCTTCTACGCTCGTCAAAGTATTTCAGTTTTTCCTTCAAGCTTTTCCCGCTGCCGCGAACTCGGCTCAATCTTCTTTTTAAAAAAAAGATTGATATTTGCCCGCCTAGGAAACTCTTTGAAGTGCCCTACGTGAGGCGCTCGACAAACCCTTTTTATTTTTATTTTCTTCTGTTTCTTTTATTTTCTTTTTCCGCCATTTTTTCTCCTGCCGTCCCTATGTTTCTCCACCCTCTCTCTTTCTTGCTCCTATATCTCTCCCGCCATCTTTCTTTCTAGACCACCCTCTTTCCCCACTTCTCTTTCCCGCCCTAATCTCTTACTGAGGATTTTTTCGTCCATCATCTAGTGTTTCTTTGTCTTGGAGACGCAACACAACATAGGATATCGTGGTCAAATACAATGTACTTTGGAAATTCCTTGGGAGATGGAATGCTTCTTCTTCATAGAAAATTTGAAATGACATCCTGGTAGTATCATCATATTTGACATGTCCTATATTATGTCGTACATGCATAGGTGATGTTGCTCAAATATATAGGTAACATGAGGACTCCCTAGGAGATGCCATGCTTGTTTTTCATAGAAGAAACTGAATGACATGCCCTAGTGAGTTCCTCAACTACCATAGTGTTTCACCACTATATCCTATGTCACGTTGTACCGATGTATGTGATTTTTTGAAAATACAAAGATAATGGCATGACTCCCTAGAGATGTCACTCACTTCTTCATAGGAGAAACTTGATGACATCCCCTAGGGAGTTCTTCACGGTATCATTGTATTTCGCCGTGATATCCTATGTTGTGTTTCTCAGAAATTTCATCCCCACAACTTTCTTCCATCCTCCATTTCCCACCCTCTCTATTTGTAAGAGCCTGGCCGTCTTAGTGTCGTTATTTTATTATGAAAGAAGCACAGATGTTGGAGGCCTCTCAGTATGATATGGTGACCGACACAATGCCCGACTCTGCTTCGAAGTCGTACCACATAATTAAATTATGGAGCCATACTGCGTCTAGGAAAAAGGAACATATAAACTGTTTTAGCCGAGTAACGGAGATGCCTCAACATGGCCCTATTGATCTACGTTTCTCTTCGTCGGCGATTGTTGTTACTCTGTTGCGCTGGCCCTTTGTGGCCTTAGGACAACAACTGTCTGTCTCTCTTGTACAACAAGGTTTGCCCAGCTCCGGTGAGGGACCAGCAATGATGGTGGTGCGCCTTCAGCTCGCTCCATTGCTTTTATTTGTCACTAGGTGGTCCAAGGACTTCAATGTAAATTTTATTACTTTTGGAATTCTTTAAAATACTGTTGATCACAATTAATACCCCCTTATATTCCTAAAAATAACATATTTTGGATGTTTCACATGTTGACTAGGTGTGGACTAAAATGAGTGAATATACACACTAAAACGTATTTAGGTACATGTACATACATGTGAATTTGGAGAAATGGTAAAAGATCTTATATTTAGAAACGGAGGAGCTTCTCACAAGAAATGTGGCGGAGATACGGAATGTGAGGCTTGAAATTGCAAGGATATGCTAGTTGAGAGACCAAAGCTACAATGATTTGAAAGTTTTCACCGCCATTCTTTCACTAGTATAAAAAAAGTATTATATTCAGTGACTAGAGTCAGTTTTTTAGGCTAAACCGTGGGAAAGGCTCTCACTGCAATTTTTATTATTATCATAAGGTCACACATGTGCAAGGTTTATTTACACAGAAGGGCTAAAAAAGATTTAAAAAGCTCTAAAGTTGTGATTGCAGCCAATCTTTGAACTCTTGTGCATGTTTTTCCTTCATCCTCTAGCTGACAAGGCGAAGTGCTTGAAACTATATTGCCTTGCAACTTGTGAAGCTTGGAGGCTGATTTTAAAAAATCAGATTATTTCTCATTATCCAGATCCCCAGGCTGCCAGGATCATTATTTCCATATGGAAAGGTACCTTGAGTTTGATATTTAAGTCTGCAAAAGCTTCATGTACAGATAGATTTCTGGTCCTTTGGGGACAGACAAAATCCCAACACCTTTCAGCAAATGGGCATGTCCAGATTAAATGCATTAGGGTATCTTCTTGGTTGCATTGCAGAATAGCACGGTTGTAGGATTGGACATGACAGTTCTTTCTAGCCTGTAAATTTCTTCCATAATGCTAATTTTCGGTAATACTACACCTACGGAGGCTTACGGACGTTTTACGCGATGACATGGATGGAATCTGACGTGGCCAAAAAAAAACAAGAGGGACATCCCCGCTGACAATCCCGCTAATTATGCAACCATAACGTAGGTTTTTCCTTTCGTTTAGATCGGCCAGCGCCGTCATGAACCACCAGGCCGCGCCACCACTTGCGTAGCGCCGGTAACTCATCGACGTCCTCAGCTTGCAGCTAGACCTTGCCGTCGTGCGGCCGGTGAGCTGCTCGCCGTGAATGGACGCGCGTGCGTGACACTCGTGACAACCGAGCGGCTCGAGTAGACGCAGGTTTGCCCTCGTCCAGAATTTTAGATCGACCTGCAGGCCGAGGCGCCGAGCTGCCTCCATCCTGTCGTCGTTGTCGTCAACAGCTATGTTGTCTCCGGTAGCTCACAATCTTTCTCGACTTGCAGTTAGACTGTCGTCCTGCCGCTGCCGAGGTGCCCGGTGTGGACGGACGCACGTGCAAGTACCCAGCTCGCGGATCGGACGGCCGAGCTGCTCAAGTACACGCAGGTCTGCCATTGTTTAGATTGATCCAAACCCCTCTTTCATATCAATGTAAAATAGTTTCATGCTTAATGCTTCATATTATCTGTGTTTTTCTTTGTATGGAATAGTAGCGTGATCTTTAAATACTTTATGATTTATAGGTATGGATGATCGAATTGGTAGCGTTGAAGAATCAAGTGACATGTCTATTTCAAGCGAGTATGATGGCACCGAGCAACGGAAGGAAAGCAATGTGGAACTTCAACGTGACCATGATGAAGCTCAACGAGATGTCATACTTGAAGACCCTGAATTGGGCATGACTTTTGATAGTGCGGATGATGTGCGAGAGTACTACAATAAATATGCTAAAGAAAAAGGATTTGGTGTAACAAAAAGAAGCTCCAACATTGGCGATAATGGAGAACTGAAGTACCTTACACTTTGTTGTTCTCGCTATGGGAAGACACAGTTCAACTCAAGAAATATGCTGAAGCCAAATCCAACAGCTGGGTTAGGATGTAAAGCTAAAATAAATATTACTCGTCGTTCTGACGAGAAGTTTCATCTTTCAACGGTCATTCTGGATCACAACCATATATTAAGTCCACATAAATCACGGTTATTTCGGTGCAACAAGAAGTTGGACTTTCATGTTAAGCGAAGGCTTGAGTTAAATGACCGGGCTGGAGTACGAGTAAATAAGAGTTTCAATTCTCTTGTGGTGGCAGCGGATGGTCATGACAAACTGACATTTGGTGAGAAAGAATGTCGCAATTTTCTCGAGAAAACAAGAAGGTTGAAACTTGGAAGTGGTGATGCTGAGGTCGTTCGTGAATACTTTATGAAAATGCAATCCGAGAATCCGAACTTTTTCAGTGTCATGGATGTTGATGATGAATCCCGACTTCGGAATGTCTTTTGGGCTGATGCAAGAAGTAGAGCAGTGTATGACTCCTTTCATGACGTCGTAACTTTCGACACAACATACTTGGTGAACAAATATGATATGCCTTTTGCTTCTTTTGTTGGAGTGAATCATCATGGACAATCAGTGTTGCTAGGATGTGCTTTATTATCAAATGAAGATACTCAAACATTTGTTTGGTTATTTGAAGCATGGCTGACATGTATGTCAAATCGTCAACCAGGAGCTATTGTGACGGATCAAACAAAAGCAATTCAGAATTCAGTGGAAATAGTTTTCGCAGATGCTCGGTATAGGTGGTGCTTGTGGCATATAATGAAGAAGTTACCTGAGAAGTTAGGTGGGTATGAGGAATATGAGTGCATCAAAACTGCTATTGGCAAAGCAGTTTATGATTCATTAACAATTACAGATTTTGAAGGTTCCTGGATGCGTATGCTTGAAAGGCATAATATTGCTGATAATGAATGGCTAAAAGGGCTCTATGAAAATCGACACCGCTGGGTTCCAACATTTGTGAAGGATGTTTTTTGGGCGGGCATGTCCACCACACAACGTAGTGAGAGTATGCATGCCTTCTTTGATGGTTATGTTAACGCCAAGACAGCATTGAAGCATTTTGTTGGCCAATATGAGAATGCTCTTCGTGATAAAGTTGAGAAGGAGATCATTGCCGATTTTAATTCTTTCCATTCAACCATACCTTGTATCACACACTTTGACATCGAGAAGCAGTTTCAATCAGTCTATACAAATTCGAAGTTCAAAGAGTTCCAAGAGGAGCTAACACACATAATGTACTGTGACCGGAACTTCTTACAAAAAGAAGGGGCAATACAAACATATAAAATAATCGAGGATGTGTTTATTGACCAAGATGAAGGATGGAGAAAAGATTATGTGTACCATGTGTATGTCAATGAGGAGGAGTTCGAAGTTAAGTCTTCATGTCGCCGTTTTGAGTTCAGAGGTATTCTCTGTAGGCATATGTTATGTGTGCTCACTCACAAGAAAATCAAGGAGGTTCCATCACAGTACATCCTTGATCGATGGAGAAAAAATGTGAAAAGAAAACATAACTTTATCCGGTGCACATATGGCGGCATGGAAGACACTCCTGTTGCAAAGCGTTTTGATAAGTTGTGCAGTTTTTTCTTCCAAATTGCGGAGATAGGCACCATGTCAGATGAATCGTGTGATTCTTTGTTTGAACAGCTTCGCACTCTGAAAATTCAACCATCATCTGACTCAAGCTCTGAAAATAATAACAAACAGCCTGGTACACATGAAGGTGCACCTACTAATGGGGAGGGAGCAAGTAAACTATACTGAGTCCAATAGCTGTTAGATGTGTTGGACGCCCACCTGCATTGAGGAAAGAGTCCAAGGTCGATAAGCTTATTCGTCAAGCAAGAGAAAAAAAGAAAAAGGCCAAACAAAGGGAGAAGAAGAAATCTGCACAAAAGGTGAAGAAGCAAACTGAACAAAAGGTATTTTGTTTTGTTCAGAACATCTTAGTTTTGTAAGTTCACTAATTTTCCATTTATTTCAGGTTCGTTTAGCTAACATGAAAAATAAAAGATCCAGTACAAAGAGAAAATCATTAGAGAATGACAATTTACATCAAGATGAGATGGAACATGAGGTAGCTATTTTTGTTTCTTCTGATTTACATACATCTTTTTTTGACAATTAATACCATATATTATAGTAGCGAATAGTACATGGTAGAGATACATGAGCTGACTACAGCGATTACAAAATAAAGTCTAAAAGAAAAGAGCAAATCTTCAAACTCTTTCTTCTTCCATGACACAATCTTGAACTTTTCTGAAGGCAGCCGTAGAACGACAAAGATATCAATCCACAGACCTGCGAATACCAATGAGGGTTCTCCCATAATTTTGAGCCGCAATGCCAAGGTTACGTGCACGCACGTAGCCATTAAGTTAATCAACCAACATCGGCAAGAGTACCAACACCAATATTTTAGGAAATAATAACCGGACAACTTGGTCGACATCGCTGGGAGCCGAGAGTACGAATCACCATTGTCGAGGACGTAGCAGCCTGGACAAAAATTGCGATGACAATCCTCACGGCAACCATTAGAAAAGATCCAAAATCGATCCGGCGAAGCAAGATCCGAAGGACCAAACCTAGACAAATTTAATCTTACAGCACCACCATTGGCGTCGGGAAGAAGATCTCGTCGTCGAAGGAAGAACCGATGATTGCTTATTGTAGATGATGAAAACTCCATTGACGAAGAAGACGGCACCAAAACCCTAATCAAATCTATTGAAAACACTACTTTTATTAAAAACTCCAACCATAAGTCGGGTTCCCCACCCCTCACGACACCGGCAAGGCCAGCCGGAGGAGGGGGGAACCGATCTATGGTGGAGGCGGAGGTGGTGGCGGCGGCGCGGCTAGGTTTCGAGGAGAGCTCTGTGATGAAAACAACAAGTCCAGATTTACATACATCTTTCTAAGGTAACAATTATGTATTGTAAAACAGATTGAACGAACTCTTCATTTGGATGGACGAGCTGCAACACCATATGGCACAGTCCAAGTATGTTTTCATATAATCTATCTCTTTCTAATAAGTACTTCAACATCCATTCATTTTATGGATTGTTTGGTGCAGGGACCATTTAACTTGGGCATTAGTACCAGCCACATGAACCCAACCATGATAGGTGCAGCACCATATGGAGCAATTCAGGTATCTTTGTTTTTCATCTCTTATTTGTAATAATTACTTTGACATCCAAGTCACCTTACAGATTTCTTTGTTCTCACCTATTTTATTTATCTCTCTACACAAATATTTCTATATTGATTTCTTTGTCTACATACCAGCCACATGTACAGGGTTTACGCTCGCTATAAACTTGCAGAACGGAGCAAACTTTCTTCATTAATATTGAACAAGTACATACACATGTTCAGTAATGTCAGGGCTGCAAAGAACACTCTTGCACAACCGAACTTCTGATACATCAATCACAGGGACCTATTGTTGCTTCCGTACACTAGGGACCTATTTCTTCTATGTTTCTTCAGAAGGTATATCTTGACGTTTCCTCGGAGGAACAATGTAGCCAGACTCGTCAATCTGAAAGCAAAACACATGCTGTTAAAGAAAAGGCAAAAGTAGCATAGATGAAAACAAGCTTGCAGAGAGATCAAGCAAGAGAACTAAACAAGCTATGATTTGTGTAAGGAGAAGTTGAGAAACAGGGACAAGAAGCAAACGAACCTGCCAACTGTGACAACTCGCAACGAACAGTAGCAGAAGCTGGAGGCACACAGCGAAACTGAACATCTGTCGAGCTGAAAGTTGAGCAGCATGCATTTGCTAAGGTCAACATCCGCCACGCAGGTGTCCGTCGCCGCGCAGCCTATAAGGGCGAGCTCGCTGCGCCGCTCACGATGAGGATGAGCTCGCCGCCCCGCCTATGTTGACGGGGAGGTCTTTGTCCAGCTGCCAAAGACGAGCAGGCGCCGCGCCGCCGATGGCAAGGCGTAGCTCACCGCGCCGCTTCCGACGAGGACGAGCTCGCCGTGCTGCCGATGGTGAGGGGGAAGTTGCCGTCCAGCTGCCGAAGAGGAGTAGCTCGCCGCGCCGTCCCCGCCGATCTGTAGGTCGCCGCTCTGCCGCCCAGGTGATGTGGGGATATGCGGGTTACGTTTTCTTTGCTGATTTTCTTTCGAACGGATGACCAAATTTTCCACGCTAGCTCGCCACGTACGTCACCTCGTCAGCGCGTAAGGATTCCGTAAGGTTATTCGTCCGTAGGTGTAGCATTACCGATTCTTTTGAAGGGAGTTCGAGTACAAAGATCAACAACAACACGAACGCACCCACTCGAACAGAGGGAGGAAACACACACCACACGCCGAGATTGGAGCTACCACGCCGCACACCTCCTTCGAGCTCCAGCAGCACGTCGCCGGAGAAGAAGATGGCGAGCTTACCTCGCACCGAAGACGACGGCCTGGCCAAACATGTTGAAAAGCCGCATGATCCAACCGACGCAAGCACGGCATCTAAGCGTTGAACGACCATCAGCACCAAGCCGCCACCAGCACCACCCTTCTTCCACAAATCCATCTGAGCCCGCCGTCGAGGAGGAGCTTCCCGCCTGCAACTCCCACAGATCTTGAGCAAAAGCACCGCCTAGCACCGAAGTGAAGGCCGAAGAACCCCACGAGCAAGAGCCAGCTCCGCCGTCACGAACGCCGGCTCGAGGGGAGGCACGCCGCGGCTCCAAGAAGCGGCGGACGCGCGAGGACGACGGATCTGCATCGAGCCTCCACCGGAGCACCCCGAGCAGAGGAGAGGACCGCCGACACCAAAAGCCTCTCCGGCAACGCCACCACCTCCACAGCGCCGCCGGCAAGCACCCCACGCACACCTAACTATGTACACGCCGGGATCCATCGATTCCCCACCCTCCCGCCGCCGGAGCGGCCGCGGAGGGCGAGGAATCAGCCGGATCGCCGGCGGCGAGCTGGTTGCACAGGAAACGCCCAAAAATCGCCCTTTTTCACTGTAGACGGGGAAAGGGGAGGAGGTTCCGGTGATTGCTTCGGTGGTGTAGCCGATTCGTCACCATGTGGATGTATTTTCCAATATCACCAATCCATACCAAGAAATCGACCTACCTCACGATAGCAGAGTCAAAATCAAAGCATCTTCAAATTAACCAAACTAAACATCAATCGATCAGCGAAACGAACTATGTAGCACCAAAACTTACCAAAAAGTAACCGGCAGATGGCGAATGGAGCCCAGCCAGCCAACCGAAAGAACCAACCAAGATGACGACCTGCAAAATAAAAATGAAACAGAGAAAAATAACATGAGAGCAAGACCCGTCAAAACAAAATTAAAAAAACACCGAAAAATCACACGATAGCGAGAACATCACGCCAAGAAAAGCACGGAAATAAAAAAACAGCAAGAGCCTGATCTGCAAAACAAATAACAAACATAAGCACAATGAAAACATAACCGACCTTAACCGGACGAACGGAAAACCAGTTAGCCGGCGACCTGCGAAAAAATAGAGGAACAAATAAAAAAGAGATGTTAGAAACCGATAGAACACAGAAGAACAAACCACATAACCAAGAAACAACAAAGAATACGGATCGAGCACACGGTCGACAACATGAACAAAAAACGTCCGAAAACAGAGAGGGCAAGACACGTTAAGAAAACCCACCCTGATCTCAACGGGAACAGCCGTGACCAAAAGAACAGCGAACGGATTCCATGGAAACACGCCAGAGATCAAGAAAAGCACGGCGGAGTAAGAACAACGAGCAAGAAGAAAAGGGGGAAATGAGAGCTGCAGTAACCATCCGATCCAGAACGGAGCCTATATACCCCGTTCCCTAAAGCACTGTATTCAGGTCGGTAACCACTCGCAACCAATGGAGAGCCGCCAACGAGACAAGAAATCGGGCTTTCTGACTACCAGCATAGTGCAACGTACCCACCGACGAATGGAGAGAGGCCACCTCGGATGGAGAAATCGGGCCCGATTTTGAGCTGACATCGTGAACAGTGCCGATCATACGAAATACCAATCGTGCCCCGCTGCACTGTAGAATATACGCACTTTACTGTAGAAAATACGCATCGGTGACGCACGCAAGGGAAACATCGGCGACGCAACGTCCCCAGCAACCGATATGTGGGCCAAGGGGAGGGAGGGACCCACGGTCGGCGAGGGAGAGGGGAGAGGAACATGTAGCACGATCACTCTCCCGGACGGGCACGCAATGCAGCACTAAAACCTAGAACGGTAAATGAACAAAATCAACCAATGGTAGGAACGCAGTCGGAATTTTTGGCACTCTTGCCCATCCGCCACACCGATTAAACACGAACCGTGAGGCTGACAAGCGGGCCCTCGGGCTACAGCGGTGATCCACGTAGGACGTCAGCGAGAGTGGGTGCAATAAGCTTGGTACGGTTAGCGACTTTGCAAATCCCCGTAGGACTCCAGGAGCCGGCAGGGATCGGACGGAGCGAGGCACGGAGCGGGCAGGATCGGACGGCCAGAAAGCCCAAATCGCTGAGGAGCCTCCAAGGGGTCTCACCGTTTATATCTTTAGATTAGGCCCTGCACACATGACACAACATATAGTTTAATTACAGTTAATAGTAAGGATAGTAATCACCAAATGACTAAAGGAAAACAAGTACCTTTTGCTTGTCTGACATGATGGCCCATGGAGTAGTGTTGTTAATATCTAGGTCCTTCTTCAGTGTCTCCAAAAACCAACTCCAATTGATTGTATCTTCAACTTCAACAGAAGCAAAGGCAATGGGGAATATGCAATCATTTGGATCTATGCCAATAGCTGCAAGGAGTTGGCCCCTGTACCTTGTCTTGATGAAGCATCCATCAATAAAGATCACAGGCCTGCAACCTTGAAGGAAACCTTTCTTGCATGCCTCCAAACTCATATAGCACTTTTTCAACCTTGCATTGTCATCCAATGACAGATAAAATGAACTCCCATGATTGCTTCTTCTTATCTTGTTGGCATAATCCCAAAGTAGCTTGTACTGACCTTCTTCATCACCATAGATAACCTTCATAGCTAGTCGTCTAGCTCTCTGCAGCTTACTCCTTCCAGGCGTCATGTTCCACTCCTTCTGTGCAACTCTAGAGAAGTTCTTTAGATTCATGTCCTGATCAGCTCTAAAATTCTCCAAATACTTGTCTGCGAGAAAATTTGCAGTGAAAGCTTTCACTTTCCATTTCTTGCTGCAACTGTGATACGGAACATACTTCTTGATCATCCAGCACTTTGTCCTGCTGTCCACAGAGGCCCAAAGATACCAACTGCAACCTACAACGCACCTGGCACACAACCTTCTCTTGTCATTTACTGGCAGCTTAATGTCCCATCTGGTTTGACAGACGTACTCTCGGATTGCTTTCCTTAGCATGTCCACTGGCTCAAAAACTTGGCCTACTTCGAATTTAGGAGCATGTAGATCTTTTCTTCTGAAGGTATTGAACTTAAAGTCCACACCTTTATCATCATCTGAATCAGGTGCACATATGTCTTCTTCTTCAGATGAAGAATCATGATCTATCTTCGCTGCTCCTTTCATTTTCATATTCTTAACCTTCTTAACATTTTCTTCATCTGAATCAACATTGTCGGCATAAAGATCATCATCGCCATCACTTATCTCATAGTCCGAATCACTGAGTTCAAAATCTGAATCTGCTTCTTCATCGGACCGACCAACATCATTCTCTTCTTCTTCTTTATCTGTTTGAATGTTCTTTCTAGCCCTCAGTCCATCCCTCCTTACAGATGGACCTTCATGATGTGGATACACAACTTGGATAGGCACTGGCACATGATCTGCATTCTCTTTTTCAACAGCTGTAATCTTGGTAGGGCTCAAAACTGGGGGAAGGTCAGCCAGAGGAAACCACACCACGTCATCAGTAACATTTGCTGAAGTAGGTCCGTCATGTCATAAGTACAAGCTGATGAAATGGTGCCCAATTGAAACAAATTGCAGATCTGCTGTGTATCTTCTTCACTTACCAACGGCCTCAAGCCATTCCTGCTAACTGAAAGAATAGGAATGCAATACTGAACCTTAACCCTCCCCTGCATTTCATACCCGATCTCCTCCACAATGCTTTCAAGCATGAGAGGTGACCAAGTCACTGTGTCAACATGATCAAACCAAATTACTGAACCGTCAATGTACGTCTTGTCTGATCCACTTCCAATAAAATAGCCCCCATGGTTGATTTCTATGGAGAACAAACTGCTACGGACACCTGCAACCAGCACATAGCAGCAGCCGTATCAAAATTCACAACTTTTACATAAGAACTACCTCAAAATCCTTCCCAAACCCCTACGAAACCCCTACCCAAACCAGCACAGGGAACCCTACACAAACCCCTACCGAAACCATGGCCTTTAAACCCTACCACAACCACGGCCATTCAACCCTACCAGAACCAAGTAGAAATCAACATGAAATCATGAAACTAGAGGACAAGGGCGGCCAAATCCTAAACCCTCACTTTTTTTTTGATTTTTACGGCCAGATTGGAAGCGGTTTACAGTACGAACCATAATTTGGAGGAGCAGAGCCGTCGAGACGACGCCGTGGAGACATTGCTATCACCCCTCTCTAGCCGGAGGAGCGCAGCGCCAATGGAGATGACACCGTCGAGTACACCGCCGCCTATTCCGCCGCCACCTCCCTGTCTGCTTGAGCCGCGTCATTTCCTCTCCCTCTCCTCTATCTGATCTGATCATCTCGCCTCATTTTGAGGCGGTGAGGAACGGGGATTGCGCTGGATGTTTTGTGAAGAAGCCAGTTTTGCAAATACACCCCTCCATTAGCAAGAAATTCATTGGTCTGGGGACATTATGCCTCAGCTGGCATGACAAGCGGGCCCCCAGGTGTCCACGTGTGCCAATACACTTCTGTACACGAAGCGGTGACCGCCGATGAGACAGCAGAACGTCTTCAGTGACCGTATTGATCGTATAATGAAGTACAATGACCGTGGCGAGCTCGACGAAAGAGTTCAGTGACCGCCGATGTATTTAACTCTATTTTACGTGAACCCTTGATTGCGTTCCTGTGTTTATTGTCGCGAGTGATTTCCGGTTGGGGAGTGGGGACTCACGAGCGGGAGCATGACGAAAGCAAGAAGCGAAACGTTGTGGAGGCAAAACGTGGTGGCAGACGACGGAACCAATGGTTCTTTTTAGATAGTAGAGATTCTTTTTTCTAACGCGAGGTAGAGTCACTCGTTGTCCTGGTTTTAGTCTTCTTTTTTCATTTCATTTTTGTGTGTCTTTTTGCTCGGGAGAGAGAGTGAGGCGGAAGACATGGCGGAGCTTGATGCGGCGACCCCGCAGCCAACTCATCCGGTGCCGGAGGGAGGCGGTTGTGCTTCGCTGCCTGGATCCCACAAACAACAAAATCCCGGGTTTTTAGATTCCTTTTTCCTTTTCTTTTTTTCCGTGTCCTGGAAACCTGAGGCGCCGCCCGTATTGTTTTTTCGCATAGATGAACATGCATTCAGTTTTCAGTCATTATGTTTGTGACACCCCTCTGTGGCACATCTCGCCAGAGAGGCGGTCGTCCCGTGCGCCAGCCCAAGATATCTGGCCGCATGTCACGACAGTGCAACATACTGGAAATCATTACACAATCAGGCACAAGAAGTGCTACAAATGGTTTACAAGGCCATCAAGGCATGACAAAAATATCAAGCCAAGCATGGCTCAGGACAGAGTTTAACTGGCAGCGGAAGACGACTAAGGCAACGGCTTGGAGCGGCTCCATTCCACAGGCATCTGACTGGGCTACTGATCCTAGCTCGCTCTTGCTCCATGTCCTTGATAAGGTAGAAGATGAATCCTCGCCAAAATCTAGCCATTTGAATAGCCAACGTGAGTACAATGACGTACTCGCAAGAATGTTAGCCACTTGACACGAACAGTCCAACAATCATGCAACAAGATATGCATTGGAAATAAAATCCTACAACATGGCAAGTGTGTACTCTAGACAGACCAATATGATAACATAATGGTAGCATGGCATCACAAGCAAAACATAGCATAAGCAAACAACTGGGTATCACCAGTGCAGAGTCCAAGCCAGGTGGGGTTGGATCGTATACTGGTAATCACACAAGAAATTACATGTGACGAGTATAAACGAGTATACCAGTTAGTACCAAGTAACACAACAACTCATGTTCCCATAGCTAGGCCCACTGACCTCTAGCCTCACAAGGTTTATCACCTCTGTCAACACTGCTAGGCCCACGGCCTTATCACATTTGTCATCTCAAGTAACATTCCCTACATCATTTTATTGTTTATTTAGTGAGGTCACGTCGTTCATTAATTCTTTCGAACAAGCCTTAAGTTTAACCTCCGGACACGACAAAGACACACAGTGTGACTGACACTGAACTGTTGTTCCATATCCCAGGAACGAGCCTAGCTTGCTAGGTTGACACTCTCGAGAGGTTGCGTTCCCAACTATCAAAATGCACCTTACTCAGCCGGTACTTCAGGTTGTCACGCCAAAGTCCGACTAAGCAAAATACACTTACATGACCGTCCACTTGCTAAGACACTCTCCTGCACCACCCTATACGCATGGTACAACGGGCAGGTGAATCCGGCACATCCCCCGACGCGACCGGGTATGCCTAGCTCCGGACTCCCTAGCACAGTCGAACACGTGCCTGTCGACCACTTCCCTCGGACAGCACAACCGAACGACTGCGCCCAATGGATGGCACAAAAGGGGCACAACAACCTACTAGGCCACGGTCCTCCATGAGACGACGATGGTCATGCTTTCAAAGTTCAGATTAGTGGCACTATGGACTGACCCTACCGTTGTTTGGAGGGGAGTTTCAATTAGTCAACTTTCATCATTCACAAGTCCAAACAACCGAGAATTAGTCCAGCACAACAACCACAATATCATAATAAAATACCATCAAACAACAAGAAATTAGCAACATAATATTTCAAGCAATAGTTAATTTGTATTGACCGGGTGACTAAGGCGCATCACAGATCGATACAAAAAGTTAGCACAGTTGGTTAGCATCAACCGGACGACTATGGCGGAGATACTTCCGACCAGCGCCATCACGTTTGACTACAAGAGTTAGCACAGTTGGTTAGCGTCAACCGGACGACTATGGCGGAGATACCTCCGACCAGCGCCATGTCGTGTTGACTACAAGAGTTAGCATAGTTGGTTAGCGTCGATCGGGTGACTGTGGCAGAGATATCTCCGACCAGCGCCATCGCAGATCAACTACAAAAGTTAGTAGGGGCATCGTTCCTCCATTCCTTCGACTGTGGCGGTTCCCCCAGTCCATCGCCTCGGGAATGGGGAGTGGTACCCCCAAACACACACCACAACTCTATGAAAAGTAGATGGTTCAATCCACTTGGGCAAACCCAACGTGTATTTAGCCGATAATTAAGTCAAAGTCATGATATCTCATGACGCACAGTTCACAGATGACAATCAAATAGATGCACATATATGGCATGGTAATATGTAATCAAATGAACAAACAACGTTGCAAGACTGGTCATAGTAAGTGGTTAGCTTGCCTCCAGAGAAGGATTCCAAATGGTTTGGAAAGTTTCGGACTCGCCGCGGGTCGGAATCCCGAAGAACGCCTAAACCACGAAACGACAACGGTGTATTAAATAAAGGCTACAAAACTAAATAGCTCTAAAGGTGACAAAACTAGTACCACTAGCTAGATCTCGACGAGATACAAATTTAGAAATTTGAATCAACTAAAACGGAGCTACGGTTCAAAAGCTATGGGCGTCCGAAGTTGCTCACCAGGAAAAACAAACTGCGTGAAAAAACAGAACGGGCTGCTCTGGCCATGCGGCTGGGCCGCGGATGGGCCATCCGACCTGCTACTGCGCTGCACGCTGGGCTGGGCCGGTCACGCAGTTCCAAGAATGCGCTTCCGCGCGAGAAAAGCGTAAACGAGGAAATACGCTTTCAGCTGGACAGTTTCTGAACGATTGCCTTCTTCTTCCTCGAGCACGCGCGGGTGCAGCGCTCGGGTGAGCTCGCTGCCGGCCGCTGGCGCGCCTGCCGGCCAGGGGGTAGAGGGGAACGGGCCAGGGGCGGTTAGGGGCACGGCCAGGGAACGCGCAGCCGGGGCGGGAGCTGCCTCCTACGCGCGCCCGATCTCGCGGGTACCCGACCATGGTGGCCAAATTTTTGGAGCTTCGGGTGGTGAGGTTTTCGATGAACTGGAGCTGGGGGATGGTGGCTATGACCCTTAGGGACTCTCTCCGTCGATATGCACGAACAACAATGCCCACAGGCCACTCACCGATCCGAAGATCGACGTGGTGCTTCACGGCCGTAGCAAGAAGAGGAGGGGCATTGTTCCAGTTCGTGTGCACCGAGAGAGAGGTCCAGAGGGAGAGGAGAAGGTGTGGAATGGCTAGGGTTTGCTCGACGCTGCTTGGGGTGGCTTTATATAGCCGGAGGGAGGAGAGTTAGGTGTGTGGCTGGTTTGGCCATAGATGGCCACCTAGGTCATGGGTGACGTTTTCTTGCCACAGGGAGGAGATAAGAAGGAGGGGGAATGAGGCTACCGTGCTGGATGCACAGTGGAGCACGAGGCTGCACTGGTGAAGGAGGGTTAGGCCGGAGTTTAGTGCTAAACGGATTAAGGTCATGACGAAGCGTGCGTCCAGCGCAACGCGAGCGGTATCGTCGCGTTCCCGGTGACTCGGAGCACCAAACGCAACAAGAGAGGTATCTATGGGTTGCTAAGAACAAGGCATACACCACTACACAAGCCACACGCTCAAACGACACATTTGGTAAAACAAAGTTTTCCGAAAACCGATCGCACACAAGGTGTTCGATGAAAGGCAGAGAGGCTTGCTCAACTCAGAAAAAATCCAAATAAATATCACAGGGTATGTTTGGCATAGGGAGGGTGTCTAAGGAGTTTGAGCTCATTTGGTGGTGTGGAAAAGGGGTTGTGTAAACGTCCGCTAAGCCACGTACCGGCATCGACTTTGGGTTAACAAAGAAAGTAGGTCAAAACTTGCTCGAATGAGTTTGAGTTCAACGGAAGAAGTGTAGGAAATGCAAAAATTTGCAACTCCCTAAATTATGAGGATTTTCCGAGACTCCTAAGTTGACCGAATAAAATTGGGATCGGAGCCAACATTTAACAGTTAACTCCGAAATTGGAAATATTAGATTGGAGTATGAAATATTTTTGTACGGCCTTTCTGAATATGGGTCGAGAAGTCCCCTGATGTTTTAAGAGAGAGCAAAACCTAAGTCAAATCGCCTCGAAAGATCTTAGGAAACACTTATTAAAACTAGAAAAAGTTTTTTGGCGTCCAAAAATAATTTAATAATTCAGTCTAAATTTTCGGGGTGTTACAGACCTTCCCCCTTAAAAGAATCTCGTCCTCGAGATTAAGGAGGTTATACAAGAAAATTCTTGAATGATCTAATATACCATATTAGAAAAACTTTTTGTACAAAATACTAGAATTCTAACACCCAAAGAGATCGGCACTCAACAAGATTTTTATTGAAATCATATATTTTAAAAGTAAGATATTTCTACCTTACTCAATGCAATGAAAGGATGGCATGGCAGAGGCTCACATAATCAATCAACATAGGATCTACTAGCATATTTATTAAATTAAATCTAAGGTTTTTTCTCAACCAGACACAAACATGGCAAGATCAAGCAAGATCTACAATCAGACTATCAACCAACAACCAAAGATTTATATTAGGCAAATAATTACCTCAAGTTTGGGAAAACAAAAGTTTACGGTTTTATTTTAGAAAAGCTATATATTCATTTTCATGCATACACAGGTTTTGAAAAATAACAGGGTTTCTTTTTAAAAGAAAATACATGTGCCACCAATAATTGTCTCACAGACACTGTGGGATAGGGCTATCCCCAAAATTATTTGTAGTGGTATGACATAATCATCTCAACCATACTGGTTAACAAGCACACAACAACTACTAAACAACTGACAAAAACTTTGTTTTTCTTGCGTGTGGCACATGATGTGTCCCAAGTGGGGAACCATGTATAACACTAAGTCGGTGGTTTTCCAAACCTACACACGAGTTAACATCAAGTGAGCGAGGCACCGTGGTTACAGTGTCTCATTAAATACTTTCACTTAATGGTTAAACTTGTGCAACACAACCGAAAATATTTTGCGCATTAGAAAATAATGGCATTCGATGTTTGTGTTAATTCTCAGGTGGGCATATGCGTCTAGGTTCACATATACAGTTACTGTTTTAAGTGATCTGTCATTTCTTCAAAAAGTTTAACTGAAGAAAAAAAGACATGATATTCCATCATGTGTCAACCAAGTGGTTAACAAGAGAATCAGAACACCAAGTTTTATTACGGGCTGATTTGACATCAACCAGAAAACAGACAACAAACTATGATACCACCTAAGCTTGGGGATATATGGATTCCCAAAGTCCTAGTAACCATTGGAAAAGAGACACACCATGCTATACTTGATCTAGGATCTAATGTCTCTGTTTTATCTAAAGAACTATATGAAGTACTTGAATTGAAAAATCTTGAAAAATGCTCTATTGAACTTGCACTTGCTGATGATTCCATTAAACATGCTTTAGAGAAAGTAAGTAATGTTATGGTAGAGTTACATATGACATTTGTGCCTGTTGATTTTCTAATCATGGATATGGGGAATAAAACCTCTAGTCCAATTATTCTTGGAAGACCTTTTCTTCGTACTACATGTGCTATCATTGATTCAAAAGAAGGGAATGTGAAGTTTCAGTTTCCACACAATAAGTGCATGGAACACTTCCCAAGGAAGAGGGACACACCAAATTTCAAGCTCCCTCATGAGCTTCGTCCACAATAAACATCAAGTAAGAAGCCTAGCTATATGGCTATAAAGAAAGCGCTTTACGGGAGGCAACCCGGTTGTTTTTATTTGTGATTTTATTTGTGTCCTCTTGCTGTAACAAGAGACTTTGTGTTTAGTTTAGTTTCTGGTATTTTTAATAAAGTGCCAAGTTTTACTCATTTTGGTTTGAAGAAGTTGCTTATAGCGTTCGGAGATTTTATTCCTGCACGAATCTGTGCACGGTATGATTTTTAATTCTTATTCTGTAACTCCGAATAAGCTCATATTTAAAATGTTATTGCAACTTGTCATCCTCTGTATGCATGAATTTTTTTGGAATTTTACGACAAAGTTATGTAGGGTAAACAAATATGTTTTGCTGCTGATGTTTTTCTGGACAGATTCTGTCCCATTTTGTTTGATGCATGCTTAGAACTTTTAAATTGAACCTTATTGATCCAATTGAGTTTATGAGTAGGCATATAACATTATACACTTTCTGGACATTCATATGAATTATTATTCAAGGATTATATGCAGTAAGAAATCTATTTGTTTTTCACTACTAATGCACCCCACAGAAAAGAAATGGGAGAAACGGTGTTTTGAAGTTTTTTCACGGAGATTAGAGGAGATGCACCAAGAGCTATCCAAGGATGGTGAAGACCATAAGCTTGGGGATGTGAAGACAACCCCACTGGACCTACACACTCTCGGTTTGCACACGTCAAGAGCTATCTTTTATTTATTTTTTGATGCTGAATGTTATTTTACCTTGTTTTAACATGGATTAGTTAGTTCTATGGACACTCATGCATGCATTTAGATGGTCAACTTTCTCCCTCTTGCTAGCCCAAAAATTCCAACAAGCAAAAACTTGTTTCCAACACCTTCAACCAAAGTTTTTCCAGTGAGTCCACCATATCTACCTATTAGCTTTATGCTATTCCGAGTATGTTTATCATGATATTTGTGTTATCTATACCTCTGAATGAAAATGCTTATGTTGTTGATTGTTGTGGGAAAAGTTGGTTATAGAGCTCTCTCGAACTTGATGCACACTTTACTTTCATTGCATAAATAAAATATGACCCATTGTGATTAAAATTATGATGTTGTGGACTTGACAAATGTCTTTGGTTGAGAGTTAGCTCATATGTGCTGTCACATGGCAAGCTTTCAACATGCACTTCATTTCATTTAGTTGATATCATGTACTTTTGTTTATGGATGCTTACCATGGGTGAAATAAATGTGGAAATGAAGTAGGTTTAAATGAGTTTGTATAAATGGTTAGAGAGACGCCTGGGCCGCTAATCTAAGCCATGCATCATTCATGGTGGAAATTTACTTACATGCTATGGTGAACCTTCTGTGATACACCTTACAATAAAAAGCTATCTAATGGTAAATAAAAAGGGTGTTGAGATTGTTCATTGTGTTTGTTTGTCTTGTCATTTTGATATGGGCTTGTTCCATATCCTGGGACAAGAGGTACCCCAGTTGACGCTCTTAATGATACTATTATTACTTACAATGATATTTAACTTGAACTTGCTTTGTTTCCCAAGTTGAGTAACACATGGAGTAGGTACTTGTATTCAAGGGGCATGAGACTTTCAACCTGTACTTTGTCAAGCACACTACTCATATTTGCTTTCACTTTAAACTTAATCATTCAAGATGCTATGATAGGGGAATGAGAGCTTGACACCAAGGATTACCACATTACAATCATTAACTTAAGTAGAGAAGTTCAGAAGTTAGATGAAATTTATTCATGCTTTACCTCTACTCATATATATCTTTCCAAAGTGTCCACCTTTTATATTCAGATTTTCATCAATACTCTATGACCATTGTAGGATGTTCTTACTTATCATTATGCATACATGTGGTCCATAGTACTTCTCTTATGTTACACTTTGTGAATTATCATTGAACATCCTTGCATTGAATACTTGATATCACTTCATAAACTATCTTGCATATTGCTACTCCTTTTAAGAATGAATCATTTGACTCTATGTAGCAATAGTAATCATCTTTGATATCCATTGATAGTATTAAATTGCAAAGTCCATGTTAGTTTTATCACCTTCATACTCGAGGACGAG
Organism: Poa pratensis; assembly: GCA_947311845.1. NCBI lineage: Eukaryota > Viridiplantae > Streptophyta > Magnoliopsida > Poales > Poaceae > Poa > Poa pratensis. The sequence goes on along the minus strand of CAMZMU010000069.1, from coordinate 4,078,338 downwards.
TATAGGTTAAGCTTGGGGATGTTGATGCATGTAAAATGCATACATGAACTTTGCATTATTTTACTTATATTCCAGTCATATTTGCATCATATAAGGGTTATATCACTGTTTTATAATGATTTTGGGAATATTTGATATGTTTCCTATTTTTATGGAATTAACCCTGCGCAGGCAGAAAACCCTATTTCATATTTTAATGTTTCAGGGACCCAAACGACGTCCAAATGACCTGGAAATTTACGAGCATCAGTTTTTGGAAGGAACAAAGCGTGGGAGCGAAGGAAGCAAACAAGAGGAGGCCCGAGGGCCAAGTGAGTGGGCCCACGCGGCCCTGTACCTGGCCGCGTGGGACCCCCCTTTTGGGCCTCGGAGCTCCGTTGTCGTCGATCTTTCCTCCACCGACTCCGTTTTGACCTAAAACCCTATAAAAATAGTCCCCCGACGTTCTCTGGAAGGAGCGCCGCAGAAACACAGAAACACCGAAACAGAGACCTGGAGTTGCAGATTGGAGGGGGAAAACTCCGGCGGGGCGCTGCCGGCGTGGTCTCCATCTTCTCCAACGACTTCTCCACCGTCTCCATGATGAAGAGGGAGTAGTCCACCTCTGGACTATGGGTTTGTGGAAGTAACTTATGTATCTCTCTCTTGAGCTTCACTAATTAGTACCGTATGAGCTGCTGAACATGATTACGGTCATCTATGTAATACCTTTGTGGTGGATCTTTTTATGAGTTAATATATGTTTGAGATTGCAATGGTTTTGTTTCAGTTATGAAAGTAGATGCATATTATGTACCCCGTTCTTATTTACTTGTCATGATCAAGCATGTTTATGAGAGCGTGTGAGGGGGAACGTGTGCATTAGTTGGAGTAACGGGGGGTGGCTAGTGCAGTGAACGTGAGAGAAAGTTCTGCGATCCACTTGGGTATTCTACCTTACTTTGTTGCCTCACTAGGGATAAAAAGAAATACCATGCTACCGGAGATGTGGGTGTGACCATTGCCACTACTCCATGACTAGATCTAGCATGTTCTTATTTTAACTTCATGTCATGATACTTATTGCTATACTCTGAGTTATCTTAATTACTGAGGTGTTATGATTTAGTTCGCATCTTGGTGGAGTATAAGAGAGACTAATAACCAAAAGGTCTCTATGTTAGGACGTGATGCCCATATAATTATAACTTGTCATTAAACTGTTGTGTTGCAATCTCATATGTCAACTCTAGTGTTCCATTGTCTACCACTTTATTAAAGAGAGAGTGCATTTGTGAAACCATGAACCCCGGTCCATTTTTAATCATAAGAAACACCTTTCCAACCACTTTTCCATTTTCTGCCATTTAAAAATCCGAAAATACAAAAACACTTTTACATCTTGCATTCATCATAAAAACCCAAAAATATCATTTATCATTGCTACCACCATCCTTGCATATTTATTTACCACCATTGCATATTTATTTCTTGTTTGCATTGCATATTATCTTGATATCATTCTCACACCTTGTGCTTGACAACCACTAGGTGAGGTTGAGGACCAAAACATTTACTTTGTTTTGTAGGTAACCAAAAGAAGGATAGGAAAGATAAATCTTCACTACTGATTCCCCGAGAGTTCGATATTAAACCCTCGAGTCACCCCTCGTGGGGAAAACACGTCTTCCACTTACTACACACTCTGCACTTGGAGTCTCAACCTAACCCATTTACTTTTCACGCAGGTAACTACGTGAAGGGCCATCACCGGGTTATCCTGTGGCCGGGTTATCTCCTGACCGGGTCATCCTCTGGCCGGGTCTGCCTCCTGGTCGGGTCATCCTCGGGCCGGGTCATCCTCAGGTTGGGTCTTCTCTTGGCCGGGTCTTCTTTTGAGCTCGCTGGCCCAAGTGTAACCCAGCCCATGTGGAGTGCGAGGTAACCTAGCTCAAGCCTCCTACCTGGCGGGTTACGCTTTGCTCTTCATGGGCATATCGGGTTATGATTCCCCCAACATAACAGTTCATATTGATTAAGTTGGTACATCTCCACTAAAAGGCACCAACCAAAGACAAGTGAACATCGATAAGAGTTGGAGGCAGGTGTAGTGTGATCACAGATAAGTCCAAAAAACTAAGGATGCGGTGTGTGGTCGTGCCCATGGATCAAGTTTTACAAGCAGTTGAAACACCACCTTAGTCTAAACTGCTCCATATATAGCTACAGAAATGGCCATAAGGTCCTAATATCTGGCAGTGCTACTATACATTATATAAACCTGAGCAAATAAGATACTAGCACTGAGAAATAGAGAAAGCAAATAAAAACTGAATAAAGACGGAGGAATAACTGAGAAGGAGACTAAAGAAAGACTGAAAACTCAAATAAAGACTGATGAAAAATCTGAATAAACTCAAATAAATGAGAGACTAAGAGGCGAAAAAAGGAGAAAAGGATAATGAAGACTAAGAGAATGAGACCAACTAAGATTGAGCAAAGATGAAGAATAGCGAATAAGATTGAAAGACTGAGCAATTTAAAATGTGAGACTGAGAAAATTAAAGTGAAAAATAAAAGAAGGAAGAACACTGAAATAAATTAGAATGAGATTGAAATAGCTGACAGAATGAATAAAAAAAGAGTGAGGACTGATAAAATAATTTAATGAGAAAATTAAAGAAGCAAATGAAAATGAGTGACTGAATAAAAATGGAGACACTAAGAAATGAAGAATAAAATGAGAAACTGAGAGAAGAGACTGGCCAAATAAAATTGATTTTTCTTTCTTCTTTTTCATTTCTTCCTATTTCTTTTTCTTTTTTTGGCTGTTTCCTTTTTCTTTCTTATTATCAGTTTTATTATTAGATATTATATTCTCCTTTTGTATTTTCATTTTTTTGAATATGTTCAAATTTTAAAATGTTCAGATTTGAAAATTATTCATACATAAAAATCGTTCAAAAAATAATTTATGTACTTTTTCAGTTCACATTTTAAAAATCATTCAAACATAATTTCCTATCGTAGACTTTTTATGTTTACTTTTGGAAATCGTTCAAAAAAGATTTCGCTCACCGCTATTTTCTAGTCATTTTTTAAAATCGTTCAAAATTAGTTTTCATTCACCGACCTTTTCTGTTCACTTTTAAAATCGTTCAAAAATAATTTCCGTGCATAGACTTTTTTATGTTCACTTTTTAAAAATCATTCAAAAAATATTTCGTTCACCGACCTTTTCTGTTCACTTTTAAAATTGTTCAAAAACGGTTTCCGACTGTGATCTGACTGTGTCGACAATACGCTATACACAATGTTAATAATTAGCAATTATAAATTATAATCTCAATTGCAATGGCTAGTTGTAACTGGGACTTTTTTATTTCGGCCGCTTCTCGTTTTTTAGTTGTTAATCTTATTTCTAGCCAGTTGTTACCACCTTTGCAACTGAGATTTGTCAAGTCTAGAATCTAGTTGCAACTGCATTTACAACTTGTATTTTTTTATTATTGTTTTTTATTGTCAAACATTTTTTTGTGAACCATTTTCAAGTTCACGAACATTTTTTCGTGAACCATTTTCAAATTCACGAACATTTATTCGTGAACCGTTTTAAAATTCACGAACATTTTTGTAATATATGAATATTTTTAAAAACCATGATCATTATTAATTGAGACTTGCAGGGCCAAGCTGGAGCCGAAGCCCGGCCCGATGTCGAGCCGGGTCTATAGCCCAAGGCCAGAATGTGTTTGGTGGGCGTCCGAGTCGGACAGGACCCTAGGGATCCAAATCCTACATAGTTGGGCTGAGCTTTCTCGCGGGCTTATATATATAACAAAGCTGGGCGTTCTAGAGAGCGCAAAAAACCGGATCTCCTTTAGGTCGCGTTACGCGAGCGTAAGCTTCACGTTCGCGTACCCCTCGGGCGCGGAAGCAGCTAATGGGCTTTGCCCAGTTACCACTTTGTGCCAGACAATAAATCAAACATATACCGAAAATTCAAAACTGAACAAATTCGAATCTGAACAAATTTCAAATTTGAACAAATTTTGAAAATGAACAAATTTCGAATCTGAACAAATGTTGAAATGAACAAATTTTGAAAATGAACAATTTTTTGAATCTGAAAAATTTAAAAAATGAACATTTTTCAAATCTGAACAAATTTCAAAATTTGAACAAATTTCAAAAATGGAATTTTTTCAAAATGAACAAATTTTAAAAATGAACAATTTTTGAATCTGAACAAATTTCGAAAATAAACAATTTTCGAATTGAACGTTTTTCAAATCTGAACATATTCAAACATTGAACAAAATTAAAAAATGAACAAATTTCAAAAATGAACTATTTTCGAATCGGAACAAATTTCAAAATGAAAAAATTTCAAATCTGAACATTTTTAAAAAATGAACAAATTTCAAAAATGAACAAATTTTGAAAATGAACAAATTTCGAAATTGAACAAATTTAAAATATAAAACATTTTCGAAAATGAATATAAAAAAGAAAGACAAAAAGAAAGAAAAATGAAAAGAAAAAGAAAAAAGAAAAACAGAGAAGAAAAACGAAAAAATAAACAGAGAAGATGGGGCTGCCGAACCTGCAGATGGGCCGGCCCATTGCGCGCGCGGGGTACGTGAACGCTATTAACGTTCGCGTTACGCGACCTAAAGGATTTCCGGCAAGAAACCACTGCTCTCTCTTCTCGGCGGAGGCAAAAGGCGAACGACGAACCCTAACTCCAAGGCGCAAGAACTTCCATATCCGAAAGGTATGGTCACCAAAATCCACCTAAATTTCCCTTCTTTTTGTCCACCGCCTGCAACCCAGTGGCCTGCGAGGAGGAGCGGCCGGCTGTGGGGATTCGTGTCGGACTTCCCCTAATCCCTGCCTTTTTGCAGCCCGGCGGCTATGGCGGCGCTTCTTCGACAAGGGGCCAAGAGGATCGGCGGCTCCGTGCTCCAGCGAACCCAGGCAGCTCTCACATCACCGACAGTTGCGGAGGAGCGACGTCGTCTCGTGGCAAGGCGCATGTACAGTGCTGGGGAGGTATCATCGGTCGTCACCATCACAATTGACCTCCTTTTTTCGCCTAATTTCTCTGAGCCATTGGTTCTGCTGCAATGCGCGGATTTGGCGTAGCACAAGTGTTGATATTACTATTCTATTCCAGACTAGAGCAAGATCCTTCCCAGCACGAGGTTGTTGTGGTAAAGTAACCCCGTGGCAAAACCATGTCCCCGCACACCACAACCTCACGTGGCACGCCGCATGAACGAACGAACCAGCAACTCTCCGCCTAGCCGCCGCCTTCGTTCCTCCCTCCCCCTTTCCTTTCGTCTCTGACTTTTTCCCCAAGCTCAGCTCTCCGCCGCCCGCCTGCCCCACCTCCCCCGATCTCTCTCGGGACGGAGATGTCCTGGCGGTGGGCTCTCGCGCGGCGCGTCGCTGTCAGGCACCCGATAGATAAACAGCACAACAACAAGAGCAGTAATAGGAATTTAACAGGAAATTGACAGAAAGAACAGAAGAACATGAACGAACTGGAAAATAATTTTAGGTTTTGGTTCTCGTGCCGCCCATCCGCCCTCTCTCTCGGGTTATAAGGAGTCCCCCACAGAGCCACGAGTTCCATTAGTTTAATACAAGATTAAGCACATTAAGTGCTGACATTAAGCTTAAGCTGTCCTATTACAATCTGGATCGTTGGATGTAAACGAAGAGGTAACTCAGCTTCCTAGCCATAGGATAACTAAAGCTAAGAACACCAACGACAGGCACAAGGCCTGACAATGCCCGCCGGTCGAAACCAGACTTCAAGGCTGGAAAGCAGGGAAGGTTGCCCTTATGAAACTTGCATCTTCCCAACTAGCTTCTTCAGGTGTGAGATTTTCCCAGTGGATTAACCATTGTCGAACTGGAATAGAATAGGAGCCAGCATTGCGAGGTACCTGACGGTACTGAAGAATAGCCAGCGGTGCAGTCTTGATCTTGCCGTCAGGAGTGAGCATTGGCAATCTAGCATTTGGAACAGCCAAAGGACCCAGATGTTTCTTGAGCTGGTTCACATGAAAGACATCATGCAGAAGAGTTCCTTCAGGTAATTGGAGACGATATGCTACCTTGCCAATCTTCTGTAGCACACGGAATGGTCCGTAGAACTTAGATGTGAGCTTTAAAGCATTGCGGAGACCCAGTGCATTCTCTCGATAAGGTTGCATTTTTAGGTAAACCATATCTCCTTCTGCAAACTGTCTCTCTGTCCTGTTCAGATCAGCAAATTTTTTCATTCGGTTTTGTGCCTGAATGAGGTTGTGCTGCAGTGTTTTCAACATGTGATCTTGTTCCTTAAGTGAGGCTTGAGCTTCTGGAGATAATTCCTCAGTGGCAGCCAAATGAGTTATGTGAGGGGGTTTGTATTCAAACAGGGCCTCAAACGGAGTTGTTTTGATAGCTGTGTGGTAGGAGGTGTTATACCACCACTCCGCTGCAGATAACCAGCTAGCCCAGTTCTTTGGTTCAGCAAAGGCCATGCTTCTGAGGTACTGCTCCATGCACTGATTTACCCTCTCAGTTTGGCCGTCAGATTGAGGGTGATATGCTGAGCTGAAGTGTAACTGTGTTTTCAGAGCAGAGAAAATTTCCTGCCACAGCTTAGATGTGAATACTCTGTCACGATCACTCACAATGGTTTGGGGTGGCCCATGAACTTTGACGATCTTGTCCAGAATGATTTGTGCGACTTGCTGTGTAGTATAAGGACGAGATAGTGGTAAGAAATGTGCATACTTTGTCAGACGATCTACAACCACCAGAATGACATCATTTCCTTTTGACTTGGGTAATCCTTCCACAAAATCAATACTGATGTCTGACCATTTCTTCTTAGGCACTTCCAGGGGATCAAGTAAACCGGGGTACGGTACTTTCTCTGTTTTAGTTATTTGGCACACAGGGCAAATGGCAACATGCTGTTCAATGAATTGCTTCATGTTTGGCCAGAAGAAAAGGTTCTTGAGTCTGTGATATGTTACTCTGCCTCCAGAATGGCCACCGAAAATAGACGAGTGAAAGGATTGGAACAGCTTCTCCTTCAAGTCTGTATTGGTGCCAATGACAATTCTATTCTTGTACCTCAAAATTCCTCAAGTCAATGTATAATGTGGGTGGCTAGAGGAATTAATTGCAAGTTCTTGCAACATTTGTATACACTTTGTGTCATTTGTGTAAGTGTCTTGTACGTCAGACATCCAAGCTGGAACTGCTACCGAGATAGCTATACAGGCATCTTCATGTTGGTCTTGATCTTTTCGAGATAAGGCATCTGCCACAGAATTTTCTTTGCCTTGTTTGTATTCAATGTTGTAGTCCAATTCAAGCAATTTCAGCATAAGTTTGTGTTGAATTCCTTCCAATAGTCTCTGGCTTGTCAAGTACTTCAGACTTTTCTGGTCTGTTTTGATAAGTAACTTGTTGCCCAGTAAATAATGCCTCCACTTTCTGTCTGCTTCAAGGATAGAAATCGCTTCTTTTTCATAAATTGACATAGCTGCTGCCTTAGGTCCGAGGCTTTTACTGAAATAAGCCAAGGGTCGGCCTTGCTGCATTATCACTGCTCCTAGTCCAGTTCCAGACGCATCAGTTTCAAGTTGGAATGGTAAATCAAAGTTGGGCAGTCGTAGCAGAGGTGGAGTTGTCATGACAGTCTTGAGTTTCTCAAAGGCTGCTTGCTGCTCTTCTTTCCACTGAAAAGCATTCTTCTTGAGAACATCATGAAGTGGTTTACAAATTATTGCATACCCTTCTATGAAGCGACGGTAGTAGCCAGCCATGCCTAAGATACACCTTAGCTGTTTGACTGAGGTTGGCACTGACCAGTTGACTATCTCTGCAATTTTTGCTGGATCGGTAGAAACACCATCTCCTGATATGATATGGCCCAAATATTCCACAGAAGTTGTAGCAAAAGAACACTTAGATAACCTGACCTTCAATTGATGCTGCCGTAGGACCGACAAGGCAAGGTTCAAATGATGCTTATGTTGCTGAATGTTCTTGCTGTATACTAGAATGTCGTCGAAGAAGACCAAGATGAACTTCCTCAAATAAGGAGCGAAGATGGTGTTCATTAATTGCTGAAATGTGGCTGGAGCATTAGTGAGCCCAAATGGCATCACCAGATACTCATAATGACCCATGTGATTGGAGAAGGCAGTTTTTGGGATATCTTCAGGTTTCATCCTTATCTGATGGTAGCCCGACCTTAAATCCAACTTGGAGAATATAGTTGCACCATGTAGCTCATCAAGCAAGTCCTCAATGACTGGAATAGGGAAACGATTCTTTATTGTGATAGAATTTAGTTTCCTGTAATCCACACATAGACACCAGCTTTTATCCTTCTTCATTACCAGGATAGCAGGTGAGGAGTAAGGGCTGTTACTCTGTTGGATTTCAGAATTTTTCAACATGTTTTTCACAAGTTCCTCGACTATGTTCTTTTGCTTATGCGGCATCCTATATGGTCTGACATTTGGAGGATTTGCACCCTCTTCGGTAGGAATGGAATGGTCACACTGTCGCATAGGTGGAAGTCCAGAAGGTTCTTCAAAGAGATCATTGTACTGCTCCAGAATTTCCTAAACAGATGTGTTACTGTCAGAAATAGCATGCAGACATTCTACAACTGGTTGCGAGGATGGTGTCATTCTAATAAGGAATGCTGGTGCGCCTTCCTTGAGAAGCTTGTTGCAAGCTGAGGCTGAGATAGTGCAATTTTTTGTGGGTACCGCTCGGTCCATTAATGTGCACCATTCATTGTTTACTGTAATCGCAATGCTTCGATTTTCCCAATCGGTATAGTTAGGACTATGATGTTTTAACCAGTCTGCCCCAAGTACCATGTCATATCCCTTCAATGGAATGATCTGACAATCAAAAACGAAGTTTGTTGATTGAATAGAGAACTGGCATTGCGGTATTGCACGGTCAGACATAAGTTCTCCTCCTCCTGCAACCATAACTTTTTTAACTGAGGTAGGTTGTGTGGTGAGCTTTGATTTGTGAACAAATTCAGTATCCAGAAAGGTTTTGCTGCTCCCACTGTCCACTAAGGCAATAGCTTGATGTGTGCCTATATTGACCAACACCGAAAGTGGTGTATCTCCAGGTATGCCATGAAGAGCCTCTGCTGAAATCAAATGAATAGTATCATTGTTTGCTTGTACAGGCACTAGGGCCTCTTGCTGTTGAGCTAACTCTGTTTCAGGTGTGAGAGTAGCTTCTGCATCTTGGAATGTCTCAGCTATAGCAGCTTCATCTTCCTCTGTGTGCCCTTGCGTTTGCAAGAAATGAATCATGTTTTTGAATCCAGTGCATTTGTGGCCGAAGGTATAGGGTTCTGGACAATACCAACATTGCTTTTTATCCCTAGGTTTGTCTTTTTTTTTTGACCGGCCAAACCGTAGGGGAGACCCCCACGGTAATTTTCTGTTTTCTATTAAACAAGCACAGCTGACACTCCCCTAGGTTTGTCTTGTGCAGGAAAAGTTCTATTTTCACGCTGCATGTGTTGAGGCCTGCTGTTATTCACTGGTGTTGTTCTATTTGTCAGTGGCTGTGTCTGAGCTCTCTTAACTGTCGACAAGTGAGCTAATTCCTGCTGTCTAGCATGGAAGTAAGCCTGACGCAGAGTAGCTGGTTGGTGACTCTTAACAGCATATTTGATGGTGTCTTTGAGACCACTTAAAAACCTCAGCAGGAAGAATCGATCTGTCAAGTAAGTGTGATCCCTTTGCATTTGTATCATTGCATTCTCAAATGCATCAATGTAAGCATTGACCGAAGACACTTGTTTGAGGTGTTGAAATTGCTCCATAGACTCCTGTTCACCATCCTCTGGAAAACGATCACATAGCAGCTCACATAATTCAGACCAAGTCATTGCGAGTATATCAAGAGTTGTGCTAGTCAGCCATATTTTTGCCTTCCCTCAAATGTGAGCATTTGCCCATTTAACTCTTACATCGCCTGAAATGCCTGCTAGAGTAAAAACTCCTTCGCACTCTTCAATCCATGTTTTGGCATTGGAGCCATAGAACAAGGGCAGCTCTATATGTGGGGTACGCAGATACGGCTCCTGCTGTGTATCAGATGCAGAATGAGTGCTCTGCTGTGCTGCTCATCCTTCATTGACTGCTGAGGGAGTTGGCTGAGGTGTTGGGTTGACAGTAGCCACTTGTGGGTGGTGTGTCGTATGAGGTGATGCAGGTGTAGTATAGGTAGCTGGTGGTGGGTATGTGGCTGGTGGAGGTTGAGAATATGTGAATTGTGGTTGGAAAGGCGGTGGGTAGTGATAAAACCCGGTTTGTGGTGGACAGTATGGGTAATTAGGTGTTTGAGGGTTGTAAAAGTTGGGACTTGGGTAGTAAGGTGGGGGTGTAAGGTGGTGGGTTTGGCTGATACATCTGTGGATTGGCAGTTGGGTTCGATGTCTGATAATATGTAGGCATATGTGGAGGTGCAGAAACATAGCTGGAGCTGGGGTGATTGCTTGATGCGAGGGGTAGTGAAGGTGGTGGTCTATATGGGTTGGTAGTAGGACGAGGGCTTGTTGGTGGAAAGTTCGGATGTGGCATCTGTTCCGGGGCTAGATTTCCTAAGTGTGGTGATTGATTGGAGCTTGAAGACGGGTTTGGGCGAAGAGTGGATGTAGGTGTGGATAGCGGTGTGTTCACTTTCGGAATTGGGCTCAAAGGTGGTAAATTTCCCATTGGCGGTGGTGTGTTGGTTGCTTGCTGTCGAGGATCTGTGACCGTGGACGCAGACGGGGACTGGCCTGATTGTTGCTGCGGCAGAACTGACATGCTAATCTGCGCGACCATCTCGGTGAGTTTGGATATATTACCTTGAATGGAATCCACAGTAGCTTGCTGATGTTCAAGTCGTCGATGCAGATTCAGCACTTCACGAGGCAGGCGGTCACGGATGGCTTCCTCTTCCTTTGCTTGTTCGTGGGCTGCTTCCAGCAGCGCCGCTTCTTCCGCCATGGCCGTGATGCGGTCCTGCGAGCGCGTGCGGCGATGGGTCATGGTGCCCGTAGTCGTGGATGCTTCCTCGCGGGTGGAGATCTCCCCGATGATAGCCAGCGCTGACGAATTCGGGATTTTACCCCCAGATCGAGAAGATCGGGGAACCGTGTCGTGGCGGCGGCGCGAGTCGAGAGGGACGGGAGGGAGGGACTACGCCGGGAAGGAGAGGCTACTGATACCAATTGTCAGGCACCCGATAGATAAACAGCACAACAAGAGCAGTAATAGGAATTTAACAGGAAATTGACAGGAAGAACAGAAGAACAGGAACGAACTGGAAAATAATTTTAGGTTTTGGTTCTCGTGCCGCCCATCCGCCCTCTCTCTCGGGTTATAAGGAGTCCCCCGCAGAGCCACGAGTTCCATTAGTTTAATACAAGATTAAGCACATTAAGTGCTGACATTAAGCTTAAGCTGTCCTATTACAATCTGGATCGTTGGATGTAAACGAAGAGGTAACTCAGCTTCCTAGCCATAGGATAACTGAAGCTAAGAACACCAACGACAGGCACAAGACCTGACAGTCGCCTCGCTCGTCGGTGGCGCCGGCACCGGCACCGCCCAGGCGAAGAGGCTCTTCTCCTCCTCCTCGTCGGGCGCCGCCCTCCTGGGGAGGCAGTTCACTCCGGCGCACCAGATTCGGAACCAGGTCACCCTCCGCACCACCCCATTTTTCCTGCTGTCCTGGGAAGGCTACAGTAGTGGCCCCTCGTTGTGTGGTCGCTGTTCTCCGGTTCTGATCGGCCACGGAGGTGCCCCCAATGTGTTTGTGCTTATGCTCACTAGTGTAGCGCCGTAGGAAAATCCCGTGGAATCGTGCTCCTAGAGTCATAGTCACAAACCAATTCGTCCTTACTGATATTTATACTGATTTTAGTAAGTCACTCAGTGTCATACCGCAAAAGGTGAAGAGAATTAAGGGGAGCGGGAATATTAACTGCTGGACATCATGTCAGTTTCGACTGGGAATAGCTGATTCGGTGGCCACATGCTATTTAACATGTGGATTTGATTATCCTTCTGTTATGCTGATAGGTTCTCTACTTTTGGTGTGGATTAGTAGGTGGCGGGTTGCAGAGGAGCTGCTTTCGTCACCTCCCGATGGCTGCACGATGCCACCCAGTACCAGACTCGCCAGGATCGAGCTTCGAGGGCTGAAGTAGGTGAACCCTTATTGGTTTAGTAATTTGCTTTCGTGCTGCTCATTTGTTTTGTTAATGATCTTTGTCATTGTGAAACTGTACACCACTACCGGCAGATCACAACATTATCCTGCTATATGCTAACTGAATACATGGTTATGAATTTAATTTTGTGAAATGTCACATGTCTTACAATAAACATAGATATGTAAAATGGGCTGTTGCAAAAAAAAAATCATAGTTGCTCGTTCCACACATTATCTGCTACATGGGCCACTCTTTGTTTTGCTTGATGAACTGCTGCCATTTGATTGTCTCGAGTTGAGCCATTGACATTCTTATGGTGCTCATTTATTTTGGCATTTCTGCTTGTACACATGCCATCTGATGATTTTTTTATGCTAATATTTGATTGCTCTGCCAGTTGGTTGTCAGACACATTGGCTTTCATGAAGATTAGATGCACCAAAATATTTATAATTTCTGTATCCCGAATGAACAAGTAAATGCTAATGCCTTGGATAAAATAGGCCTTCAGTTGTTATTTTATATATTTACTTGCTATGCACCAAAATATACTGAGCCTGAGCCTGGAATGGAATCAGATTGTGTTATAACAAGCCCAACAAGACAACCATGCATTGCATTCTACGTAAATTCGAAACTTCAATAAATTGTTTTTCCTCTTACCATGGGAAAGTATGCTTGATGTTCCCAGCCCGTAGCCAATTATTCTCTGCATTGGCCATCAAACTGTAGAATCTGAAGAAAAATCTAGCTGAAGTTTCCATCAGCTATGTCGAATGAAGGATAGCGCCATAGCGCTGACCTACTTCTAATAATGAATAACCGCTGGCTCTTTTTTGTTATTGCATCTGAGAACTAATCATGGAAGTATATTGTATCACTATTCCCCTAATAGTAAAATTCTTCTTGCTCTCAGGAACAACCAGATCCTTTTGAATTGGTTGCTGATGAGCTATCAATTCTTGCAAATAGACTACGGTCCATGGTGGCTGCTGAGGTTAGTAATGAATGAATCCTACTCCTATCAACTCTGTCGAGCGAGGCTGCTGATGGCACAGTTTTTGGATGCTTTTGTTTATCTAGCCATTACCACGTTGTCAAACATACCCAAATTTGCCCAAGTGAGCATTTTTCTCTTCTTCTCCAGGTCCCTAAACTAGCATCAGCTGCTGAGTATTTCTTTCGAATGGGAGCTGAAGGAAAAAGATTCCGACCTACGGTAACATCTCTATCACTTTATTTATTTAAGTAAATTACAGCATAATTTTACACTTCGCCTCTCTGCCAAAGCTATTCTTTACTGCGCATTCATGCAGTAATTTTTATATTCGCAGGTTTTGTTGCTGATGGCATCAGCTCTGAATTTCTCATCAGCAGATGGAGTTTTGAGTATGGTGGCAAGTAAGCTGCGCACACGGCAGCAAAACATTGCTGAGATAACTGAAATGATCCATGTTAGTATGGCTGCTGACCTTCAGATCAGACCCAGTATGCTTGTTTCTTAATTTCTCAAGCTGACATGTATTACAGGTCGCAAGTCTTCTGCATGATGATGTTCTGGATGATGCTGACACTAGGCGAGGTGTGACTTCGTTGAATTGCATTATCGGAAACAAGGTATTGCATGCCACACCATTACACATGCAGTATACTAAGTGAATTAATCGGGTCCTTGCACAAAGAGCTACAAGTTCCTTTAGTATTTACTATTTAGCACAAAATGAAGAGCTTGACCTTTTAGTAAAAAACTTTTCACCACTGCGGAAACCTTTGCTTGGGCGTCGCCATTTAAGATTATTCATGGGGTACTACAGTCGAAATAATCTTGGCATCAGTATTCCTGAAATTCTTATGTGCAGCTTTCTGTTCTGGCCGGGGACTTCCTCCTGTCTAGAGCATGCGTGGCACTTGCAGCACTTGGGAATACAGAGGTACATTCATATTATTCATTTATGCAAAGCATAGATTGTTGGACATATTCTGTATGTTGTTCTAAGGATGCGGAAATTAAAGTGGTTGTGCTGTATGCTGGTCACTAGATTGACGTTTACTCTTTTGACTTCTTTCACCTCTCTGGATCGCCGGACTTGTACTTATCCTGATCTAAAAGCTATTTTCTTGATATATGAGTTGTTTAGTAAGCATCAATGTTAAACAAGTTTATTCCTGTATTATTTTTAGTTTGCACATTATGTCCTTGGCAGTATGTCCTAGCTGAGCTCATGTTTATTTACCCATAAGAATGTCAAGTGGTGGTTGCAGTCTGTTCACCTTCTTCCGCCCCTTCTGATTTCAGTCGTTAGATATTGTGCACACACCTGAGATGGTGGTCCTCTTTCCCAACAAAGTTGGCTAGCCTGATTTGTTTTGATCATAACAACCTATTGGGGCTTATCTTACTGTTATATCTGTTTACAACGCATGAGTATTTAGCTAGTTTTGGCCCAATAAAGTATTTAGCTAGTTTATACTATGCTGTTAGTGTCTTCTTTGGGAATCATGTTTCTTGTTTTCTCCATCTAAGTTTTTTTTCGCGAAAACGCAAAAGCTTTGCGTTTCCATTCATTGATAGAAAAGAAGATTTTTACATGCTCAAAACGAGCAGACACACCCATACAACACAAACCAGTGGAGTAAAACGACTACAACTCGCCGCGAACAACAAGCACAGTACACACTCCACACTCGGCTAGCCCGAGGAGAGCCACCACCGACATCATAACTACAAAACAAGGGAGCCTGTCCTAGACTGAGAAACATTGCCGCGTCTCGACCGACGCCAGTCACCTCCGAAGACAGACAGCTCCACCTGAACTTCCCTTACCGACACACCATCCACTCTTGAAGTGCCTAAGAGGTGGCAAGTGGATGGCGGGACTTGGTCCCGAGAGAGGCACCTACTCGGACTCACCGGCGACGACGTGCATTGCGCCTCTGAAACATCAACCTTGGACAGCAGCGAGCACCAGAGGAAAGTAGCAAGGAACCTCACGCTGTGTCTCCAAACGCGATGCTCCCAGTGAAGGAATGACACCGAGGACGTCGCCATCACGCCGATTCATAGAATCTAGGCATTCACCCGGAGACCTCAACCCAACCGAGAGAGGGCAAGGGAGGTGCCGACATACCTCGGTGACGCCTCCAAGGAGGGGAATGGTGTCCACGGGCGCCATCGTCGACCGAAGACGGGCAAGACTTTCGTCTGTATTGCGACCCACCTCCCACCATACCGTCCGGAATGGGCTCGCCGTCCTTGCCTTACACACCGCTGCTGCGGCAGCCCCCTGTCATCATAGTCTAACATCGTGGTGGGGAAGGCGCACTGCAGCCCTCAACCATCCGCATGCATCGGCCGAAGCCGCCACGGCAGACAAGCACCCATGGCGCCAAGGCGCAGCCTTTCTTCCACCTTCCTCGCACGGACACGAGCAAGCAGCGCCTGCACACACCCGAGGCTGTCGTGCCGCTGCATCGTGGGAGAGGATGAGCACCGCAAACTTGCCATCAAAGATGGCACAGCTGCCCCGCCGCATAGCGCCTCCAAAGTTCATTGCAGCCACCAGGCGCGGGGACGATGGCGCATCCGTATGCGGTCGGGAGGGGGGTGTGGTAGGAGGAGTGGGGCGCGGCCACCGTCGCCGCTGGAGACGGGACGGCTGTCGATCCAAGAGGGCGCCGCGGCACGCGCGGGCGTCATCCGAGGGCCGCCAGGCCCCGAAGGGCCCAGATCGGGCCCTGGAGCCATCCCTGCACAGCACGCCGGGCCGCCTCCCCAGCACTCCGCCGACCACCTCCGCCTCCCGCAGCTGGGCACGCGTCTCCATCCGAGCAGGCCCTGCTCGAATACGCCCGCGAGGCAGGAGGAAGAGAGCGCCCCGCCGCCGCCTTCCCTGGGGTGTGCCATGGCTTTGCCGGCAGCCCCTCCGGCAGCGGCGGCACGGGGGAGGAGAGGTGGGGGGAGCTACTCGGCCGGCGGCTAGGGTTTCCCCCGTGTCGCCAGAGGAGGGCGACGCGGGGGAGATGTCCAATCGGATGGTGTATAGAGCTGCATGGACAACCTCAATCCAAGCTTATACATCTTAACGGTTTATCCATCACAATATTGTCCTTGTCCTTGCCTGTTTCGTAACGGAGCTTCTATTGTTATCCAGATTATCATGTATGGTTGCAGTACTGGCCTGCTCTCTTTCTTTCAAGTCCTATATAGTACCGAGCTTCCAACTGATCAACCTAATTTATGCAGGTGGTATCTCTAATGGCGATTGCTGTAGAACATTTAGTCACAGGCGAAACTATGCAAATTTCAACAAGCAGAGAGCAAAGGCAAAGGTTAGCTATTTCTCTCTATCCTGATTCATATTTTTCCATCATATGTAATGTCTCAAATCAAGAGATGCGGAATAAAATGCATGGACAGTTGCTTCTTTGTGTACTTTATTTTCTCCATTTGTTTTGACGCCATTGTTTCTTAGTTCTGATACGATTCTGAAAACATGTGCAGTATGGAATACTACTTGCAGAAGACATACTACAAGACAGCGTCATTGATATCAAATAGCTGCAAGGCCGTTGCTATTCTCGCAGGGCACACTGCTGATGTTTCATTGCTTGCATATGAATATGGTCGGAACCTGGTTCGTAAAATATCTTGCATTTCTCCCTTTTAAAACTATTCCCCCCCCTCCCTTGCAGAGAAATTTAATGAACTTGATATCATTGCAGGGTCTAGCGTTCCAGTTGATCGATGATGTTCTTGATTTCACAGGCACATCTGCATCACTTGGGAAGGGTTCATTATCTGATATTCGTCATGTAAACAGCCCTCCTTTTGGCCTTATTATATTTTTTCTGCAATGTTCATTATCTGAAATAGCCATTTGCCCTCTGAAGGCTCCAACTATTTAGATTATTGTCTGTCAGCCATTGGCGTACATACATGAAATTTGGTGGCTAAGACTGGTGCTACATTGGCTGTCTGCTTTTTGTCTGACATGAAAGCTTATGTTGCCGTAATTGTTTAGCCACTGTCTTAAACTTGTCGCCCTCATGTGGGTAGAGAGATTACTTCCCACAAACGAAGAATTACATAATTGTGTCTTCTTCAGCCTTCATTGACCTATTGCTGTAAACTCCATATGTTAGAAGTTTAGAACTGTATAGAATCTATTACTTTAGTTTAGCTAAGAAGGATAGTCTGAAACCTAATGCGTATACGAATAATTGTCTATGCCTTGGTTTAAAGCCAGTGAGAATTAGATGCAAAATGTAGTCATAAAGAGGTCTTGTATCAATTTTTCTACTAGCTTATGTTTGTGAGAACGAGTTGATAGCTCGTTGGCTTGGAGTAGTGGTGACTACCCAGCCCGCCCAGGATCGAGTCCCTCCGGGGCCGATTTTCCTGGGTGTTCTCACAGGGGCAGTGACCCCTTTAATAAATCCCCTCACACGCATGTATGCCCCAACTACTAGCTCCTTAGGGACACCGGGTACCCTTGCGTGCTGTGTGTATAGTTCTAGGCTCTGGCTTGTGCACTAGGGGTGTGCGTGTGTGTGGTGTGAGTGTGGTGTCGAGTTAGTGCATAAGTTCAGATACTACAACTGTAACACAGATCGAGGGGTCTCAAAAAAAAAATACTAGTTTATGTTTGTGCTCACCTATTTATGATTTACCAGTATATCCAGTTAGAGAAGTGTCAACCAAGTTGCTGTTTCTCTTGCTTAATCTCGGCCACGCAGTTTTTTTAATTACATTATTTAATCACATATATGTTGCAGGGAATCATTACTGCCCCGATGCTATATGCGATGGAAGAATTCCCACAACTACATGAAGTAGTCGACCAGGGTTTTGACAATCCTGCAAACGTTGAGCTTGTGAGTAATTTTATTTTCTATCACGAATGGGTGATGTTTTCATTGTGCACCCACTCTCTCCTTAGGGTAAAAACAAACATTTACATGGTTTGCCATGTTACACACCTCAAGGCAGATGCTCATTAGGCCATTGATACATAAGAACTCAATGTTTCTAGATACTAGAGCAGAGACTTGGGCAAGTCAGAAGAATAAGGTTTTGAACAAAGATAAACCTGTATTTAACGATTTTAGAATATAACCATAAAACCCTTTTGATTGTGATACTAATGTAGTAGTCACCATATGATTCATATCACACCATGTTGAGAAAAAACGGTGTTGACCTTACTGACGGTCTACACTTGCGAACTACAGGCCCTAGAGTACCTCCACAAGAGCCGGGGGATTGAAAGAACAAGAGAGCTTGCACAAGAACACGTTAACCTTGCAATCAAAGCCATAGAAGCTCTCCCGGATAGCGACGACGAAGATGTTCTGATTTCAAGGCGTGCTCTTATCGATATCACACAGAGAGTCATCACGAGGACAAAATAGGATTTTATTCACACAAGACGCCCCAGGTGTAGTGTTAATTTTGCACGCTTTGGTCATCACAGTTTTTCCATTGCCTGAGTTTTGTGTAACATTGATGAAACTTTGGGATTACAGTTTCTGTGGATCATCCTAGTCGCAGCTGTAGTTTTAGTAGTGACTGGTGGCAACACAATCTGTGTATTAGTATAATTGGCGATTGCAATGATCACCTGATCATAAGGCTGTAACCATATAAATGGAAGTATGTAACATGGTATATGAGTGAAAAAGAATCTGCTCCTTGTGGAGAAAGCACGATATTGCATTTGCTAACCTAGTATTTCTTGTCATGTTAACCTTCATTTCTGAAACTGAATATCCTGTTCCTTTTTGCCACATTCTGCTGTTATATTCCGTCTGATATCCGACTAGAATGTGTGCAATCTCCATAATGAAACCTTACAATGGGAGCTAGTACTGATCTGAACATAGGCTAGAACAATGTCAGTGTAAGTGCAAACTCAAATAGTGAATTGATTGATCAAAATTGGACGCTGTTGAATCAAGATACCAAATCTGGACCGTCAAGTCCCACCATTTTTCTGCCACTTTGGTAGTACTAGGCTTGACTCCAGAACCTCTCCTTGGCCCACGCGATAGCCTCGTCCACGGCGGCGGCGCCCACGCTGTCAATGTCGCCCTCGTCGTCCATCAGCAATGGTGCCCGCTCCCTCACCTCCATCATGACAGCCTCCTCCAGCAGGTGCTGCGTCCTACCGCCCGGTGGCATGTTGTTGCCGAAGAACAACGCAGCCGACGATGGCGTGTAGTAGTACCCGTAGTCTTCGGCGCCAGAGCACTCGGTGGTGGCCGTGTCATCGTCAGCCGGTGCTTGTACCCTGCCGCGCCGCTGTGTCTGCCGGAAGCTGGGATCGCGGCTGCTTGTCTCTGGGTTGGACGTGAAGCAGCAGAAGCCGCTGCTCGCGCCGCGGTGGTGACGGCCCTCGGCAGCCGACGAGCTCTCCACGGCTCTGAGTCGTACTGGCGCGACGGGATCGCGATCGGCCTGCAAAACAACGGCATGATCGAACATTTTTAGATCGTCAAGATTTCAAAGTGATCATCGAAAGTACATTGTGCTGCTTTCACGTCACAAACGGCATCATGCGAGCATGCTTTTGTATTTACCTGAGCTTAGAGGCGAAGGAAGAGAGGCCGGCGTCGCCGCGCCCGCCGCCGGTGGCCACCGAACGGAACGCCGAGCGGCCGGAGCCGAACTCGTCGGAGCTGAGAACCGACGAGGACTTGATCGTGATAACACCATTTTACTACCACATTTTGGAACCTTTTCTCATACATTTCTCATTTCTTTCATCATCAAACTTGTCTAAATCATAAACATATTTTGCATATATGCATAATTGAGCAAATTCATAAACCATCTTTATCTTTTACAGGACAGGTGCGGAAAGGCACCAAACACTCATCACAATTACATTCAGTGAGAACAAATAAGACCAGGGACCTTCTTGCGAAGAAATCTAAGAAGTTCAGGGGCAAAACGAGAAGTTTGCCAGCTCTCTCTCTCAACTGCCGCGCGTGTTTCCCGGATCGTTGTACAAGAGGAGTAGGTAGAAGAGGAGAGCGAGACACACCCGCAACATCGCCATCATCACACTTCCCACACCACCACCACACACAGCTCATCAAGGCAGATCGAGGAGAAGAAGAAGAAGTCCACCATCGACGCACCCACTCAAGCTTCGAACCACCGGAGAAGATGATTGGAGCAACTACATCCATCCCCTGCTTCAACACCATGTGCTTCGAGAGAGATAGTGATCTTCTTTCCCTTTCCTTGAACCAAACTTGCTGATCGTGTCTCCGCTTGTATCTCTGTATGCTTCTCTGAACTTGCTTGCAACCTGTTCGACAGATTGATGTTGTTATGCTAGTAGTGTTAAAATATCTTGCCCTTGTCTTATGCTTGCTATGATTTGGATCCCTGTGTTTCACTGTTGTTCGCCTAGTTGATTTCACAAGATGTGACTAGATCTGCGTGTTGATCTGGTTGTGTTTCGTTTTACAATTTGTCTCCTGTTTCTGTGCCTAAGCTGTTTGAAGCTGAAACCCCAATAGCTTGATCCCTGTGGAAAGAACGATAAATCCTCACTATAAACCATCGATCAATTTGGCGCCGTTGCCGGGGATCAACTTTTGTTGGTAGCGGTAGTAAGACAGACTTAGGAGTTTTCGCTTTTTGGGACTAACAACGCTGATGTTTTCATGAGTTTTTGTCGGTGAAATTGCAGAGAACAGGTATATGATCGATTATATAGGAGAAGAACTATATTCTTTCGATCCCGAGATCGAGAGAACCTTATTGAGAAGAAGAAGGAGCTTTCTGAAACCTGCAAGATGGGTGACCAACGAGTTCTGGTTAGAGATCTGTGGATACCCAAGGATCAAGGGGTTTCGTCAGGGATTGTGCATCCAGTTATTCAGGCAAATAATTTTGAGTTGAAGCCAGCGTTGATTAATATGGTTCAGCACTCTCAGTTTGGTGGATCAGCTGTTGAAGATCCACATGAGCACATTAGAACGTTCTTGGAGTATTGTAATACTCTGAAACAGAATGGAGTCTCACCTGATGCCATTAAGCTGTCACTGTTTCCATTTTCTTTGAGAGATGGAGCAAAGACTTGGTTGCATTCTTTACCCTCAAGCTTGACTGATACCTGGGACCATCTTCTCCAAGCATTCTTGGAGAGATACTTTCCTCCTACCAGAGCAGCAGAGTATAGAAACAAAATTACAAGATTTGCCCAATATGAAGGAGAAAGTTTATATGATGCATGGCAAAGGTACAACACTCTGCTGAGAATGTGTCCTCATCATTGTTTGGAAAGAGGGCTCATCCTGCAGACATTCTATAAGGGTTTTACTCATCAGACAAGAGCATCAGTGGACTCGGCATCTGGAGGTGGAATTATGAACAAAACATTAGAGGAAGCATTTGAGTTGATAGAGAGCATGTCATCTCATCACTTTCAGTGGTCTAATGAGAGGCAAATAACCACCAATGCTCCAGGTATACATGTTGTATCTCCCACAGATTCTCTTGCAGCTCAAGTGGAGATACTCAGCAAGCAGATGGCAAATTTCATGCAATCTGGGATAGCATCTTCCTCTGTTTCGAGTTGTTCAGTTTCACCAGTTTGTGATGTTTGTGGCAAGAATGGACATAATTCTGGTGAATGCACCTTCTATGCCAATCTTGGACCGTCAGTGTCAGAAGTGAGTTATGCTCAGAGTCAAGGACCGTTTTCACAGAATTATAATCCTTCATGGATGAATCACCCAAATTTCTCATACAAGAACAGTCAAGTAGGCTCACAGTATCAGTCTGGTCAGGGACAGAACTTCAGACAGCATTATGGCAGCAACAAGTCTGAAGTATCACAGCAATCGCAGTCCTTGAGCATGGAAGATGTTATGAAAATGCAAGTTGAAATGATGGGAAGTCTGAAAGAAGCAGTGACTGCAATGAGTAACAAATTAGACAATCTGACAGTCGTTTAGAATGCAAAAACAGATCAGAAGTTGCCATCCCAAGCTAAAGGCAACCCAAGAGGGCAGTGTGGAGCAATAATGTCAAGTGAAGCTGTTGTGACAAGATCAGGAAAAACACAAGAACCATTGTTGCCCATTTCTAAGAACACTTATGTAACACCTGCAAGAAGAGTAAACAATACAGTGAATGAAGAAGACCAGGTTCAGAGAACTGAGAAGGAAATGGAGAAGGAGTTATCTCCAACAATTGTATTACCTGAGAGTACCTCACCAAACAATACAGTCACAAGTGACGCGATACCGCACGCGGTTTTGTGACAATGGACTAGGATTTATAGAGGGGCGGGCTAGAGATGAGCGCTGGAAGAAGATACCATGGGTCTCTCTTCTCTTCTAGGATGGATGCGATTGGGCTCTCTTCTCTTCTTCTAGGATGAATTGCCAGGATGCGTTGTGGCTTTGATAGGTTCTCTCTTCTCTTCTACGATGGATGGCCAGGATGCGTTCTGGCTTGGATAGGTGACGTGTCCGAGACTGAATTCAGTGTGCTATTATGATACCTGAATATCTGATACCTAGGCGGCGGCAGCGCCAGCCAATAAATCAATCAGAGCAATGGCTTAGCCAATGCATGGACTGGACCTAGTTTTAGAATCCGGAGAGGTTATCATAGCAATGGCTTAGCTAATGCATGGACTGGACCTAGTTTTTAGAATCCGGAGAGGTCATTCTCGGCTCTACAACCTAGGAGAAGGTTGCGTGCTGCTTTCTAGCTAGAAACTAGAGAACTGTCAGATCTCTCACCTTTGGTGGTAGATTTTGGTTTGTGTACAGTAAAGTTAGACAAACCTTTCAATTTTGAGTTATGTTGGTTTTTAAAGGGATGATTTAGTATAGTTAGTTACCATAGTATGGCATGGTTATTACACTGGTAGAGATAATATTATATTACTGTGTGATAAAATAGAGGCAGGAAAATTAGGAATACTCTTAAAATGGTGGAATTTGAACTTTGTGTGGCTGTATTAAAAGAAGAAGAAAGTTTTAGTAGATGTTATAGATAGAGAGTGTGAATTTTTTGGCCTATCTACGGATAAATATTTTCTTAGAGAAGATTTAGAGACTCAGTTACATAAGATCTATAAAAAAAGAAGAAGAGCTGATGTGATTCCAAATAGTGAAAGGAAGAGAGAAATCTTCTATCGGCGACAGAGTTGGGGACCGTTGGTGCTGCGGCTGACCTGAAAACTTTGCCAAAGATGGAGGAAAAAGAGCTCGTGGAGAAGTGTCTGGTCCGGATGGAAGACCTGGAGTCTGACCGAGATGAGCTATGATTGTTGTTGTTGGCTGTAGGAAACATATATGTTGTCTTTGTCCGTTGTGTAACAGACTTTTGTTGAGTAGCTAGGTTTACAGTATGAGTAACAGACATTTGTTGGTCTGAGTAGTTCTGGTGTTAGTGGAGTTCCTGTAGTAGATCCAGGTTTGGTTGCTCGCAGGGGGGGTTTGTACCCTGGGTGTGGAAGTTCAACTTTGTATTATCGGTTTCATAATAATGAAATTGGGGCGAGGCCCTCCTTTCAAAAAAAAAAAGGGTTTGTGTCTAGTCTATTATATGTAGGGACTGATGCGTAAATTGCAAAAAATGTAGTGGCTTTTTTGCAAAAATGCCTCGCGTATCGCCGGATCAACGATCGACGGCGCGGAGCCGGCCACGCACTATAGATGAGAATGAACAGTGCAACGCAGTGAAGTAGGAGTCTCCGGAGGCCTCTGAAGAAATTGGTCAAATTTGGAAATATCCTTATTTTTAAAATGTGCAATTTCGAAAAGTATTGGAATGTAAAGAGAGCTTAGGTTCAAAAATTGTTCAGATTTAGAAAAATGTTCAAATTGGGAAGTTTTCGAGATTGCAATTGGTGGATTTTTTTCTGTGAATATAATTTTTTTTTTGGTTTTGTTACATAATGTATTTTTTTGATTATAAATGGTGACATTAGAGAAATTCAAGTTCAATTTGAGCATTTATTGAATTGAACTTAATATATTTTGCGAATAGAATTTATGAATTTGTTGTATTAGCGTCTATTTAATTAACCCATTTTTAGAGGGAATGAATTTGCGTTTTCTACAATATGCATGTAGTCAAACATTATTTAAATTTGTCTACATAGTTAGGGAGAAGTAAGTTCAATGTAAGCGTTTATTAAATCGAATTGCATATTTGGGAAGAGTTCAGTTATATTGTCTCCAAAGTTAACCTAGTTGAATTGATATATTTTGTTTGTATTTTTTTGTTAGATGTTTAATAAATTGAATAATTAGAGCAAGTACATTTTGTGAGAACTTATTAAATGTATTTTAAATTCAGTCTATAGTTAGAGGTTATGGTTTTTTTAAATAATGTTTAGAGGAAGTGCATTTGGATTTTTTCTTGAAATATTTGCCAAATTGGAATTTTCAAACATGCTTGTTGGTTGGCATAAATAGCATTTGTTGTTAATAGCACGATTGTTTTCTGTCATAAGTACCTAGTATTTATTTTTGCGATCATTTGCATATGTTATTTATAATTTTCGAATTCAATCCATAATTAGAGGATATGAATTTTTTTTTTTGGCAAACAATGTTTAGAGGAAGTGCATTTGTATTTATTTTTTGCGATCATTTACATATGTTATTTATATTTTCCAAATTAAATACGTAATTAGAGGATGTGAATTTGTATTTTTTTTTGCAAACAATGTTTGGAGGAAGTGCATTTGGATTTTCTTGAAATGTTGACCAAATTGGAATTTCAAAACATGTTTGTTTTTTCTGATCGTTCGGATGCGTTAAGCATTTTTTTTTCCGACGGAGAGATTCACAAATATTGTTTTTTTAACATTTTTTATTTATGGTCAGAGTGGTCCTAACTGTTAGGAATCTAACATTTTTTAAAAATATTTTTTGAAGAGAATAACATTCACGTTAATTTGGGCATCGTTGCGCCCGTTTAACATAGTTTTCATTTGAAAATAATCTGACGCATGAGGGAAGGGAAAAAACAAAATTATCTTTTAAAAAATGTTGGTATGTTGCCATGTTTGTTGTTTGATTTAAGCAGAAATTCAAGTAGGGTAACTAAGCGTGGAAATGTAATAGTCGTGAAGGTTTTATTTTTCTGCAAATTTCGATATTATTTTGGCATTTTTTTCTGAATTGCAGATAGAAAGTGGCATTTTTTTTAAAATTGCACACAGAACGTTATGATTTTTACATAAAGTGGCATATTATGTATTTGAATTTGAGATTGCATACAAAAAATGGCCTTTTTTTTTGAATTTGACACAAAAAAAAGTTATGATGTTTACATAAAGTGACACATTATATATTTGAATTTGTATGGCGGACTGTAAAGTTTTGAACTTTAAACATTTAAATGAAGATAAAGTCCATATTATGGAATTGGATGTTTTAGTTTTTGCTGAACAAACCTTTTTTTTAAGTAAATATGCACGAATTGGTAAAAATAGGTAGAATGCATTTTTTCTGAACATTTTGGTATGCTGATTCGGTGCGTCATGCTGCCGCACACTTGGTGAGAAATGTTGATGGTGGTTCGAATCAAATAAAATGTTCGTACTGTAAAAAATTTGTTCATATTTAAATTATTCGAAATGGAGGCAAAATTTATGTGTTTAAATAATTTTGGAAGGTCAATAAGTTATGGAATGGAACAAATATTAAATTGGAACAAATTGTAGAGTGGGAAATTTTTCAAAATTGGGACAATTTTTGGGCTGAAACAATTTTTGAATCGGAGAAATTTTTGTATTTGAAGTTTTGTTCGTATTTAAGTTTTTTGAAATGGAGGCAAAATTTATGTGTTGGAATAATTTTGGAAGGTCAATAAATTATGGAATGGAACAAATATTGTATTGGAACAGATTATAGAGTGGGATTTTTTTTAAAATTGGGACAAATTTTGGATTGAAACAATTTTGATTTGGAGAAAATTTTGTATTTGAAGTTTTGGAATATCTTGGAAAAGGTTCCATATTATTTGGGATGACTATTTTGATATTTACAAATTGTTAGAAGTCAGTCCAAATTTATTCGGAGCTGTATTCCAAAAGTTGCAAAAGTTTTTTCAAAAAGAAAAGCAGGGGAAAAAGAACAGGAAAAAAAATAGTGGGCCGAGCCAGCCGCACAGTAGCCAACCCGGCCCAGTTAGCAGCCCAGCACACAGTGCAGGCCCACGGTGATGTCAGCGTGATGTTACCGCCGGCGGAGCGGCCGCGGCGACGGCGAGCGCGGCGGAGCCGCAACACCGCGAACCGGGACGCGCGTGTGCGCGCGGTCGACGCGCCTGGACGCGGGACGCCCGCAGCTGGCGGCGGCGCCTCATTTTGGCCGCCGGAGCTGCGTCGGCGACGCGCGGACGCGGCGGCGACCCGCGGGCACGGCGGCATCGATCCCGGCGCCGACGCGGCGTCCCAGCAGGCGGCAGTGGGCGAGGATGGAGAGAGCGCGGCGGCGGAGGCCTCCGTGGTCGTGGATCTGGGCGGGGTGGTGCATAGCGGCGGCGGCAGGCGTCGGCGGCGCCGGCGAGCGCGGCCGCGCGCGGGAGGAGAGAGGGGGAGGAGGGTTCTGCGGGCGTTTTACAGAAAAGTCCGTGCATTTTTTCGAAATCTCAGTTAGGCCCTCCGCAGCGTTAGAAGTTGGACCGCGCGTTAATTTGTCGCGTTGCGTGTCTTTTTCTGCAAAATGTGCAGATCCGACGGCGCGGAGGCCCCTGGGCACTGTAGATGTGCGTTATCGAACGGTCCATACTATTTCGGTGACGTGGCCAGGTTCCTGGAAGGCTGAAACGCAGGGCTTTGATATATTGATAGATTTGTTGCCAGCGATATTTATCTATCTTGCTTTGCAAGGACATTTTTCTATTTTGCTTTGCGAATTATTTCAACCAATCGATCGAAAGACCAAATCACTCTCTGGACTGGACTAGCTAGTTTTCTGCGTGTTCTATATTACAGTATGTAAGATGGAGAAGAAAAGTTGTTACTAGGTACGCCTTCAACGTTAAAACATTTGTCTTTATTTACCCAGCTAGGAACATCGCATATATTCATGGCAGAGGTTCAACCCGAAACATCGACTTTTACAAGTTCAACTCCCCATCACAAAATCAAACTCGCTCAAAATCAAATAATTTGCACTTGGAGATGATTGCTTCCCAGCTCAAAAAAGATCACCGTCAGCTTCAGGGAGACAGCAGCAAGGTTCAAAGCCATGGAATGGTGAGCACCAGCTGCGGCAATCGTCGCTGTCTTTGGGCCCGGCGCCGTCGTCCGTGTCCCACAGGAACACGTGCAGGGAAGCCTGGTCCAAGTAGCTCGATGCTTGCTCCTCATCACGCCGCACCTACCACAACAGCTTGGCGTAGTACTCCAACAACTCACTGGGAAATGCAGTCCAAGCCAGGTGGGCAGCCGAGCCTACCACCACGCGAGGCGCGGGAGGCCACAACCAGCCCAGCGGCAGTAGCACCGCCAGAGCCGGATCGGTATGAATCATGACATACATACAATGGCACTGCCACGGCCAGACCCGTGGCTCTTCTCACAAAGCCATGAAGAAAAACTCAAAGCCTTGACCTGCATTCATTCAAAAATCAGGTTTAGCTAAATCACCATATGACAAGATAAATTCATGCACACGCATTACTACTCGTCATATAATCTCCTTGTACCAAGCAGCCAACAGGCCAAAGCAATTTTAATCAAACCAAACAACATCTTCATGTAACACCCAACAGAAGTACAAAATTGTTCCAAAGGAATTATATAACCAAACATATGTTGAATTACAATCACGTTTTTCAGGCTATCAGGAAAATAAAAATTTGCGGATCAAGCTTCTGCTCTACAGACTAGATAATGGCAGCTGGAAAGCAGAAATACATATCAGTTGTGCACCGACACTAGTGACAGCGAATGAATTCAAAGACAAGCCACACATCAGCCCATATTGTGTATGAATTTACCACAAACCAAAGCATGGATTAGTTACTTCATGGCCAAATGATGGTCTGGGGAGCATTATCAAAATGCTAAAAGTTACTACTGTTCTGGGTGGACAGCATGTGCAAAACGTTGCTTCTCAATTATGAAAATTATGGTGAAGGTAGGAATCAACCAAGGCACCGTGGCCGGAGCAGAGAGTAACCATGTAGAGGAGAGACGAGAGAACCAGAAGCTCACCTAAGCTGCCATTCAAGGTGATCCGATAGTAGAAGGAAATCCGACATGCAGTGACTTGATCTTCCAACTAGGACGTAGTTGGCTCATTCCTAGTTTGGTTGCCAAGCCTAGTCAAGAGAAGCAAGAAAGAAAAAAAGCATCAGATGAGATAACTGATAAGGGAATAGCAATATTAGGACAAAATAATGTAGAAGTAAGATACGCTTCACTACTAAGGTATATGACAATCAATTGTTGCTAAAAAAGCTTTTCTACGACAAAAGCACCACTACATGTTTTAAAACAAAATAAATAAATGTGAGAACCAAATAAGCTTTTCTACAACGGTTTGTTGACAATCCATTTCACGTTGGGGAGAACCTGCAGGTGGTAGGATGATTAGTAGGGTGGTTATACCCTCTGTACATCAAAGTTTAAATCCTAAATTTGACATTGGTATTTCTCATTTATGCGTAATATTTTTTATTGAGAGGCGACGTTCCTGTCAACAGCGAGACGCCTGCGGTTACTTCGTCATTCTCAAGACCCGATCTCCGGCTCAATTTTTCGAAGGTGTTCATAAGGGTTGGGTGTGAGTGTGTACGTTCATAATGATGAGTGTGTGCACGTGTATGTGAGTGTATTGTGTTTCGAAAAAAAAAACTAGCACGTTGGGTCTCATATAAGCTTGCTAGCACCCAGACATTCAGAATCATCGTGTGTGTCTGGACAAGCGCGCACGACGCACGAGATGGCGGTGCGACCGAGATTAGCTAAATAAATTACCAACATGTTTGGCATCGTGATTATTCATGGATGTCCAGAATGTGTGTGATATATATTCGTCTGGTTTCTATGTTAATCGTGGTTTTCGAGCATGCAACCAAGTTATTAAATACTCCCTTCGTTCCAAATTAATTGACTTCCATTTGCCCACATGTGAATGTATCTAGACATGTTACAAGTATAGATACATCCACATTTGGACAAATGGAAGTCAATTAATTTGGAACGGAGGGAGTATATCCGTTGAGCACATGACAGTGGAAAGTGGACGCATGTGAACGTTCGTGATGACGTCCCACGTGAGACTTTTTTTTGGCAAAGATATAATGCTTGTGGACAAACAAGCCCACCTCTAGGTCACTCCTGTTGCCCGCCACTTGGTACCTCATAATTATTTTTTAATTTCACGGTTTTTTTCTATTGGAAAAGGAGAATAATTTCATCCGTCTGCACTGACTCGTGCACGCAATTATATATTTTTTAATTGTTAAACAAAGCCAAACTTTTTTTTTGCGAATAACAAAGCCAAACTTTGATGCCCAATTTCCATCTTTAAGTCTGAGAAGCCAGCTTGTAACAAAAACCCTGAGTCCATCCACAATGGATCGACATCATGGAAGCATCCTCCATAACCTATCACAAACTCATGACATGGACCATCATCCACGACAAAACAACATTTGATTTGATTAAGAGCACCACACTCCAATACAATGTTTTCAATAAGAAATCAACGTTTGTATGTCGATATTGTAGGGTTCAAGTCAACCAATGGTCAAACATGGGGTTGCACATCCAAAGCGGAGCGGCGGGGACAACACCTTCAATGAGAATAAGAGCAGAAGGCTAGATCTTTAGTTCTCACCTAGAGGAAATGCATAGTCGATGCCAAAATTCCTTTATGCCACCAACCACCCTATCTATGGTCCCCGCTCACGTAAAGTAATAATTGACGCATATTCGGCACCATCGCAAAATTCGCTGGAAGCTTGTCGAGTACGTCACCTTGCCGCTTCTGGGTTTATCATTTCCCGCCGCCATACGTCGCCGACAACGGCGACAAGTCGCCAATTGTCGCCGATGATAGAGCATTTGGTAGCAAACGAAGTAGTCACCGCAACGTTCATGAATCGCGCGACTAAACCGCACGTCGTTGGGTCTTCTTTGTCCGTGCGGAGTGAAGCCCTAACGCTACCCCGCGGGTAGATTCCAGCTACAATTGGCTGTTGTCGCTGTATCGGGGTGCCACGACCATAGAAAATTGACCGCAACCGCCGAATCTTTAGCAGACTGCTCAGATCGAGAAGATGTTGTCGCTGCCACTTCGCCATGCCAGCGCGTACACCGTATAACGGTCTCTATCATTGCCAGCTAGCTTGTATCAAAAACCCCGAGTTCATCCACAATGGATCGGCATCATGGAACTATCCTCCATAACCTATCACAAACTCATCACATGGACCACCATCCACGACAAAACAATATTTGATTTAATTAAGAGTGCCTCACTCCAATAAAATGTTTTCAATAAGAAATTAACGTTTTGTATGTCGATATTGCCAAGTTCGGCCAGCGGCGGGTGGAGAGGTCCGACGGGCAGTTATGAGCAAAAAAAAAATGCACTGTTGTTTTCATGACTATATGTCTCTTCAATATATAGAAATACACATACAATTTTTTTTACAAAATGTCAAAAGAACACACTGTTGTTTTCAGTCGGGCACGCTTGGCACGTGGACAGCTACCGATAAATAAATAGGACAATGACGCACACTAGCTATTCTCCTACTGTTCTTTTCACTATCAAGAGATATATAGGACAAAAAATCAAAAAAAAAAAGAGATATATAGGACAATGACACACGCGCGCTAGTGTCCTAGTGTTTTTTTTTTTTTTCACTATCAAGAGACGTCGTCGTGGACATCTAAAAAGCAAGTGGAGTAGATCTCACTGTCAAGAGTGGCATCCCGTCCAACTCGATCTAGCCGGACGCTTAAAATATAAATGCACACGCTCTTATATATCCAGCTATTGAGGAAATTAAGCCGAACGCCAAAAGATGACCACGACGCGATCGACACGGTTACTCTGCAATAATTAGCACAAACGTAACGATCCACAAAAAATCAACGCGGTGGATCGATGCATATAGTACGTTTGATCCGGCGATGGTGCCATTTACCGGTAATTGCTCTGCCCATCCAAACAATTCCACCGGTCATCGCTGCAAGTCTGTCCACCGTTCAGTCTCTCGTGTAGACCGCTGACTGCTGAACACGCTTCTGCAGCTGCAAGTCTGCGAGCACAAGCCTGTGGCGGCCGGAGAATGGCTTCCTTGCAGTCGCCGAGAAGCGACGACTCCGAGTCCGACGCCGAGCTCGGCCGGCGGAGGCTGGAAGCTGCAAGGGAAGCCGTAAGCAGTTGGGGATCCCGGGGCGCCGCCGTGGACGACAGTAACGGCGTCTATTCCGCCTGGCTTGTAGCGGCGGTCAAGGACCTCGTCTCCCTCGGCTCAGGTGGCGGCGCCTACGCCGGTGACGCCAAGGTCGCCTTAAAGGTATACTCTTTAAATGTTCAGATCTGTACGCGGCTGTGTATTGTACTGTTGGGGAAATAGATTCAGAAAATCATGATATATGATCTGGAAAGGAAATGTGCTAGTACTCCAGTTTTGCAGAACCTACCCCCCTGCTTCACTCTAACTTTGTGCGTGTCTGTCTCGAGAGAATCTGTTTCCCCATATTCATTCACGGAAGAATTACAAAAGTACACAAACCGTAGAACGGTGATATATTTCCAACATTACATCCTTTACCCTTATTAAATGCTTCATAGAGCAAGTTACATATGTTGTGCTCACGTGGAGCAAGTTACATATGTTGTACAAGATTTCATCATTTTTTGGTGTGAAATTTCTCATGGACGATTATGTGTAGTGTACCTGGTTTCTTTCTCATGTTTCAGGACTTAAGTTTTCTTCATATCTACCATACCTTTCTTTGCTTCTTGGATCGCATGTGTTTTACTTGTACCAGCCATCAAT
This sequence comes from Poa pratensis, assembly GCA_947311845.1. Lineage (NCBI taxonomy): Eukaryota > Viridiplantae > Streptophyta > Magnoliopsida > Poales > Poaceae > Poa > Poa pratensis. The sequence goes on along the minus strand of CAMZMU010000069.1, from coordinate 4,046,074 downwards.
ACTCGTAGCTTAAGTTATACTCTTAACTCTTAAGTGACCCCTTTTATCTTATGACGCATGACCCTTTAATTCTCGGGTGGTTCCTTATTATTTTCCCTTTGCCCCTTTTGTGGCGGATGATCACTGTGACTATCCACATATCCCTTTAATCATACCATGGATAAATGGAGCATAAATAGTGCAAATGTAGAAATAGAAAGTGACGTTCTGCCCCTACAAACTCTTTTTGGCAACTCATTTCTCAGTTTTTTCACACCGGCATGTAAGCCATAAGAGACAGATCTAACAATCTGTGGCGTTTTAGTACTATTTATTTCTCCACATACAAAATTAGGTGATATGATATTTTGATTTTAGTGTAGGTGCAAAGAGGTTAGTTAAAAATGTGTAGATGTCAGAAAAACAATGCCCTTCATGGAACCAAATGTATGATCTCAAGTGAGTGCTGAGCTATCCTCTTGTTATACTAAAAAAAATTATAAGAAAACATAGTAAAACATTTCAAAAAATCCTAAAACAATTGATGACTTGTGCGACTATAAATAAACTTAAATGACCGTAGCACTCGCACGGGCATTCAACTAGTTGTAGTACAAAGGGTAGTTAGTGCTATATTTTCAACCTTTACACTTACTTGAACTCTTCATAGATGTAACTATTTTTTCGATGGATCCATAAATAAAATTTTACAGTGGAATATAAAAATAAGCATACCAAATTCGATGGAGCTATTTTTTTGATTTTTCCATTCATGGCTCTCAGCTTAATTCTTGGCATTATATTGCGCTGAGCTAAGTGATCACACGGGCTTTTGTAATACAGAATTGTACTGAAACCTGTAGAGCCGATAAAGAACTTCTGCGAGGAGTCAATGTTCAGTAAGGACAGCATCTGCTATTTTTTTTATAGTAAGATGGTGTTATTCTGTGACTCAAATTTTAGCGGTCTGGGTATTAATTCAGAAAATAATATCTGGTCCCTTTGTTTCACCAAATGTTTCACTGATTGACAAAATTCCAGCAACACTCAAGAGAACATGAAAATAAGTATATATGCTCTGCTTGAAATCTTGAAAACCCGTGAGATGATGCTTCCAAATTTTGTGTTTAGGATTCTTTTGGGTTGTGTGTTCGATATCTTTTCTTTTGTATCACTACCAATGCTCTTCTAGACATTATGACTTCATCATAAGACGATTTGTTGTTCATAGTGACTTCTTGCACAACATATATATTCAGTCAGATAATTGGCCTAACACATCTAAATTTTACTGATACCACAATCTTACTAATGCGAATGTTCCCAGGAAACTAATCTACTACAGTTACATATGGCTCATCATGATATGACTACGCTATGGAGTATGGAAGACCATAATTTAGCAAAATTTGGTGCTGTGCTAGTTACAGTTACATATGGCTCATCATGATATGACTACGCTGTTGTTTTTAGTCGGACGACGCGCTTTGCACGTGGACAAAACTACTAACAAATATAGGACAGTGACACTGACACACACTAGTGTCCTACTGTTTTTTCACTATCAAGAGACGTAGTAGATCTCGCTGTCAAGAGAGGCATCGATCCCGTCCAAGTCCAGCCGGATGCTTAAAGTATGCACACGCTCTTATATATGCCAAAAACATGACCACGACGCGATCGACACGGTTACTCTGCAATAATTAGCACAAACGTAACTATCCACAAAAAATCAACGCGGTGGATAGATGCATATATATATAAACGTGTGTACGTTAATTTGATCCGACGATGGTCGACGGGTCCAACCGCGGTTTCTACAGCTTCGATCGTTTGGAGCTGGACTTAACTGTAACCAGCCAGTCAGTTTAGTAAAAGTCGTTTTAGTGGTCGAAGAATGGACGTGACTAGGCTAGAATGGATGTGCTGGATTCAACAGTCAGCACCGCCAGCGATGACCTGGCCGGCCGGGTATAGAGACCGCGCAGGCGACGCTCAAGGTGCGAATCGAGGCGCCGGCGCCGTGCTTGCGTACCTCCCCTCACGCGGCGCTTCTTAACCCTGAGTCATCTCGCGTAACGCGAACTTTGCCTTATACGACGGCGGCAAGTGGAGAGGTCCGACGGCCGGTTATGGGTGCCCTTCGGAGCCACACGAGAGGTTGGATGCTTTTTTCTGTCGAGTTTGCACGTGTATGAAATATTGAAACCGCCTTTTTATAATTCAAGATAAACTCTCTGTGACAATTCTAATTCATGTGATAAGTTTGATCTGATACAACAATCTTTCTTTCCATGATTATGTGTTTTCTCAAAGTATAAATACACATACAAATAAAAAAAAATTATGCGTCCTATGGCTCCCCTAAAGTATCGTGAAGCAATGGGAATCACATATGAGAACTAACAGGTTCAACTTGAGCGTCAACCGTATAAAAAGTAGGAATCATTATGGGCGTCCACGGCTCCGCTAATGATTATTGGTCAAAAGGAGTTATGAGTCATGTCTACTAGTTATCGAACCTGCAGGGTAACACACTTAAGTCCTCTACAGTCATTTGGGTATTATTGGATGGTTCGAAATAATGAGAGAGTGTCACCGGAAGAGTTGTTACGTGATTGAAATTATTCAGAGAGAAGATAAGATTTTATCGGGAGTCCTGAAAGTGTTTTGGAATAGCTGGAGAGGAGTGTCAAAATTTTGGAAGTACCCAGAAATGGTCCGAGGGGTCCGTGGACTGCACCCATGGGGTTGGACCCACATGGGGCAGTCACATAGGCCCCATGGGACCCACCAGGTGGCCGTCCAACCTCTGCTTGGACCCCAAGCAGAGGGGCGTTGCGCAAGGGGGGGGGGGGACGACTAGGGTTAGGGTTAGGGTTTCCACCCTTGCCCTAGTCCGATGGTGGCGCATGAGGGTGAGGGAGCAACCCCTCCTCCAAGCCTCACTCCCCCCTCCGTCCTATATAAAGGAGAGGACCCCCTCCCTCTCCCTCACACAGTTGGATAATTGGGTTTTGAGGAGTCCTCTCCCGAATCTCTCTCTCTCTCATATGTGTTGGGATCTCCACCTCTTGTACATCAGTAGAATCTAAGTCCTAGACGACGAAATTCTGCCGGACCGGGAGGACGTACATGTGTGCACTCTCAGAGGGATCATATCTTTGATCATCGCTCTGTTGGATCCAGAAGGCTAGGAACGGGGAGTCGGCGACATTCTCACCACCAGTCTTGGTCGTCAGAATCTTCATCAGGCTTCACCGACATCGTCATCAACATCTACTTCCGCTTCAGGGTAGTGGTATGATTGCTAGATCATCACTCGCTTGTATCTTCATAGATAGATCCTGGTAATTACGTGTAAGGCAAAAAAAAAAAATCTGCACGTAACCCGTAAACACTTGAACGTTTGACGGGAAGGAATATTCAGCTAAATGAACCTTCCGTCCTCGCCGCCACCGCCACTGCCCGAGGTCAATTACGACCATCCACACAGCCCCCTCGTGCGAAGAGAGTCCCTCGCCACCACCGCCACTGCCCGAGGTCAATTACAGCCATCAACATAGCCCCCTCGTGCGGAGAGAGTCCCTCGCCGCCGCCGCTCCAATCCAGCCAATTTCTAGCACCGTCTTGAACATTATGCGTCCTATGGCTCCCCTAAACAACCTAGCCCATCTCCAGATGGATGAGACTATATCTCATTATGATCTATATAAATACTTAGATGACGTTGCTGCATATACATCCGATGTTTCCGAGATTGAGCGAATTTTGCTTCCATGATCACTGCCTGGGACATTTGCTACAACAACGAGATTAGCTCATCTTTTAAGCCAACCAGCAAACAAATGCTATGCCGATTGTGGTGCTCCAGATCCAAAATGGGTGTAAGTACGTACCCTTGAATCCGTAAATTGTTTCCTTTAAAAAATTGCAGTGTATACAAATCACTCTACATATCAGAGAAACACCGAGTGTGTGACTGATTTTGAATTTCTTATTAATAACACTTTTGACTGGCAGAGTATTCGAGACTGAGTGCTTCACATTATCCTCAATCTTCCAACGCTGTGGTGTTTGCATATCATTAAATTTGGTGTGTTCATTTGTATCAAGTGTTCTTGAGCTCATGGAAGCCTCCAGGTGCACATTTCCAAGGTAGCCACAATATCTCTGCATCGCTAGCTATTTGTTCTGCCATGGGAGTGATTTTATTGGGAGTGATTTTTGATTCTGCCATGGGAGATGTTGATTAAAAGTAGATTAGACATTAGAATCATATTGTTAGGCTTTCATTAAGTAGTGTAACCATGGGAGTTACTTTGGACCCTGTAGGGACTATTTGCTATTTTAATCGTCCTAGCGACTGCTACTATCCCAGTTTGGGGAGCAACTCATGCAAGGTTCTCAGACATTACACAGTAAAGCATATATTTCAAGTTTCAGCATACTTTTCTAGGTTGTACATCTTTTCCTAATTTGAGAAACGCCTGCACACTGCCACACCCATATATTCGGAAAAATATTTAGAAGAAACGGTCTATGCCAAACATAATTAGATCATAGGCTTTTAAAGGAAGAGACCAAGCACATGTAAGATTGACACTCTTGGATATTATTTTCTCTCTCCTCTAGATATAATATTACTTTTGAGTACTTTGAATCGAGGTCAACATAGCTGGTTAAGTTTTTGAATGTGAGTTTCTCAACCAAGGAAGTGGCTTACCTTGAACTGTCACCAATTAAGAATCTTATTTTGGATCATGCAATTGTGTGTACATATTACACACTTTAGTATTGGAGAGAAAATATTATACTTTCGTGGAAGTGATGCAGAAGTGTTTCTTGTATTGTTTATATCCTGGTGAAGATTGATTTGCGTAGCAGCTTATTTGTTCTTTTGGATGCGCAGGTCATGTAAAATGCTGAGGCATTCTTTGACAGATCCTTTGGCAATGTGGCATGTCCGGGAGACATTGCTCCAGCAGTTCTAATGCTGGTTGATTTGGTGGATGGTACAAGCTCGATTCAAAATCTGTTTGCAGCTACTGTTGACATTTTCATGGTGTACACTCAAGTGATGGACATTCCTTTCTTTGACATGATAATTTACAATCCAGGCCAAGTTGATTGCTCCGTGAAACACCTGTAGATATGGGAGATATTGAAAAATTTCGACTGCAGCTGGTGTCATGTGGATGCCGGCATGTTTTACTTTTTTTTTACAGATAATGATGAATATATTCGCCAGACTTGATGCATGAGCAAGTCAATTCATAGTGTTTTTTCATGATTTTTTATAACTTAACTACATCATACATAGCAAAATTGAACTTCACTCATCAGGCATTGCTAAATGCTTTTGTTATTGTGAATCTTGCCAAGTCATGACAAGATCAACACTGTGACCGTTCTTTTCTTTTGGTAGTTGCATGCCATGTCTCTAATTTGATGAGAATTCGTCCGTGAACGCTTCAACGTCGCCGGTGTTGGAGCGGATGATCGAACGGTTGCCACGCATCTTCATCCCGACAACTTATCCAACAATTTATTTGTCTTCCTTTATTCCCAGACAACAGAGTGTAAGGCGAATGCCTTCAAAAAGTGTGGTGATATGGCGACACATGTCTCTTTTGGCTCGCACCTCACAGTGTGCCGTACTGCTGGTTTCTGTGACAGGTATATCCCAACGATAAAATTTTCCCTCACCCGTTGCAACGCACGGTCATATTACCTAGTCTATATAAACATTATTTCTTTTTAATCATGACGCCAATTGAAAAAAAAAACACGTAACCATGACACGCACTAACTAAAGAAGCTCAAATCATTTTACTCTTTTAATCATGGAGTAGTTGTCAAGCCAAATCCCCGATATTAGATAGGTAATTATTTGAAAGTGCATGGCGAAGTCAAAGTTCTCTTTTAGCACAGCCGACCGAAGATAAATAAATGGAGTAGTAAAAACTGACGACGAACAGGTAAATATATTCGGTACGCGGAGCTCCATGAAATTTATTTGATTGCAACGATCGTGCAGGTGAAGAACCATATTAGTACTACGGTATACTGGTACTACTGTGGAGTTCATGCCAGAGTCTGACTGCTGGGAGGGAACAGCCATGAGATGGTCTCGAAGCCTTTGATTGTCTTGACCCGCGTCTGCAGGAGAGACTGTGACCGTCGTGTCTTGATGTCGTAGACGCTGCAGAAGAACGTCAACCTCTTCCCGAGGAAGCACCCGAAGCGGTTTACGATACGGTTTCGCTCGGAGAAGGAGACGATGGAGTTTTCTCCCAGGAATCCGCGCTGGTCGGGGCCGCCGACGGCGACAGATCGGGAGCACCATGGACCGAGGAACAGCACCCGGCCGTCCGTCACCTCTGCCAGAAGTTGGCTGCCATCCCGCGCCACCCTCCACTGCGACCGCTCGAAGCTCGCCACGAACACCATGAACATGGCCGCCAAAGGATCGACGCCTCCGGACGTGACGGGGTACTCGTCTTTCTTCTTGGTGATCATCAGCAACGCACCGCCGGACTCCAACAGGTAGCACCGCCTGCACGGGGGCCGTCCAGGGAAGCTGTCGATGACGCAGTCGACGCTGGACACGGCCGGCTCGCCGCCGTCCACGGTGGTGATGGAGACAGCGGAGAGGCTTCTGTCGGAGCCGAAGGCGTAGAGCTGCCCCTGGTACAGGACAAGGTCTCGTACGACGACGTTGGCGCCGTCCACGAGCGCCCACGACCACGAGGCAGCCCCTGGCCGGCACACCGCCAACTTGACGTTTGGATCGCCGGCCTCGACCACTGCGGCGGCGACGAGGTTGTCAGAGCACACGACTAGCTTCCTGATTTCTGGCCCCTGGACGTCAGACGAGACCCTGAATGGCTCGTCTTCGTCACGGCGAGGGTGGAGGGTGTGGAGCCCGGGCAGCACCATGGTGGCCGTGCCGGAGAAGGGGCTCATGAGCGTGATGGCGCCGTCGTGGCGCTCGAAGAGGAGCAACTCGCCGCAGGAGGTCTGGGCGTGCGGCAGCTGCCGGTGGCCATCGAGGTGCACCGGCAGTAGCCGGAAGGCAGTGTCCGGCAGGCTGTAGAAGGTCCAGTCCGGTAAGGCGAGCCAGGGGAAGTGCGGCGGCATGGCGGGGTTTCCCGCGGCGGCGCGCCATTGAGGTCACACGGCGCCGAAGCGGACGCGGTCGAGGGGCCGAGGCGGAAGGCGACGGAGCACGGCCGCGGCGAGGTCCAACGGGAGGTCAGCCCAGGATCTTTGCGTGTCACTTGGTTGCAGTGCTGATGCTGCCGCCGCCATTGGTAGATCGATCTTCTAGTCTCTACATGCATGCTCCTTCTTTTTCAGAAGCAATCTCTCTCAAATGCTGCTGCTGTGTGATTCGCCTTAACTAGAGCGAGAGACAAGGGTATGTTTGGTAGCCCGTATGGGCTATCTCAACCCATGCAGGCTGAGTCTAGCTAGGCTGACTAGATACAATTGTGTTCCCTGTGTTGTGTTTGGTAGCTCGTATGAGCTGAGCTGAGCTGTGTTGAGATAGTGTTTGGTATCCCGTATGATTGGAGCCAGGCCAGAAAATTATAAAAAGCAGACAGGTCCCTGGATAGAAAATAAACAGCAGTCAAATCCCTGGATAGAAAATAAAAAAAGCAATCAAGCCCCTGGATGTCCACCTCGGGCTCCGGAGCTGCTGCCGGCGTCCGGCGCCGCCGCCGGCAAGAGGAGCCGCCGCACGTGCCTTCGCCAGGACGTGGAGCTCCTCTGCTGCTCCGCTCGTGGTGGACGGCGTCCTCTGCGGCGACGGGCGGCCTCGGGGGCGCGACTATGGGTGGCGTCGGGGGCACGGCGATGGGCGGCGGTGTGGCGCCGTCCTCTGCGGCGTCGGGGGAGCGGCGGTCGACGGCGGACTCTGCGGCGGTCGGGGGCATCCTCTACGGTGGTCGGCGTCGGAGAAGGGAGCAAGGTGGCGTCGGGTGGGGAGAGAGGAGCTCGGGAAGGGAGAGAGGAGACGTTGAAAAGAAATGAGAGGGAGAGAGAGGGGCGGGGCAGGGTCTGGAGGTGGGGCGCGCGCGGATGAAGCGAGCCGGGTTGAGGAGAGAAGCTCGATTCTGACTTCTCTCCTCACCCAGGCTGAGGGGCCTTTTCTGGGCGAATCCTAAATGTCGCCCATTAGCGTCCCCGAACACTAGCGCCGCCTGAAGAGCTCTTTTTTGGGCCGGGCCCATTTAGTTTTCGCGAGCACACACGCGCATTCAGTACGCTGAATGCAGTACACGCTGAATGGTACGCACTCTTTCCTTTTCCTTTTTTTCTTTTTCGATTTTCTTTATTTGTTTTTCGTTTTCATTTTATTTTTCGTTTCTTTTTTCGAAACGGAAATGGTTTCGATTTTTGAAAATGATTCCGAATGAAAAAAAATGGTTCCAATTTTTCGAAAATGGTTCCTTTTTTATAATGGTTTCGAACCGAAAAAATGGTTCCGATTTTTGAAAATGGTTCCTTTTTGAAAATGGTTTCGAACTGAAAAAATGGTTCTGATTTTTTGAAAATGGTTCGAACCGAAAAAATGGTTCCGATTTTTCAAAAATGGTTCCGAACCGAAAAAATGGTTCCGATTTTTTGAAAATGGTCCCGAACCGAAAAAATGGTTCCGAACCGAAGAAATGGTTCCTTTTTGAAAATGGTTCCGAACCGAAAAATGGTTCCGAATGAAAAAAATGGTTCCGATTTTTCGAAAATTTAAAATGGTTCGAAATTAAAATGGTTCCAAATAAAAATGGTTACATAGTCAAACACTGCAAAAAATATAAATCAATCACCAATTCTAAATATTTGGTTGCGAACTTTTGAAATTTCATGAGATAGCAAAGAATCAGTAATTTAAAGAAAAAGAAACGAAAAACAATCGAACCCTGGCTGCTAGCTAGCGCGCGAAACAGTTTGAAGAAGCAGCACAGCGCAGAAGTCGTGGGCCGGCCCAACTATGCCTTCACGCGAAGGCTTTCAGGCGGCGCATCGCTTCAGCGGCGCCAACGGGCGCCGCAAAGGCGCTCCCCTTTTCTGGGTGAGGTGGGCACTGCCCAGATCGTGAAACCGGGCTACCAAACAGCTAATGTTGGGCTGAGGTGAGATTTTCTGAGCTGGACCGGGCTACCAAACACGCCCCAAATTTTCCGTTGGAGCTTGATACGGAGTAATAACTAAATCCTGTTTTTTCGTGATCCACCAAAATCAAATTTGAGATTGGCATCCAGCAATCAAATCCCTGGTTTCCGCAAACAAACAAAAAAGGTCAACTTCTCTAATTGCAAAAACTCGGTACTACTTGTTAATGCGATTCTTCCCGATTTTTAAGCTAGCGTCTGCATATACTTGTCTCGACCGGGCATGCATATACCTAGCTCCTTCACGTTCTACAAGTTAGAATTTTAACTAATTGGTCTAGTATTTCAATAACCCTATACTAAGATCCAGAGGGCGGAAGGTTCAAACCATATCGACCTCCAAAGCATCGATCGAATGGGAATGGCACAGGTCGCTCCAATGTTGAACACCAAACGTGTTTATCACATGTCAATACATCTTGATGTAATTAATGACCCGCTAGTTGTTATAATTAACACATCATAATTTCATATAACAAGCAATTTAATTTGTTGATAAAAATACCATTGTTTCCATAATAGACGTTTAATACTTTTTTGACAATCACTAGTATATCCGTTGAGTACATGACAGTGGACGCATGTGAACGTTGGTGATGACGTCCCACATGAGACTAATTTTTTGGCAAACATATAATGGTTGTGGACAAAGAATCCCACCTCTAGGTCACTCCTACTGTCCCCCACTTGGTACCTCATAATTATTTCTTAATTTGAATCTGTTTCACGTGGTTTTTCTTTTAGAAAAAGAGAATAACTTCCCTCGCCTGCATTGACTCGTGCACACATAACTATATATTTTTAATACTCCCTCCGTTTTTTAATATAAGATGTTTTAGCATTTGTCCACATGCATGTGTACACAAATGTACGTAGACATGTTTAAGTGTGCATGTTCACTCACTTTAGCATGTATCTAGACAACATGTACAACACCTAAAACATCTTATATTAAAAAACGGAGGGAGTAAGTACTACTAGTACATCATATTAGTCCCACTGTGAAAAACTAAGAAGTACTACTAATGACCTCATTAGTAGCTCCAGTTTTTCTTCTCTTTTTTTCCCTACTGAGCGCTCATCTTGCTCGCGGTGCCACTTGAATGGAGCCTAATACAGGGGACCATATAGGGAGTATTAACAAAGAAAAAATTTGGTGCCAAAATTCCATGATTAAGTCTGAGAAACCAGTTTATAAGAAACCGAGTCCATCTGTAATGGATCGGCGTCATGGAAGCATCTCCCAAAACCTACCACAAACCGATGACATGGACCATCATCCACGACAAAACAACATATGATTTAATTAAGAGCGCCACGCTCCAAGACAATGTCACCAAAGGTCAGACATGGGGTTGCACACCCAAAGCGGAGCGTCGAGGCAACACCTTCACTATATAGAGACCCCGCAGGCGACGCTCAAATTGCGAATCGAGGCGCCGGCGCCGTGCTTGCGTACCTCCCCTCACGCGACGCTTCTTAACCCTGAGTCATCTCGCGTAACGCGAACTTTGCCTTATACGACGGCGGCAAGTGGAGAGGTCCGACGGCCGATTATGGGTGCCCTTCGGAGCCACACGAGAGGTTGGATACTTTTTTCTGTCGAGTTTGCACGTGTATGAAATATTGAAACCGCCTTTTTATAATTCAAGATAAACTCTCTGTGACAATTCTAATTCATGTGATAAGTTTGATCTGATACACCAATCTTTCTTCAAGAGTTTCCATGATTATGTGTTTTCTCAAAGTATAAATACACATACAAATAAAAAATATTGATTACAAAATGTGAAAAAATACGCTGTTGTTTTTATATAGTCGTCCGACGACGCGCTTCGCCCGTGGACAAAACTAGTGACAAATATAGGACAATGACACACGCGCGCTAGTGTCCTAGTGTTTTTTTTTTTTTTTCACTATCAAGAGACGTCGTCGTGGACATCTAAAAAGCAAGTGGAGTAGATCTCACTGTCAAGAGTGGCATCCCGTCCAACTCGATCTAGCCGGACGCTTAAAATATAAATGCACACGCTCTTATATATCCAGCTATTGAGGAAATTAAGCCGAACGCCAAAAGATGACCACGACGCGATCGACACGGTTACTCTGCAATAATTAGCACAAACGTAACGATCCACAAAAAATCAACGCGGTGGATCGATGCATATAGTACGTTTGATCCGGCGATGGTGCCATTTACCGGTAATTGCTCTGCCCATCCAAACAATTCCACCGGTCATCGCTGCAAGTCTGTCCACCGTTCAGTCTCTCGTGTAGACCGCTGACTGCTGAACACGCTTCTGCAGCTGCAAGTCTGCGAGCACAAGCCTGTGGCGGCCGGAGAATGGCTTCCTTGCAGTCGCCGAGAAGCGACGACTCCGAGTCCGACGCCGAGCTCGGCCGGCGGAGGCTGGAAGCTGCAAGGGAAGCCGTAAGCAGTTGGGGATCCCGGGGCGCCGCCGTGGACGACAGTAACGGCGTCTATTCCGCCTGGCTTGTAGCGGCGGTCAAGGACCTCGTCTCCCTCGGCTCAGGTGGCGGCGCCTACGCCGGTGACGCCAAGGTCGCCTTAAAGGTATACTCTTTAAATGTTCAGATCTGTACGCGGCTGTGTATTGTACTGTTGGGGAAATAGATTCAGAAAATCATGATATATGATCTGGAAAGGAAATGTGCTAGTACTCCAGTTTTGCAGAACCTACCCCCCCTGCTTCACTCTAACTTTGTGCGTGTCTGTCTCGAGAGAATCTGTTTCCCCATATTCATTCACGGAAGAATTACAAAAGTACACAAACCGTAGAACGGTGATATATTTCCAACATTACATCCTTTACCCTTATTAAATGCTTCATAGAGCAAGTTACATATGTTGTGCTCACGTGGAGCAAGTTACATATGTTGTACAAGATTTCATCATTTTTTGGTGTGAAATTTCTCATGGACGATTATGTGTAGTGTACCTGGTTTCTTTCTCATGTTTCAGGACTTAAGTTTTCTTCATATCTACCATACCTTTCTTTGCTTCTTGGATCGCATGTGTTTTACTTGTACCAGCCATCAATACTCGTAGCTTAAGTTATACTCTTAACTCTTAAGTGACCCCCTTTTATCTTATGACGCATGACCCTTTAATTCTCGGGTGGTTCCTTATTATTTTCCCTTTGCCCCTTTTGTGGCGGATGATCACTGTGACTATCCACATATCCCTTTAATCATACCATGGATAAATGGAGCATAAATAGTGCAAATGTAGAAATAGAAAGTGACGTTCTGCCCCTACAAACTCTTTTTGGCAACTCATTTCTCAGTTTTTTCACACCGGCATGTAAGCCATAAGAGACAGATCTAACAATCTGTGGCGTTTTAGTACTATTTATTTCTCCACATACAAAATTAGGTGATATGATATTTTGATTTTAGTGTAGGTGCAAAGAGGTTAGTTAAAAATGTGTAGATGTCAGAAAAACAATGCCCTTCATGGAACCAAATGTATGATCTCAAGTGAGTCCTGAGCTATCCTCTTGTTATACTAAAAAAAATTATAAGAAAACATAGTAAAACATTTCAAAAAATCCTAAAACAATTGATGACTTGTGCGACTATAAATAAACTTAAATGACCGTAGCACTCGCACGGGCATTCAACTAGTTGTAGTACAAAGGGTAGTTAGTGCTATATTTTCAACCTTTACACTTACTTGAACTCTTCATAGATGTAACTATTTTTTCGATGGATCCATAAATAAAATTTTACAGTGGAATATAAAAATAAGCATACCAAATTCGATGGAGCTATTTTTTGATTTTTCCATTCATGGCTCTCAGCTTAATTCTTGGCATTATATTGCGCTGAGCTAAGTGATCACACGGGCTTTTGTAATACAGAATTGTACTGAAACCTGTAGAGCCGATAAAGAACTTCTGCGAGGAGTCAATGTTCAGTAAGGACAGCATCTGCTATTTTTTTTATAGTAAGATGGTGTTATTCTGTGACTCAAATTTTAGCGGTCTGGGTATTAATTCAGAAAATAATATCTGGTCCCTTTGTTTCACCAAATGTTTCACTGATTGACAAAATTCCAGCAACACTCAAGAGAACATGAAAATAAGTATATATGCTCTGCTTGAAATCTTGAAAACCCGTGAGATGATGCTTCCAAATTTTGTGTTTAGGATTCTTTTGGGTTGTGTGTTCGATATCTTTTCTTTTGTATCACTACCAATGCTCTTCTAGACATTATGACTTCATCATAAGACGATTTGTTGTTCATAGTGACTTCTTGCACAACATATATATTCAGTCAGATAATTGGCCTAACACATCTAAATTTTACTGATACCACAATCTTACTAATGCGAATGTTCCCAGGAAACTAATCTACTACAGTTACATATGGCTCATCATGATATGACTACGCTATGGAGTATGGAAGAACCATAATTTAGCAAAATTTGGTGCTGTGCTAGTTACAAAAAAGTACTTGAATTGACCGTTTGGTTTCCTGCAGGCTGCCATGGGACACCTCGAGGATGACTTCCGCCAACTTCTTAGTTCCGGCACATATTTTCAACCCTCTGACGGTCTCCGGGACTCACTGCACGAATGCATTGCCCTCCCTTTGCGCTCCTTCTCATTTTCATCATTCCCAGACTTGGAAGATCTCAGCATCTCCTCATTTGGCACTAGTGATGAGAGCCGAACATATGGTACTGGATACAGCAGACATTCCGTGTCCATGGAGAAAGTACACATGTACCTTATTGACCCTGAAGCTTCAGTCTTGCTAAAGCAGATTGCTGAGATTATGATCCTTTCCAGCCATGCACCAAACCTCTGCCGTGCCTATGGAGAGACGCGCCACAACACATTAATGCAATGTCTCTGTCTACTTGGTATTCAGATTGAGCCAAATGGCTACTACGACGCAGCAGAACTTGCTAGTTATGGTGGATGCAGCCTGCAGATATATGGACAGAAACAGAAGATGTGGATCCAGGCACTCAGAGTCATTGTTGGCACAGTCCTTCCTGCAGAGCACCAGGCTTGCGCTGAGATTTTCGGGTGCGATAGCAAGGTGGAGGAGGATTGCTTTGCGAGAGCCACCACGCGGTGTACTGGACAGTTACTCGCGGTGGGAAATGTGATTGCCAATCTTAAAGTGAATGACCAGCAGTATCATAAAGTACCCCTACTTCTACAGATGCATGAGGAATTTGTAAAGCTTGGACCGAGTATAGAAGGCCTTTTGTCTGGTGATGCCAAGGATGTGGTTAGCAAGGAGGCCAGCGCGCTACTCGATAAGCTTGGGGAAGCAGCATCGAGTCTCCTTTTGGAGTTCCTGGATGTATGTTCCAACCATAAACCATGGCAAAATACAGTACTTGGAGGCAACCTGCCATTGACACAACATGTCATGGGTTTTATCAAACTACTTGCTGAGTACAATGACACGGTCAATCTTATATTACCCTTCGGGGAGAAGAGGAGAAAGGGAATGACAAGGGGAGAACTAGGAGTCCCTGGGAACGGTACGTGATCACGCTGCTCGCTCGTTTGCAGAAGAAGATCGAGGAGAGTGCTGAATCTTACAAGGACGAACGCCTGAGGTATATTTTCCTGATGAATAATGCAATGTGTGTGCTTAAAGGCTCACGGCCTGCGGACCTGAGGATTTCCTTGGGGTGCGATTGGAACCACGAACTGAATGCTGTGCCCGTGGAGCAGTACGCGACGGCGTACCTTCGAGCATCATGGGCTGGAGCTCTGTTTCAGTTGCGTGATCGTGGTTTTGGACAAGAGCCACAAACTCGATATTGGGTGAGGAAAAGCATGAAGAATTTCAACTTGGCATTCGAAGAAATAACCAGGGTCCAAACAACATGGAAAGTGCCCAACGCTCAACTTAGACAGCAATTGCGGTTAGTTATATTACAGCAGGTTCTTCCAGCCTATCGCGCACTTATGGGAAGGTATGGGCGCTTTGTGGATCATAATCCAAGCAAGTACATAAAGTATGATCACGATGACATAGAGAATCATGTGCTAGACCTGTTTGAAGGTTAAGACGGTCAAAGGTATGTAGCAGACACACAAAATGAAGGTGAATAGTCGTATCTATACTGGTGTCGTGTACAATATGTATTATTTGACTGTGGAAGGAATCATGATTCTTTTGTATGAACCATGCTATAACAACCGAGTACATGAATTGGTTAGTGGATCATGTAGTTAAAACCTATTAATGAAGAACTACCGTAAAGCTCGTTGAAATTTGGTTTGCATGATTGGTATCTCTAAGGTCTAGATATTTTCTAGTAAAAGGGTTTGGTTAACAAGGAAGACAGTGTAGAGTCTTATAATGCTTGCAATATGTTTTCATATATTTCTTGCTGTGTCGGTTGATATCCTGTGTTTGCTTCGAATAACCTTGCTAGCCTAAACTCTGTACTGAGAGGGAATGCTTCTCGTGCATCCAAAAACCTTGAGCCAAAATCCATGCCATTTGTGTCCACCATAACTACCTATATGTGGTATTTCCTTGCCATTTCAAGTAAATTTTTCATGTGCTACCTTTAAAGTATTCAAAAATTATTACTCTTTTTTGTGTCAATGTTTACCAAGCTCATGAGGACGGGATGGATGTCTTTATGTCAACTGTCAAACAGACTTTACCACCGGACTAGCGGCATATACATCCGCTTATCCATTAATTTTGCAAAAAGAGCTGGCAAATGGGGTGCCCAGTCCCAATTAATTACAACTTTAACCGCTTAATTCTTTTCACATTTTTGCCCTGATTTATCAGTCAAGCAATGACAAACAGTGAAATATCTGCATGTGTAAACAAAAGAGAAGAGGGATGATCTGCCTTGCTAGTAAAAATAACGTCCTTCATGGGAGCCGCTCTTAAAAGTCTGGTTGGCAGGGGTCATATTGTACTTTCCATCTTCTGATTCGTTGACAATTAACAAACACCTACCAAAACTTATTTTTACTCTCTTTATGATTTCAAAAACTTAAAAAGCTCTGGCACATGATTTAATCACTGCTTCCCTCTGCGAAGGGTCTTTCTTTTATTTTTATGTTGAGTCAGTTTTCCTACTTCTTTCTATCTCAGAATCAAACACTAGTGTCAACTTTGGTGCAATAATTTTTATATGCTTGTATATTGCACTCATTATATTGCTTTGTGTTGACAAATATCCATGAGATATTGATGCATGTAAAATGCATACATGAACTTTGCATTATTTTTACTTATATTCCAGTCATATTTGCATCATATAAGGGTTATATCACTGTTTTATAATGATTTTGGGAATATTTGATATGTTTCCTATTTTTTTTATGGAATTAACCCTGCGCAGGCAGAAAACCCTATTTCTATATTTTAATGTTTCAGGGACCCAAACGACGTCCAAATGACCTGGAAATTTACGAGCATCAGTTTTTGGAAGGAACAAAGCGTGGGAGCGAAGGAAGCAAACAAGCGGAGGCCTGAGGGCCCAGATGAGTGGGCCCACGTGGCCCAAGTACCTGGCCGCGTGGGACCCCCCACTTTGGCCCTCGGAGCTCCGTTGCCGTTGATCTTTCCTCCACCGACTCCGTTTTGACCTAAAAACGCCTATAAAAATAGTCCCCCGACGTTCTCTGGAAGGAGCGCCGCAGAAACACAGAAACACCGAAACAGAGACCTGGAGTTGCAGATTGGAGGGGGAAAACTCCGGCGGGGCGCTGCCGGCGTGGTCTCCATCTTCTCCAACGACTTCTCCACCGTCTCCATGATGAAGAGGGAGTAGTCCACCTCTGGACTATGGGTTTGTGGAAGTAACTTATGTATCTCTCTCTCTCGAGCTTCACTAATTAGTACCGTATGAGCTGCTGAACATGATTACGGTCATCTATGTAATACCTTTGTGGTGGATCTTTTTATGAGTTAATATATGTTTGAGATTGCAATGGTTTTGTTTCAGTTATGAAAGTAGATGCATATTATGTACCCCGTTCTTATTTACTTGTTATGATCAAGCATGTTTATGAGAGCGTGTGAGGGGAAACGTGTGCATTAGTTGGAGTAACGGGGGTGGCTAGTGCAGTGAACGTGAGAGAAAGTTCTGCGATCCACTTGGGTGTTTTACCTTACTTTGTTGCCTCACTAGGGATAAAAAGAAATACCATGCTACCGGAGATGTGGGTGTGACCATTGCCACTTCCTCCATGACTAGATCTAGCATGTTCTTATTTTAACTTCATGTCATGATACTTATTGCTATACTCTGAGTTATCTTAATTACTGAGGTGTTATGATTTAGTTCGCATCTTGGTGGAGTATAAGAGAGACTAATAACCAAAAGGTCTCTATGTTAGGACGTGATGCCCATATAATTATAACTTGTCATTAAACTGCTGTGTTGCAATCTCATATGTCAACTCTAGTGTTCCATTGTCTACCACTTTATTAAAGAGAGAGTGCATTTGTGAAACCATGAACCCCGGTCCATTTTTAATCATAAGAAACAACTTTCCAAGCACTTTTACCACTTTTTCATTTTCTGCCATTTAAAAATCCGAAAATACAAAAAACACTTTTACACCTTGCATTCATCATATAAAACCCAAAAATATCATTTATCATTGCTACCACCATCCTTGCATATTTATTTACCACCATTGCATATTTATTTCTTGTTTGCATTGCATATTATCTTGATATCATTCTCACACCTTGTGCTTGACAACCACTAGGTGAGGTTGAGGACCAAAACATTTAATTTGTTTTGTAGGTAAGCAAAAGAAGGATAGGAAAGATAAATCTTCACTACTGATTCCCCGAGAGTTCGATATTAAACCCTCGAGTCACCCCTCGTGGGGAAAACACGTCTTCCACTTACTACACACTCTGCACTTGGAGTCTCAACCTAACCCATTTACTTTTCACGCAGGTAACTACGTGAAGGGCCATCAAGAGTGCTTTCTGGCACCGTTGCCGGGGAAGATACGAAGCTTCCTGCAGAATATTTTTTCCCGTCAACTACACGCCATTAGATATATATGTCGAAAGTTGAAAGCAATTGCTGAAGCTTAAATATTTCTTTGTGTTGGTTAAATACCTTTTACTTAGAATCTATTGCTTTATGAGTTAACTCTTATGCAAAACTCTTTGATGCTTGTCTCGAAAGTACTATTCATGAAAAGTTTTTGCTTATTTGATTCAGTTGTTTGCTCATTATCTACTTACTAGCAAACTATAGACCATTGACTTGGATCACTTCATTCATAACATGTGCTTTACAATACTATTTGATCAAGATTATGATGGTAGCATGTCACCTCAGAAATTATTTTGTTTTTATCGTTTTACCTACTCGAGGACGAGTAGAACTAAGCTTGGGGATGCTTGATACGTCTCAAACGTATCTATAATTTCTGATGTTCCATGCTTATATTATGCCAATTGCTACATGTTTGATATACACTTCATAGCATTTTTATGCATTTTCTGGGACTAACCTATTAACAAGATGCCACAGTGTCAGTTCCTGTTTTCTGCTGTTTTTGTATTCCAGAAAAGCTAGTCTGGAAATATTCTCGGAATTGGACGAAACTTGGAGATGACCTCCTATTTTTCCAACACGTACACGGATTCCAAAGGAGAGACGGAGGGGGGCCGCGAGCCAGCCACACCATGGGGCGGCGCGGCCCCACCCTCTGCCGCGCCGTGGGGTGGTGTGGGCCCCACGGGCGTCTCCAGCCGCCGCCCTTTCGCCTATTTATTCATCTTCACGGGAAAACCCTATACACCTGAGCCATTATCCACGAAAAGTTCTAGAGACGCCGCCGCCGTCAACCCTAGCTCGGGAGGGTTCAGAAGCTCTTCCGGCACCCTGCCGGAGAGGGGAATCATCACCGGAGGGCTCTACATCGCCATGCCTGCCTCCGGAGTGATACGTGATTAGTTCATCTTTGGACTACGGGTCCATAGCAGTAGCTAGATGGTTGTCTCTCCACTTTATGCTATCATGTTTAGATCTTGTGAGCTGCCTATCATGATCAAGATCATCTTATTGTAATGCTACATGTTGTGTTTGCTGGGATCCGATGAATATTGAATACTATGCCAAGTTGATTATCAATCTATCTTATATGTTATTTATGATCTTGCATGCTTTCCGTTACTAGTAGATGCTTTGGCCAAGTAGATGCTTGTAACTCCAAGAGTTAGTATTTATGCTAGATAGTGGGTTCATGCCTCCGGTAATTTGGGACAGTGACAGCAACTTCTAAGATTGTGGATGTGCTGTTGCCACTAAGGATAAAATAACCGATGCTTAGCTTAAGGGTGCGCCGTTAGGTCTAATGCATTTGTTTACATTACGCACATTACTTAATGCGATTATCCGTTGCTTGCAACTTAATACCAACGGGGAACTCGGTATGACAACCTGGAGGTGGATTATTAGTCATAGACACTCTTGGATAACGGTCTATGTATTTTGTCGTAATGCCCACATGAATATCATAGTAATCATCATGTCATATATATGCATTGTCATGCGCTCAATATTTTGTCAATTGCCCAGCTGTAATTTGTTCCCCAGCATGTTAGTTATCTTTTATGGAGAGACACCACTAGTGAACTGTGGACCCCGGTCCATTCTTTTACAATGATAATACAACCAACTGCAATCATTGTTCCTTTTCATTCTCTGCAATTTACTACTGTTTTCCACACCATACGTTTAATTCTTTGTTTTCAGCAAGCCGGTGAGATTTGATACGTCTCAAACGTATCTATAATTTTTGATGTTCCATGCTTGTTTTATACCAATTGCTACATGTTTTGCATCTACTTTATATCACTTTTATACATTTTTTGGGACTAACCTATTAACAAGATGCCGAAGTGCCAGTTCCTGTTTTCTGCTGTTTTTTTATTCCAGAAAAGCTAGTCTGGAAATATTCTCGGAATTGGACGAAACTACACGGGGTCCCTATTTTACCAGAACTCGCCTGACGGAGCGAAGGAGCAACAGAGGAGGGCCACCAGGGCCCCACACGCACCTAGGGCGCGGGCCCCCCTCTGTCGCACCCTAGGGTGGTTGAAAGAGCATTGTCGCTCTTAATCATGTTTTGATGTTGATGATAATACAAAGTTTGCATATAACAGGTTTATACAAGTTTGAACAGGTCTTATGAATGTTGTCATTGCATTCGCGCAGCGATTCTCTACAAATTGATGGAACATTGCCAGGGGGCGGTACTACCGCTGGGATAGGCGGTAGTACCGCCAGCTCCCAGGCGATAGCACTGCAGAAGCATCACCGCTGCTGGTACCGCCAGCAGTACCGCTGAAAATTGGGTTCTGGGCGCTTGAGCGGTACCTCCAGCGGTACCGCTAGCTGTACCAGCCGGTACCGCTGAGGTGGAAAAGCTGGATCTGGTACCGCTGCTGGTGCCGCTATTTCCAGCGTTCGGAGGCCGTGTCCGGTACCTCGAGTGGTACCTGGAGCGGTACCAACTGGTACCGGGCGCGTGGGATTCGTGAAGAAGAGAGAAGACCGTTGACTGCTCGAGTTGCTGCACTGAAGACCCCAGCGGTACCACCGCCTGTTCCAGCGGTAGTACCGCTGGGATGGTTTTCTGCCACCCAACGGCCAGATTGAAATGAAGGGTTTTTAAACCCCTCCACCTACCTTGGGATTTTTGAGCTACTAGAACTGAATCCCCATTGTTGCAAAACTTCAAACTACTAGATCTCCCACTCCAACCACCCAATCGACTTGATACTTTGAGGAGTGTCATAGGAGGTCTAGATCTACGTCTCCACCGAAGGAATTTCAAATCCCCCCACACTATCCGTGTGGAACTTGCATCTTGGGTTGCTTGTAACTCGAGGTGCCTTTGTGAGTCTCGGAGGAAGTCCGAGGCATTGTTGGGAGGCTCCAACTCATTGTGGAGTTCCCCGACCTTTGTGTACCGGCTTGGTCAACGCCATCAAGGTGACCTCATAGTGAATGAGCCGAACCCCCACGGGTAAAGCTCACGGAGAATAGAGTGAGCACATCCGTGCTATTGGAGCGCCTAGGTGGCTCCACACTCCTCCAACGTAGACGTACTTCCCTTGGGAAGGAACTACGGGAAACATCTCCGTGTCTCCACTTTGCGGTTATTTCTATCCTTTACTTGTTGCTTCCGCTACGTTGTTTACCTTGCTTGTATCACATAGGTTGCTATCACCTAGTGCACATCTAGTCAACCTTGTTACTTTGCTCAAGCCCTAATTAATCGAAAAAGAATTAAAATTTGGTAGTCGCCTAATCACCCCCCCTCTAGTCGACATATCGATCTTTCAATTGGTATCAGAGCCTCGGCTCTTATCTAAGGCTTCACCGCCTAAGAGAATATGTCGGACAACTTGGACCCAACCGCGTCGGTAACTAATGAACGCCTTGGTGAGGTTGTTAGTGATCTCAAGAGTGAGATGTCTAATCTCAATACCGAGATCACTACCAACCTCAACCTAAGCATGAAGGAATCGATGCGGGAGATGTTCAAGGAGTTTCTAGGGAAACCGGAACCTAAGATTGATTTACCCCCCGGAAAAGGAGTCGGAGAAGGGAGATGCTCTTCCTTCTTCGGTCCTAGCAATGTGGACGGAAAGGCAAAAGCCAATCCCGAAACAACGATGCCGCGGAGGGTAACTCAATCCCAAGGAAGCCGGGGGTGTATGCAAGTGTCCCACCGGGACAAGTGTATAACTCAATCCACCAACACGTCTCTCCGCCACACATCGCCAATATGGGCGCACCTCCTAAGCTTGATCCAAAAGACTTTCCTAATTGGCAATATGCTATGCGATCACACATGTCTAGTTGTTGTGTTTTCTTGATTGACATTCTAGAGCAAGGCTTCTATCCTCAAGACCCACTCAACATGACTTCAACGGAGAAGGCCAATCATCAACTCAACGCCACCGCCATGCACATGATCCAAACGGCCCCGGCCCAACTTATACCACTCATATCCGGATGTGCAAGACGGCAAAGCAATGTTGGGATAAACTCCATAACTTGTTCTTGGGGAATGAAAGCATTCAACTTTCCAAGTATGAAGCGGTTCAAGACGAAGCCGATGAGTTCGTGATGAATGAGGATGAGACACCCGAAGATCTCTATCGAAGGCTCACCGCTCTTTCCATCACCTTGAATGATTTTGGCTTCGAGAAGTTTGAAGATAATTGGATCAAGCGCAAGTTTCTCAAGGCAATCACTCCCTCAAATCAAGGCTTGGCTCAAACCATTCGATCAAGACCGGACTTCTCAACACTTGATTCCAACACCGTGCTCAACGAGTTTGTATCCATTGGAATGGTGGTCAAGAGCTCCATTCATGCTCATGCTCGGCAAAGAGGACTTGCGGGACACTCTCCAAATGTTGCTTTGAAGTCCACGGCCATCACTAGTGAAGAAGAGTATGAACATGGAGTTGAAGAGGAGGATTCGGAGGACGTCAAGCAAGACTATTATGAGCACATGGCCCTTGCTTCAAGAGCCTTTTGGGGCAACCGTTCCAAGAGATCTTCTCAAGACCTTTTGCTAAGAAGAACTTCGTTGCAAGACCAAGAGGAGACCGTCCAAAGACTTGCTATAATTGTAGTAATCTCAATCACTACATTGCCGATTGTCCTTGGGAGAATCGAGAGGACCACAATGGCAAGCTTGTGAGAAAAGACAAGTCCAAGGGCAACGGCAACAAGAACTACGTGAAGAAGAGGGTATCAATGCCTTGTGTGTTCAAGATAGAAAAGTTTTGGAAGAATACATGTCCGGTGATGAAGATGAAGATGAAGTTGAGCTACCGCTCGCATTGCCATAGCTACACCTTCCTCTACACCGTCATCCCTATTTGAATCCCCCAATGAAATGAGTCCATTCCCTACACATGTCTCATGGCAAAAGCCACCTCGGTAACTCCTTCTACCAAACCTATTACCTCTACACCTCCTTCCTTATTGGATTGTGTAGAGAATGTTGTGAAGGAGCCCCAAAGTCCAAATGAGGTGGACTTGGCTAGCTAATCTTAAAGGAGAAGATAAAGTGAATGTTGATGCTCTTTTGGAGCAACTTGAGGAAACTAACTCTCTTGTAGATCAAAAGGAGGAGATCATTTCGGGCATGGCAAACCGTGAGGTTGACTATGCTAATGAGATAGCGGATTTCTCTATCGCTCTTGAAAAGGAGCAAACTCGTAGAAGGTCTCTTGAGGAGGCCCTATCTAATTCCGAGGAATCCTATGCTATTGACATGTCTAGAGTTAAAAAGGATCATGAACATGCTCTTGCTACTTCTAAAGTCTATAAGAATGAGAAGCTTGAGCTAGGCATTGAACATGCTAGACTTGAGAAGGAAAACAAGAGACTTGATGAGGAACTCAAAACCCTCAAAGAGTCTTTTGCCAAACTTGAGAAGTCTCATGATCAATTCCTAGGTCAACAAGTGAAAGAAGTTATTGCATCCACATCAAATGAAATTGTTGCTAAATCTATTATTTGTTGTGAGCATGCTAATCTTGTTGAAGAGAATGCTAGGTTGAAATCTCAACTTGAGAAGGGCATTATGGCTTGTGCCCAAGGAGAAAAGAATCTCAATGACCTTTTGAGTCAAAAGGATCAAATTGGAAAGAAGGACTTGGTTTCTCTACCAAGTCAAAGAAGAAGAACAACAAGAAGAAGAAGCCTTCTCCCTCTTCAAAAGCTATTATCTTTGTGAAGGAGGGGGAGTTGGCTAAAGAGAAGGAGACCAACACCGTTGTGGGTGGTGAGGTCACAAGGGACCTTCCTACCCATAATGACTTTGCCGGCAAATATAACCCATCTTATGTTCTTATGAAATCTAGAGATGGTCATGTTTATGCTAAATATGTTGGCACTTCTTATGGTGATGATTATCATTGGGCTATTTGGGTTCCAAAGACCCTTGTGACTAACAAGAAAGGACCCATCGAAAAATGGGTACCTAAATCAAGACTTGATTCCTTGTAGGGTGTGGCGTCCGGTGCGGGTCGATGGACGGTGGATAGTGGCGCATCCCAACACATGACCGGACGCATTGACTTGGTGGATGATATTGAACCTCCTCTACCTCAATATTCACGAGTCAAAATTGGTGACAACCGCGAGCTTAAGGTATTGGGACGAGGCAAGGTCGTTGTTGCTAGAGAGTCTCTATCAAGAATGTACTTGTCGTTGAGTCCCTTGGTACAACTTACTCTCCGTCTATCAACTTACTAAAAGTGGTTATGGGTGTTATTTGATGACGAGAGTGTGATCATCACCGTGAAGGGATCTCTTAAAGTAGTCTTTGTTGGACATGTCGAGTACGGCATGTATGTGCTTGATTTCTCGAAAGAGAGCATGTCGGCCGCGACTTGTCTAATGGCTAAAGTTGATGTGGGTTGGCTTTGGCATCGCCGACTAGCCCACACCAATATGAGAACACTCCATGATCTTCAAAGTGGTGATCACATTCTTGGACTAACCGATATTAAGTTTTCCAAAGATCGTGTGTGTAGATCATGCGTTCTAGGAAAGCAACATGGAGAAGCCCATCCATCAAAGACGAAGATTACCACCGACAAGATTCTTGAGCTCATTCATTTGGACCTATTTGGTCCATTATCTTATGATAGTCTTGGTGGGAAGAAGTATTGCTTGGTGATTGTTGATGACTATTCAAGATACACATGGGTCTATTTCTTCAAGAAAAGAGTGAGACTCAACAAAGAGTCATTGACTTCATCAACATGCTCAACGCCAATATCAAGAGAAGATCATGACAATTCGAAGTGACAATGGGTCCGAATTCAAGAACTACACCGTGGAGGGGTTTCTTAGTGAAGAGGGATTGCTCATCAATATTCCACTCCATACACCCCTCAACAAAATGGTGTTGCGGAGAGGAAGAACCGGACTCTTATGGATGCGGCTAGGACCATGATTGCGGAGTATGCTTCTCCGTTAACTTTTGGGCCGAAGCCATCTCCACCGCTTGTCATGCAACAAATCGGTTATATCTCCGCAAGCTATTGAACAAGACCCCATATGAGATTCTTCTTGGGAAGAAACCGGATCTTTCTTATTTTCGTGTCTTTGGATGCAAGTGCTTCATTCGCAAGAAAGGTAACCGGTTATCTAAGTTTGAGACTAGATCTATAGAGGGCATCTTTGTTGGTTACTCCACAAACTCTCACGGCTATAGAGTCTACAACAAGACCACCGGTCAAGTTGAAGAATCTAGTGACGTGAAGTTTGATGAGGATAATGGCTCCCAAGTGGGGCAAGTTGATCCTAATGTTGTAGGTGATGTACCTATGGAGCTCGCTCTAAGAAGGATGGCAATTGGGGACATTCGTCCCATTGAAGAGGATCCTCCTCAAGTTCAAGATCCTCCTCGAGCTCCTCCTCAAGTCATACCATCACCAACTCAAGATCCTCCCCGTAACCAAGAACAAACTCCGAGCCCTCAAACAAGTGAGCAAGGTCAAGAACAAGATCAACCTAGTGGTTCCTCTCCACAACTTGATGTTCAAGACCAAGCTCTAGATGGTGCACACGACAATGATCAAGAACAAGATCAAGGTGGTCCACATCAAGATCAAGCTCAAGATCAAAACAATGCACATGACTCCGATGATGAAGGAAATGATCAAGTCATCTCTCAAGAAACTTCGGAGGAGACCAAGAAGAGAAGAGAATTGCGAAGAGAGCAAAAATTAACTCGCTTAGAGCATACATTGGACAAAGTTCTTGGAGGTGTCCAAAGCAAGGTCGTCACAAGAAAACAATTGGCAAGCTTTAGCACCAACCATGCTTTTGTGTCCTTCATCGAGCCCAAGAAGGTGTATGAAGCTCTTGAAGATCATGATTGGATTGATGCCATGCATGAAGAACTCAATAACTTCAAGCGCAACAAGGTGTGGAAGTTGGTGCCAAGGCCAAATGGGTGCAAGAACGTCATCGGCACCAAATGGGTCTTCAAGAACAAGCAAGATTCGAACGGCATTGTCATTCGAAACAAGGCAAGATTGGTGGCACAAGGCTACTCTCAAGTCGAAGGTGTTGACTTCGGTGAAACCTATGCCCCCGTTGCTCGTCTTGAATCTATTCGCATCTTGCTTGCATATGCATCTCATCATAACTTTAAATTGCAACAAATGGATGTTAAAAGTGCTTTCCTTAATGGTCCTATTAATGAGTTGGTATATGTTAAGCAACCTCCCGGGTTTGAGGATCCCAACCATCCGGACCATGTTTACAAGCTCGACAAGGCACTCTATGGCCTTAAACAAGCCCCACGTGCGTGGTATGAGCACCTTCGAGAGTTTCTTGTAGACCGTGGATTCCAAGTTGGTGTTATTGACCCCACCCTCTTTACCAAGAAGGTGGGTGGCAATCTTTTCATATGCCAACTCTATGTAGATGACATCATTTTTGGTTCTACTAACAATGCTTTCAATGATGAGTTTGCAAAGCTAATGACAAGCAAATTTGAGATGTCCATGATGGGGGAGTTGAAGTACTTCCTAGGATTTGAAGTGAAGCAATATAGGGAAGGTACCTTCATCAATCAAGCCAAATATACCCAAGACATGCTCAAGAGGTTCACGATGACGGAGCTCAAACCTTACAAGACACCCATGTCCACCTTCGTCGACCTCCACACCGACACCGAGGGTAACGATGTCGATCAAAAACTCTATCGCTCTATGATTGGTCTTTGCTTTATCTTTGTGCATCTAGACCGGATATTATGTTTAGTGTGGGTAAGTGTGCAAGGTATCAAGCGGCTCCCAAAGAGAGCCACTTAGTGGCGGTTAAGCGCATCTTTCGATATTTGCTTCATACCCCAAACTTTGGTCTTTGGTATCCCAAGGGTTCAAGCTTTCATCTTATGGGGTATTCGGATGCGATTATGCCGGAGAGAAGAAGGATAGGAAGTCTACATCCGGGAGTTGTCAATTTCTTGGCCGCTCCTTGGTGTGTTGGTCTTCCAAGAAGCAAAATTGTGTTGCTCTCTCCACCACCGAAGCCGAGTACATCTCCGCCGCAAGTTGTTGTGCTCAACTCTTATGGATGGTTCAAACTATGAAGGATTATGGTATTAACTTCACCAAGGTGCCTCTCCTTTGCGACAATGAGAGTGCTATCAAGATCGCCCACAACCCCGTGCAACATGCCAAGACGAAGCATATTGAAGTTCGTCATCATTTCATCCGGGAGCACGTGGAAAGGGGCAACATTGACCTTTCTTTTGTAGGAACCAAGGATCAACTTGCGGATATATTCACCAAGGCCCTTGATGAACCAAGATTTCGAGAGTTGAGGAATGAACTAAACGTCATTGATGCGAGCAACTTTGCTTGACCGCCTTGCACAAGTACCCATAGTAGACATCGTAACTAGTTTAGATGCATGCATGGACATAGGGGGAGTGTAGCTCAACTCATGAGTCAACACTACTTCTATTATGCATACATAGACAATTCGTGCTTCATTCGGTCACTCCGGTGACAAATTGTGCTTAAACGATGAGTATTGGCCTTGAACCCAAGATATATCTTCGCGGTTTTGGGTTGATAATTGCTCATACATGGTGGCCTAGGCCACCGCCCTCCACCTTATGAGGAGTTGATCTTCATTTGATCTTATTTGGGTTTTCTAGACCTTTGGTCGTTAGCATCGAATTCTCCCTTTTTGGTGTCTTGATGCCAAAGAGGGAGAGATATCTATTAGGACTCTCGGGAATTTGTATGGGTTAAGTTACAAGCTTGGTGTTCTCTTTGTTTCTTATAAGCTTGTGAACTTTGTTTTTTTTTGCTTCAAGTACCTCGTTATGCATGGTGTAAGACATGTTTAAACTTAAACATCATTTGTTGGTATTGAACTATCTATGTTAGTTGCAAGATTTGTACTTTTATGCTATACTCTATCTTGCATGGTTTGAAAAATCTAGGGGGAGTGTTGATCCTAGTTGATGTGCATTTTTGGATGTTCAAAGACTACTCTTGAGTAGTGCACATATCTAGGGGGAGCTCCGTCTAAATTTTTCGAACCATTTGTAGCAAATCATTGTATTGTCATCAATCATCAAAAAGGGGGAGATTGAAAGAGCATTGTCGCTCTTAATCATGTTTTGATGTTGATGATAATACAAAGTTTGCATCTAACAGGTTTATACAAGTTTGAACAGGTCTTATGAATGTTGTCATTGCATTCGCGCAGCGATTCTCTACAAATTGATGGAACATTTCCAGGGGGCGGTACTACCGCTGGGATAGGCGGTAGTACCGCCAGCTCCCAGGCGATAGCACTGCAGAAGCAGCACCGCTGCTGGTACTGCCAGTAGTACCGCTGAAAATTGGGTTCTGGGCGCTTGAGCGGTACCTCCAGCGGTACCGCTAGCTGTACCAGCCGGTACCGCTGAGGTGGAAAAGCTGGATCTGGTACCGCTGCTGGTGCCGCTATTTCCAGCGTTCGAAGGCCGTGTCCGGTACCTCGAGCGGTACCTGGAGCGGTACCAACTGGTACCGGGCGCGTGGGATTCGTGAAGAAGAGAGAAGACCGTTGACTGCTCGAGTTGCTGCACTGAAGACCCCAGCGGTACCACCGCCTGTTCCAGCGGTAGTACCGCTGGGATGGTTTTCTGCCACCCAACGGCCAGATTGAAATGAAGGGGTATTTAAACTCCTCCACCTACCTTGGGATTTTTTGAGCTACTAGAACTGAATCCCCATTGTTGCAAAAGCTTCAAACTACTAGATCTCCCACTCCAACCACCCAATCGACTTGATTCTTTGAGGAGTGTCATAGGAGGTCTAGATCTACGTCTCCACCGAAGGAATTTCAAATCCCCCCACACTATCCGTGTGGAACTTGCATCTTGGGTTGCTTGTAACTCGAGGTGCCTTTGTGAGTCTCAGAGGAAGTCCGAGGCATTGTTGGGAGGCTCCAACTCATTGTGGAGTTCCCCGACCTTTGTGTACCGGCTTGGTCAACGCCATCAAGGTGACCTCATAGTGAATGAGCCGAACCCCCACGGGTAAAGCTCACGGAGAATAGAGTGAGCACATCCGTGCTATTGGAGCGCCTAGGTGGCTCCACACTCCTCCAACGTAGACGTACTTCCCTTGGGAAGGAACTACGGGAAACATCTCCGTGTCTCCACTTTGCGGTTATTTCTATCCTTTACTTGTTGCTTCCGCTATGTTGTTTACCTTGCTTGTTTCACATAGGTTGCTATCACCTAGTGCACATCTAGTCAACCTTGTTTCACTTTGCTTAAGCCCTAATTAATCGAAAAAGAATTAAAATTTGGTAGTTGCCTAATCACCCCCCCTCTAGTCGACATATCGATCTTTCAGTGGTGTGGGCCCTCGGGGGTCTCCAGCCGCCGCCCTTTCGCCTACTTATTCCCCCCGACGCGAAAACCCTAAGTGGCTAAGCAAATATCCACGAAAAGTTCCAGAGACGCCGCCGTCGTCAACCCTAGCTCGGGAGGGTTCAGAACCTCTTCCCGGCACCCCGCGGAGAGGGGAATCGTCATCGGAGGCTTCTACATCGCCATGCCTGCCTCCGGAGTGATGCGTGAGTAGTTCATCCTTGGACTACGGGTCCATAGCAGTAGCTAGATGGTTGTCTCTCCACTTTGTGTCATCATGTTTAGATCTTGTGAGCTGCCCTACATGATCAAGATCATATTATTGTAATGCTACATGTTGTGTTTGCTGGGATCCGATGAATATTGAATACTATGTCAAGTTGATTATCAATTTATCTTATATGTTATTTAAGATCTTGCATGCTTTCCGTTACTCGTAGATGTTTTGGCCAAGTAGATGCTTGTAACTCCAAGAGAGAGTATTTATGCTAGATAGTGGGTTCATGCCTCCATTTTACCTGGCCAATGACAGAAAGTTCTAAGGTTGTGGATGTGCTGTTGCCACTAGGGATAACCTAACGATGCTATGTCCACGGGCATATGTGTTTGTTTACATTACGCGTTTTACTTAATGCAATTATCCGTTGCTTGCAACTTAATACCAACGGGGACTCGGATGGCAACCCGGCGGTGGATTATACCTTCCTGAGGGAAAACTTGCTGCTGAACTGCATCATACCTTCCTCTTGGGGTCTCCCAACGAGCGTGTGATTCACGCCATCAAGCTCTTTTTCTGGCGCCGTTGCCGGGGAGACAGCAGTCTTCTGCAAGGGGAGTTTCACGCTTCCAATCTCTTTACTTTGTTTTTGTCTTGCTTAGTTTATTTTATTTTATCTTGTTTGCTTTCAATTATCAAAAACACAAAAAAATTAGTTACTTGCATTTAGTTTATTTTCAGTTTTGTTTTCTGTTAGTTATCATGTCTGGTTCGGCTCATCATGTTTCGGTTCCTGAAGTTGAGGTTCGATCTTTTAAGCAACAAAGTGGAGAAAGTTTGAAAGATGCTTGGTATAGAATCAGCGATGCTCATCGTAGGTGTATAAAAAATATTCCACTATGATCCTGCTTAGAAATTTTTATGTTGGCATAACTAGCTGGTATAGATATGTCTTGGACACTTTGACGGGAGGTAACTTTCTTGGTACCCTGCGTTGGAAGCTAGTTATATTATTGAGAGCTAGTAGGAACACCACCTGTTAGTAACATTAAAAATGAGATCACCTTGGAAGATGTTATAAAGAAATTGGAGTCTATAGAGAAAAATTTGCCAAATCTCCTTGATAGTACTAGCAAAGTTGATGAATCACTGGGAACCATTAATGAAAGAATTGCTGTTTTAGAAACTAGTACTATTCAAGATAATCAAAATCTTAGGATTGGTGAATTAGAGGAGGCTATGGATGTAATAAGTTCTACTTTTACCTCTATTAAAACTAAAAGCAAAAGGCTTTTGTGGGGAGAGAGCAAAAATTTATGTATGTGCCAAAAATTTCTAAACCAAAACCCACGGGTGTGTTTAAAACGGATAACGTGTTCAATGAGCTTGAGGGTGAGTCACATAATGGTCTATTTAAATTTTCTTCCCAAAGTCCTAGTGTGACAAACCCTGTTCTTGATGAAGCTTTTGATGAATTAGACCTTTCTTCACTTGGTAATACTTGATGCATGCTTTGTGCCTAGCTAAAAGGCGTTAAAGAAAAGCGCTTATGGGAGGCAACCCATTTTTTTTTTCTGCAATTTTTCTTTTATTGAGTCAAGGAGTGTTTACTTCTGTAGCAACTCCTTTGTATCTTTATTTTCTCGCATTGTTGTGCCAAGAGTAGCCTCTAATGTTAAGATGATGCTTAATTTTGATTGCTGCGCAGAAACAGATTTTTGCTGTTCACTGTACGAAATTCCTAAAATCACCAGATTGTTAATTAAATCTGAAATTTTTGTGCGTAATCTTTATGAATGTCTGAAACTTTCATTAGTTCAGAGTTTCTCGATCTGAGCGTCGTAAGTGCCTCGAAAAAATTCGTCTTTGCGGACTGTTCTGTTTTAGACAGATTATGCCTTTTTATTTTGCATTCTCTCTTTTACTAGTGTTGAGTGAAATTCTTTTTTGGGTGGAAGAGCTTCACATAACATCAGTGGCTGTAGCTAATGTTTAAAGTAACAAATCATATTGCGTCTTTATAGAACATGTGAATTTTTGATTATGCACTAACCCTCTAATGAGATCTACTTTGAGTTTGGTGTGACGGAAGTTTTCAAGGGTCAAGAGAGAAGGATGATATAATAGGATCAAGAAGAGTGAAGAGCTTAAGCTTGGGGAGGCTCCCATGGATCTCCCCAGCATATTTCAAGAAGACTCAAGCGTCTAAGCTTGGGGATGCCCAAGGCATCCCCTTCTTCATCGTCAAAATTATCAGGTCATCTCTAGTGAAACTATATTTTAATTCTTTCACATCATATGTGCTTTTCTTGGAGCGTCTGTGTGCTTTTATTTTCAGTATTGCACTTTTATTTTCAATAAAGCTTGACTGGACCCTAGCATTCTTGATTGGGAGAGAGACACGCTCCGCTTTTTCATGAGAATACTCCTATTCTTCACTTATATTTGTTGAGTATTCATATCTAGCGCTGTTCAGCTTTTAGCTCTTGTTTTCATGTATCTCTTGTCAGAGCTATTAGCTTTCTTTTGTAGAAAGTACTCTCTTGCTTCACTTATATTTGTTTGGAGAGTTGATGAAATAAATTGATTGGTGTTTGGTTGGTTCAGAAAATGTTGCATGTGGTAATTGGTATAAGGAAAAACTTGCTTAATCTTGTAGATCACTAATGGATAACTTGATGCTTGTCAATTGTTTTGAGTTAACAAGTAGATCATGATTAAATTGTGCATCACATGAGTTAAGCCTATTAGTGAAGAACTACCGTAAAGCTTGTTGAAAATTTGGTTTGCATCGGTGGTATCTCTAAGGTCTAGATATTTTCTAATAACAGGGTTTGGTTAACAAGGAAGACGGTATGAAGTCTTATAACGTTTGCAATATGTTTGTCATATAAAACTTGGTGTACGGGTTGATATTCTTGTTTGCTTACATAACCTTGCTAGCCTAAACTCTGTACTGAGAGGGAATGCTTCTCGTGCATCCAAATCCTTGAGCCAAAATCCATGCCATTTGTGTCCACCATAACTACCTATATGTGGTATTTCCTTGCCACTCCAAGTAAATTTTTCATGTGCTACCTTTAAATTATTCAAAATGTTATTATTCCCTTTTTGTGTCAATGTTTACTAGCTCATGAGGAATTAGTGTGGTTATTCTTTATTCTATTTGTGATGGACTTTTACACCTGGACTAGTGGCATATACATCCGCTTATCCAATAACTTGCAAAAAGAGCTGGCAACGGGGTGCCCAGTCCCAATTAATTACAACTTTAACCAATTAATTCTCTTCACACTTTTGCCCTGATTCATCAGTAAGCAATGACAAACAGTGAAATACCTGAATGTGTGTAAACCAAAGAGAAAGAGGGATGATCTGCCTTGCTGGTAGAAATAACGTCCTTCATGGGAGCCGCTCTTAAAAGTCCGTTCGACAGGTAGAATACTGTTCTCACCCGCTACCATTCGTTGACAATTAACAAACACCTCTCAAAAATAGATACTCCTCCATGGTATGTGATTGATGGAAGGCACCCGAGGATTCGGTTAGCCATGGCTTGTGTTAGCAAGGTTGGGAGGAGTATCAAATATTTTATGCAATCTCTATATGCTTTCAAAAACCTAAAAGCTCTAGCACATGATTTAATCCCTGCTTCCCTCTGCGAAGGGCCTTTCTTTTACTTTTATGTTGAGTCAGTTTTCCTATTCTTTCTGTCTTCCACAAGCAAACACTAGTGTCAACTTTGTTACAACATGCGTTATATGCAATGTATTGGACTTGTTATACTACTTTGTGTTGACAATATCCATGAGATAAATATGTTGAAAGTTGAAGCAAATGCTGAAACTAAATTCTTCCTTTGTGTTGATTAAATACCTTTTATTAGAAACTATTGCTTTATGAGTTAACACTTATGCAAAACTGTTTGATGCTTGTCTCGAAAGTACTATTCATGAAAACGTTTAGCTTGTGTGATTCATTGTTTACTCATTATCTATTTGGTAGCAAATTATAGACCATTGACTTGGATCACTTCATTCATTTACATGTGCCTTGCAATATTATATGATCAAGATTATGATAGTAGCATGTCACCTCAAAAATTATTTTGTTTTTATCGTTTACCTACTCGAGGACGAGTAGGAACTAAGCTTGGGGATGCTGATACGTCTCAAACGTATCTATAATTTTTGATGTTCCATGCTTGTTTTATACCAATTGCTACATGTTTTGCATCTACTTTATATCACTTTTATACATTTTTTGGGACTAACCTATTAACAAGATGCCGAAGTGCCAGTTCCTGTTTTCTGCTGTTTTTGTATTCCAGAAAAGCTAGTCTGGAAATATTCTCGGAATTGGACGAAACTACACGGGGTCCCTATTTTTCCAGAACACGCCTGACGGAGCGAAGGAGCACAGAGGAGGGCCACCAGGGCCCCACGCACCTAGGGCGCGGGCCCCCCTCTGCCGCGCCCTAGGGTGGTGTGGGCCCCTCGGGGGTCTCCAGCCGCCGCCCTTTCGCCTACTTATTCCCCCCGACGCGAAAACCCTAAGTACCTGAGCAAATATCCACGAAAAGTTCCAGAGACGCCGCCGCCGTCAACCCTAGCTCGGGAGGGTTCAGAACCTCTTCCCGGCACCCTGCCGGAGAGGGGAATCGTCACCGGAGGCTTCTACATCGCCATGCCTGCCTCCGGAGTGATGCGTGAGTAGTTCATCCTTGGACTACGGGTCCATAGCAGTAGCTAGATGGTTGTCTCTCCACTTTGTGCCATCATGTTTAGATCTTGTGAGCTGCCCTACATGATCAAGATCATATTATTGTAATGCTACATGTTGTGTTTGCTGGGATCCGATGAATATTGAATATTATGTCAAGTTGATTATCAATCTATCTTATATGTTATTTAAGATCTTGCATGCTTTCCGTTACTCGTAGATGCTTTGGCCAAGTAGATGCTTGTAACTCCAAGAGAGAGTATTTATGCTAGATAGTGGGTTCATGTCTCCGTTTAACCTGGGACAGTGACAGAAAGTTCTAAGGTTGTGGATGTGCTGTTGCCACTAGGGATAACCTAACGATGCTATGTCCACGGGCATATGTGTTTGTTTACATTACGCACTTTACTTAATGCAATTATCCGTTGCTTGCAACTTAATACCAACGGGGGACTCGGATGACAACCCGGCGGTGGATTATTAGTCATAGATGCTGTTGGATAACGGTCTATGTATTATGTCGTAATGCCCAATTAAATATCATAGTAGTCAACATGTCATGTATATGCATTGTCATGCGCTCACTATTTCAATTGCCCAGCTGTAATTTGTTCACCCAACATGTTAGTTATCTTTTATGGAGAGACACCACTAGTGAACTGTGGACCCCGGTCCATTCTTTTACACTGATTAAACAACCACAAACTGCAAACTGTTCCTTTTTCATTCTCTGCAATTTAATACTCATTTTCCACACCATACGTTTAATCCTTTGTTTTCAGCAAGCCGGTGAGATTGACAACCTCACTGTTTCGTTGGGGCAAAGTAGTTTGATTGTGTTGTGTGCAGATTCCGCGTTGGTGATCGAGTAACGGCGCCACCAACAACCTTCTGAAGAGTTGCTGCTCCTACTGGTTCGATAACCTTGGTTTCTTTCTGAGGGAAAACTTGCTGCTGAACTGCATCATACCTTCCTCTTGGGGTCTCCCAACGAGCGTGTGATTCACGCCATCAAGATTGACAACCACACTGTTTCGTTGGGGAAAGTAGTTTGATTGTGTTCTGTGCAGGTTCCACGTCAGCGCGCCACCGACAACCTTCAGAAGTGATTTCTTACTCCTACTGGTTCGATTAAACCTTGGTTTCATACTGAGGGAAACTTCTGCTACACTGCTTCATACCTTCCTCTTGGGGTCTCCAAACGAACGTGTGATCCACGTCATCAATGCGTTCTGGCTTGGATTGGTGACGTGTCCGAGACTGAATTCAGTGTGCTATTATGATACCTGAATATCTGATACCTAGGCGGCGGCAGCGCCAGCCAATAAATCAATCAGAGCAATGGCTTAGCCAATGCATGGACTGGACCTAATTTTTAGAATCCGGAGAGGTTATCATAGCTATGGCTTTGCTAATGCATGGACTGGACCTAGTTTTTAGAATCCGGAGAGGTCATTCTCGGCTCTACAACCTAGGAGAAGGTTGCGTGCTGCTTTCTAGCTAGAAATTTGTTGCCAGCGACATTTATCTATCTTGCTTTGCAAGGACATTTTTCTATTTTGCTTTGCGAATTATTTCAACCAATCGATCGAAAGACCAAATCACTCTCTGGACTGGACTAGCTAGTTTTCTGCGTGTTCTATATTACAGTATGTAAGATGGAGAAGAAAAGTTGTTACTACGTACGCCTTCAGCGTTAAAACATTTGTCTTTATTTACCTAGCTAGGAACATCGCATATATTCATGGCAGAGGTTCAACCCGAAACATCGACTTTTACTTTCGTTGATCCAATATATAGGGTAAACTCCATCAAATCCGAAATGGCTAAGATGTGCATGAAATTCAACTTCATATCAATATGCACATATTTATGTGGAGTTTGTCCTATGTATTGTAGTTGCTCTAACTACTTTGGACCGAATGAGTTTGGGTACCATTTTGTACTTGAATTTGTTTTAGGTGGGGAGCTCTTACTATATTGGCCTTCTAAATTTTCCTCCCATTTCGGCAATCGATGCCAATGGGGGAGAAGTTTAGAGGATTTAAGGGAATTTGGTTTTATGCTTTACTTTCGTTCTTAAGCATTTGCCTTTCATGCTCTTGCATCCTTACTCTTTGTTATGCATTGAAAGTGCATGTGTTGCCCCATGCATGGTTTTGGTAATTAATGACAATCCTTATGAACTCATGTTTGCTTTGAGATATTCTTGTAGATCTTGTCCATAGGAAAATATTGGAGTTCATGTGTTGGACTCTAGAAGATTACATGATGATCAATGCTCTATTTAAGGCTTTATATGAAGAATGGTCATGCAAAGAGTTGAGCATATTGCAAGTATGTCTTGAAGGAGCTAAGCGAGGCTCTCCCATAATGGTGTATGGGGAAGTATTTGGAGAAGTCTTCATCAAGCATCTGCTAGAAAGCGCAATCAAGAAAGGTGGTCCACTTGAAGAGATAAAGATCGTCATCATCTAGCTCAAGTGGAATGCGTAAGGCAAAGGTATGATCTTGATAGTGGGAGACCGGGTTATAGGATAGACGGCGTACTATCAAGAGGGGCTCTCAAGTGAGTAACTTGGTCACATCGTTGTGGAGAGCTCAAACCTTTGCATATTTGGCATATCATCTTTCTTGGTTCTTGTTTGGCTTTTATCCATGTGAGAATTTAGAGCTTGTGTTCATCTCCATACCAAGCTCTGGTTCATCAAAAACAGATTTCATTTGAATATCTTGTGGTGTTTTTGATGTTGGAGGTTTTACCGTTTCGTCTCTTGTAGAGAGGTCAAACTCTCCTCTTGTGTTATCCTCCTCACATGATGGACTATGATGTGTATATGCATGATCTTGTAGTTCTTGTGATTATCTTCGGAGCAAGCCCAAGATCATTGAAAACGGAGTCCGGATGGAAAACTTGTTGCGTTTTCGTGTTGGAAATATTATCGGTTTATCCTTGAGGAAAGTTCCACATCTTCCCATGGGTGGCAACTTAACTCTATTTATGGTTCTTAATATTTCCAACAAAATTGGTTTCATCCCATTTAGAGTTTTCTCACAAAAGTTATAGGTGTTACAATTTCGGGTTCTGGGTGGCCAGCCCCCAGGCCGGCCTGGCCGGCTCCCAGGTCGGGCGCCTCTGCTAGGTGGCCAGCCCCCAGGCCGGCCTGGCCGGCTCCCAGGCCGGGCGCCTCGGCTGGGTAACCGGCCCCAGGCCGGCTGGCTCGGATGGGTGGCCGGGCCCCAGGCCGGCTTCTCTGAAGCCTCTCCAGCAGCGCGTGAGGCCGGCCTCCCTGCACTGCCCAACGGGCAGATTTTTGAGGGGACCTATTTAAGGGGTTTTCTTCCCCATTGGTTACCTAATCTCTTGAGCACATTTTCCCCCTCTTTCTCCTCCATTGTTGACCTTTGGAAAAGGTTGCCTACCTCTCAATCCCTCCCATGATTCTTACATATCTTTGAGGGAAAGTGAGAGGAGATCTAGATCTACATTTACACCAATCCATTCCTTCTCTAAGTGAGAGGAACCTAGTTGATCTTGATCTTGGAGTTCTTGGTATTTCTCCTCCATTGTTCTTCCTCTCTTATTCCCCCATAAGCATTTTTTGCTTTGTTGGAATTTGATAGTGAAAGATTTGAGCACTTGTGATCTTGCCATTGCTTTGTGCATCGGTTTCTGCTCTCCACGAGGATTCGTGGAAGTGAAAGTTCGTGAGCTTGTTACTCTTAGGTCTTTGAACCCTAGACGCCTTTTGTGGCGGCTGAGGCATTTTGTGGCCACTTGGGAGCTCCCAATCCTTTTGTGGGTTGTGCCTCAAGATTGTTGTACGTGACTCGATTTCGCCCAAAAGGGAAATCAATAGTGGAAGGTGAACCGAGCTTTTGGGCAAGGTTCATCGGAGAATAGGGTGAGACCATTTGTGGCGTCTTGAGTTTAAAACTCACACCCCTCCAACGAGACGTACTCCCCTAAAAAGAAGGAACTCGGGAATACATCCTCGTCTCCGCGTGCCTCGTTTATTTCTATATCCGAGATCTTTACTTATGCACTTTACATTGTGATAACCTTTGTGCTTGAAGTATTTTATGTTGCTATCACTTTGTTGCTTGTCTTGCTTAGCATAAGTTATTGGTGCACATAGGTGAGCCTAGTATATTTAGGTTGTTGGCTTGTTAATTTAAACACCTAGTTTTATTTCGCAATTATCAAGTCTAAACCGGAAAAGTTTTAAATCGCCTATTCACCCCCCCCCCCTCTAGGCGACATCCTTGTCCTTTCACCATACTAACGCGCAACGACAAAATGACACATTAATTGACATTCACACTACTACTGCTAGGGATTTCTACCTGCATGTAATGTGTAGGAGTGATTTTCTACGACCAAAGATGGTCAAGACACTTATTATTGGCATTACAAAAAAAACAAGAGTCTACCTTTGAATAGTTTCTTTTTTCTTTGGTGAATCCTTCCTTTCATTAGTTGGGTCCCTATATATGCATACATGCGCACCCACGTGATATATAGACGCGGCAGGTAGTTTCCTATAGTCGAACCAAGCCAGCTCGTCTTGTTGGCCGAGATGCATGTGTAGGATTAGTACGTAGTACATGCACAAGCTAAAGTCGTAGCTAGGTACTCCACAGTTCGGATTTAATTGACACACATTTTGTTACACATGGATGTGTCTAGACATCAAACAAGTATAGATATATCTATATTTAGATAAAACCAAGTCAATTAATTTGGAACGGAAGGAGTACTAGTGAGTATTGACTAGTGAATTGAGCAACTTGGCTGGCTTGGACCTGGTATGTATGAATGCATGCCTACGTAAAGCCTACCTATGTCAAACATGTATTCATAGTTCGTCCAAGAAGCTAAGTATAGCATATGGTTAAAGATAGCACAAACATATAGGCTAGCATTAGAAACATAAAGTAACACCGGCCGTCAAAGTTAAGCATCAAACTAGTAGTAATTTAACACCAGCTCGTGAGTCGTAGCTAGCTGGATGCATGCAGGTGTACATGACGATTACTCGAGATT
This sequence comes from Poa pratensis, assembly GCA_947311845.1. Lineage (NCBI taxonomy): Eukaryota > Viridiplantae > Streptophyta > Magnoliopsida > Poales > Poaceae > Poa > Poa pratensis. Next base: position 4,006,495 of record CAMZMU010000069.1, on the reverse strand, counting down.
AGTAGTAGCGAGCTGAGCTGATTTAGTAGGTACGTGCATGATAGATCCTCTGCGTGCGTGTACACCGCGGGTGCGGGTAGCTATATAGTACGTGTACACGTGCATGCAGATCTGATTTAAATAAGGAAAAAGTCCAAAATGAACCTTGAAGTTGTAGGCGTTAGCTAAATCAAACCCCAAACTTGCAATCCCGAAATCGATACACCGAACTTTTAGATCCGGTCTATTTTGAACCTTACACCCGTTTGATTTGGAATTTCGCTGACGTGGCAGGTCAAACCAGGGTTGTTGACTTGGGCCCACACGACAGATCCATACGTGGCATATCCATCTTCTTCTCCAACTCGCCATGGTGATCTCGAGTTCCGCCCGCTGCAGCCGTTCTCTGCTTGGAGCCAAGCCATGGCGTCTCTGCACTGCCGGAACAGCAGCGAATGCCCACCGGAAAAGGTGGCTCCTCCTCGTCCCAATCAATAGCTTTAGCGGCGGCGAGACGCGCTGTCCACTGGGTCTAGAACAACAACTCCCTGAGTGAGATGAAGCGGAGAGAGAGCACCAATCGAGATTATTTCCGGCAGCCTAATCTTGCCGGTGGCGACCCGATGACCAGCCGAGGAGAGACCTTAATACATACTACGTAGCTGGATCGTTTTGCTCCTCTACCATTGTATTGGCCCCATCGAGCTTCTGGTTATCAATTCGTATTTGTCTTGTGTGCTAGCTTGCCGATTGAATCCAAATCAATCGATCTAGTACAGCTGGCTTTGGATGAGTCCCTACCGTCGCGGCAGTCGCTTCCGACGTCGTGCGCGGCGGGCCGGCTTACCGTTCGCAGTGTTCGCCGTCTTTCAGGCCGGCAGATTGGGGAATTGTAGAGAGAAGCCGCGCGCTGGCTGCACCTGCCAGTTGTTGCGCCGACGTCCGAGAGGTCCTCGTGTTTGGGTTTGGGTGATTGAGGAATTTTAGAGAGGTGGGGAAGAAGATGGGTATGACAAGTAGGCCCCATTGTCGGTGAGACTAGGCAGTTATCCGGTCGAGATTGCTGTTTTCCCGGTCTGCCAAACAGGTTCAGGGTTCAAAATAAACTGGGATTCAAAAGTTCGCTGTGCCGATTTCGGGGATTGCAAGTTTGAGATTCGATTTAGCTAATGCCCACAAGTTTAAGGTTTGATTTGGACTTTTTCCTTTAAATAACTAACAGAGTAATTAACTCGGTTAATTGCTGGCAAAGAACGAGTCGGGCGGAAGCGCGCCTAGTGGATTAAATTAAGCACTAAGTTTGCATAATTTAGCGACACCACCTGGCCTCGATAGGGTCTCCCCTAGACCGCACGTACGGCGTACCAGTACACAGTGGCGGAGCCAGCGGGTGTGCCGGGTGTGCCCTGGCACGCCCAGAAATTGTGTGAGTTTTTTAGGAGTAGTTCATTATTTGGCAACCTGTCATGTAACAGCCAGAAAAAGAAATCAAAATCTAGTAAAAGAAAAAGAAGAGTCCACCGGGGCCCGTGCGGCCGTGCGCTCGCTTCCTTCCTCTCGCTGTCTCGCATCTGGACATCTGGTCCATGCGCGTGCGCTCGCTGCCTCTCCCTTGATTCCTCTTTTCGCCAAGCACCCAAGGCTCGATCCCTAAATTTGTTGCCCCTTCCACTCGGCTGCCGGTGGCGGGAGCAAATCCATGGCGTAGCGGAGGCAATCAGGCGACCCCGTGCGCCGGTGTTGAGATCCCGCTGCATCTAGCACCTGCGCTAGCGCCGAGCGGCACCGGGCGCCGCCGCGCCGAGACGTCGACAGAGACGCATCACACTCAAACCTCTAGGAGTCGGCGGACGACCAGCTGAGCAGCCGAACCGGAGCAGCAGCGCACCAGCAACGATTCCACAGGAAGGCATCGCGGTAGTTCCCACTTCCCAACTTCCCCTGTTTCATACTGCCATGAATTTCATACTGCAGTAGGCAGTAGCTTCTGTTTTGATTTTAGTCAGCTATTTTCCTGCCAGTTCAAGACATCCAGTACCGCATTGGGCTGTGTTTTTCTGTCAATACACTAGTTTTGATCTAGTTTGTTGTTATTTTTGTTGTAGATTTTTCAAACATGAAGAGAGGCGTGGCAATATTTTGCGGCACTTTTCGGCAAATATGAAGCAAATAAATTTGCTTCTTCTGAATCCCATCAGTTGTGGTTGATTTGCGAACTGAAGGCACTCCAGGAAGTGGACATTTGCTGCAGTTTTCGGATTCTCCACCTCCGGCTGACACACAAAAAATTGAGTGGCACACCCATAATTTCCTAGCTCCGCCACTGCCGGTACAGCCTGGCAGCAGCTGCTGCGTATTTCCTTTTCAGCAGCTGCTTCGTATTTCCTTTTCCAAGGCATGCAGGATCGAGACCCGCGGACACAACTAGCTGGCCTGCACGCGCGGAAGGGGATGGATGATGCACGCGCGCAGGCAAAAGGGCCTCGTGCTTCCAGGGACCGAAATTTCCGCTCGCCGCCATGAAATTTATTTGTTTGATTCCAACGATCGTACCATATTACTACGGTACTACTGTGGAGTTCATGCATGCCAGAGTCTGACTGGGAGGGAACAGCCATGAGATCGTCTCGAAGCCTTTCACTGTATAGACCGGCGTCTGCAGGAGAGGCTGCGACCGTCGTGTCTTGCCGCAGAAGAACGTCAACCTACTCCGGAGGAAGCACCCGAAGCGGTTTAGGATACGGTTTCGTACGACGACAAGGACAAGGTCTCGTACGACGACGTTGGCGCCGTCCACGAGCGCGCACGACCACGAGGCCGCCCCTGGCCGGCACAGCGCCAACTTGACCTTTGGATCGCCGACCTCGACCACTGCGGCGGCGACGAGGTTATCCGAGCACACGACGAGCTTCCGGATCTCTGGCCCCTGGACGGCAGAGGCTGTAAAGTTCCTCGTCGTCGCGGCGATCTTCAAAGCCTCCTCGTCGTCGCGGCGAGGGTGGAGGGTGTGGAGCCCGGGGAGCACCATGGTGGCTGTGCCGGAGAAGGGGCTCATGAGCGTGATGGCGCCGTCGTGGCGCTCGAAGACGAGCAACTCGCCGCAGGAGGTCTGGGCGTGCGGCAGCTGCCGGTGGCCGGCGCAGTGTCCGGCAGGCTGTAGAAGGTCCAGTTCGGTAAGACGAGCCAGGGGAAGTGCGGCGGCATGGCGGGGTTCTCTCGCGCGGCGGCGCGCCATTGAGGGCACACGGCGCCGAAGCGGACGCGGTCGAGGGGCCGTGGCGGGAGGCGAAAGAGCACGGCCGCGGCGAGGTCCAACGGGAGGTCAGCCCAGGATCTTCGTCGGTTACTCGGTTGTAGACTTGTAGTGCTGCCGCCATTGGTAGATCGATCTTTCTAGTCTCTACATGCTCCTTCTTTGACAGTAGCAATCTCTCGCAAATGCTGCTGCTTGGTGTTACGATTCGCCTTATAACTAGAGGGAGTTATGGTATCATATCAGTCAGATCAAAAATTTCGTTGGAGATTATACGGAGTAATAACTAAATCCTGATTTTTCGTGATCCACCAATATCAAATTCGAGATTGGCATCCATCAATCAAATCCCTGGTTTCCGCAAAAAAGAAACAGTTAACTTCTCTAATTAAAAAACTCGGTGCTATTGGTTAAGGCGATTCTTCCAGATTTTTAAGCTAGCGTCTCCATTCGACCGAGCATGCAAATACCTAGCTCCTTCACGTCCTACATGTTAGGATTTTGACTAATTTGTCCACTATTTCAATAATCTATGCTAAAAAAAATTCGTTGGAGATTAATACGGAGTAATAACTAAATCCTGATTTTTCGTGATCCACCAATTTCAAATTCGAGATTGGCATCCATCAATCAAATCCTGGTTTCCGCAAAAAAGAAACAGTTAACTTCTCTAATTAAAAACTCGGTGCTACTGGTTAAGGCGATTCTTCCAGATTTTTAAGCTAGCGTCTCCATTCGACCGAGCATGCATATACCTAGCTCCTTCACGTCCTACATGTTAGGATTTTGACTAATTTGTCCACTATTTCAATAATCTATACTAAGATCCAGAGGCCGGAGATTCAAACCATCTCGACAATCCAAGGTTGTCGATAGAATGGGAATGATACAAGTCGCTCCAATGTTGAACACCAAACACATTTATCACATGTCGTTCCATCTTGCTCTAATTAATGACCCGCTAGTTTTTCTAATTAATACAGAGTACATCATAATTTCATATAACTAGTACTAATTTATTTTGTCGATAAAAATACCATTGTTTCCATAACAGCGTTTAATACTTTTTATTAATTTTATATTGGTCAAGAGCGCATTGCGTGTACAGTATTACTAGTCTAGTTCGGACATGGTGTTTTGACTCGCACGAGCATTTAGTCCTATTATGTGAAATGCATTTTAAAAAGAAAATGTTAAAAATTCTGAAATAATATTCTAGGTGTACCTCCGTATACTTTATGTTGGCACACAAAGTTTCACGAAAAAATAGTATTTATGTATAAAAAGACAAATCCGGTGAAAAAAAATGACCACTTACTAGACATTTTTTTTGCACAGGGCATAGAATATGTTTTTTTTACGAAAATTTGTGTGCCTCCATAAAATGTTTCTATGTACACCGAATTTATTTTCGGAATTTTTTGACATTTTGAAATATGTTTTCTATAATAGAAACATCTAGTCCTACGAGGTAAAATGGATTTCTGCTCTAATTGCAATAATTTTACAAAAGCCCCACTTAGCTCAATAATGCGTCGTAATTGATTAAACTAGAATACTACTTAAAAGATTAGTTCCACACTAATAGTGTATATAGATTAGACCCTTATATAGCAGAATCTTCTACCACTTTTATGAGCATGAACAGAAAAATACACTTATACGCACACTCTTTCCTGCCGCCGCCGTCTTGTCAATGAGCCGAGCTAGCAACTATGCCATTTGTTCGCGTTATCTTTTTTTTTTTGGCACGCATGGATGAAACTGAAGAGCCTGCCGAATCTCATAATTTTTTCACTAGCTAGCAACTATGCCATGTGTGCGCGTTGTCTATTTTTTGTCACGCATGGATGAAACTGAACGAGCCTACCGAATCGCATAATGTTTTAACTAGTAGAAGACGAACCCGAAAAGACTCACTAACGGGAGATACGGAGACACTATATAGACAAACTCAGTCGTACAAAGCTATCACGTTGGGAAGAACCTGTAGGTGGAAGGATGGTTAGTAGGATGGTTATACCCTCTGTACACCAAAGTTTATAAATCCTAAATTTGATATTGGTCTTTCTCATTTATGCGGAATATTTTTTATTGAGAGGCGACGTTTCTGTCAACAGCGAGACGCCTGCGGTTACTTCGTCATTCTCAAGACCCGATCTCCGGCTCAATTTTTCGGAGGTGTTCATAAGAGGTTGGGTGTGCGTGTGTACGTTCATAGTGACGAATGTGTGCACGTGTATCTGAGTGTATTGTGTTTCGAAAAACAAAACTAGCACGTTGGGTCTCATATAAGCTTGCTAGCACCAGACATTCGGAATCATCGTGTGTGTCTGGACAAGCGCGCACGACGCACGAGATGGTGGTGCGACCGAGATTAGCTAAATCTCTACTACAAAAATACGAACTGTCCTGTATCGGCCCCGACGGACAACAACGGACGACCCACAAAACGCGTGATTGGTTCCGTCGTCTGCCTCCGCCTGCGTTTTGCGTTTCGCTTCGTCCATGGTAACACATCCTGTCCCACTGTTTCTCCGGATAGATCACCAGCGATCCATCAGCGCCCGCATTAATTATATGGCAGATAAAATCAGCGATCAATTCTCTCCTCTCGACCCAAATACAAGGTCAATCCATCAGCCATTCAGCACAATCATCGGCCCCAATCCATCAGCCACAATCACCTTCCTCGCGCGCGGCCGCCGCTGGAGCACCTCGTACGTTGGCGCCTCCATCCTCCTGATGCGTGGCCGTCGCCGGACACCTTATCCACATGCGCTAATCTGATTCCAAATCGATTTCCAGCGGCAGGGGTGACCACAGGGCCCTGGGTGACCAGAGATCGGAATAATTGGAGCCGACGGCGATGCACGGAGGCTGGTGTGGGACCTGGAGGTGAAACTCTCGTCATACGCTGCTCGCCGGCCCTGGGGAGGAGCAAGGGAGGGAGCCGCCGCACAGCACGGGAGGTCGACATCCGGCCGCTCACCCGGCCTCTGCCTCGTTCGCCCCATCGTCCGCCTCCGCCACGCTGTCCTTAAAGCCACAGCACTCCCCGCACTGAAGACTACTTGCGGTGCTCACGGTGTCCACAACCAGATCGCAGCAGCACATGGGGTTGGATGACGCCGGCGACGTATCCTCCATCTCAGCAACCATGTCTACTGTATGGTACCTCATTCCACATCTCTCATACATCAGTTCTGTAGGTGTTAGGATATACTGTATCCGTATTGTAGCGTGTGTGTATACCGTAGCTGTACCAGGTCCAACACCACGCACCCACTCACCCACGTCTAGCAGTTAGAGAGATTGGTAGTGGAGAACATGGGCATCACACGATGACCATCGGTCAGGGCAAAGCTGTATATAAACACCACCCCAGACTGAATACAAAGTGTGTTGAATCCTCTCCCTCGTTCTACTTCTACGTGGTATCAGACGCATCGCTTGCTGACCACGCTTCCGCACCCATGGATGATCCCTTCATCAACCCCATGGCCGAGCCTGACTTCTCTCCGGCCAGCTCTCCGCCTCGGACTCCTGCTGCTGCTGTGACGGCGCTCAACACCGCGCCTTCCGCGCCGACGGCCGCCCCGCGCTCTGCCGCGCCCCCGGCCCTCCCTGCCACCGTTTGTGCACATCCGCAGCCATGTGCCGGTCGTCCTCGACCTCGCTGCGGCGAACTACACCCAGTGGCGGCGCTTCTTCGACACTGTCATCGGCAAGTTCGGGCTGCGCGACCACGTCGACGCCGCCGCCGCTCACCGCCACGACGATACCGAGTGGGTCATGATCGACCACTGCGTGGTTCACTGGCTGTACACCACCGTCTCCCCCGAGCTTCTTGATGTTATTATGCAGCCGGAAGACACCGCCGTCGCGGTCTGGACCGCGCTCGAGGAGCTCTTCCGCCACAACCAACTCGGCCGCGCCGTCTACATCGACGCCGAGTACCACACGCGCTCGTCCAAGGCGACCTGACGGTGATGCAGTACTGCGCCAAGCTGAAGAGCTTCACCGACCAGCTCCGTAACCTGGGCCAGCCCGTCTCCGAGACTCAGCAGGTTGAAGGCTCGGGCGTCAGTTCCACCACGCCATCCCGCACATCACGTCGCGGGTTCCCCTTCCCTCGTTCCTGCAGGTCCGCTCCTTCCTCCTGCTGGAGGAGCACCGTGCCGAGCAGGTCGCACGCTAGAACGCTGTTCACGCGCTCTGGGCCGGCCGTGCTCCATTCCACATCTCTCATACATCAGTTCTGTAGGTACGGCTAGCGTGGTTGTGAGAGGTCCATGTATGAGTGCATGCCTCCACCCTTCGTATGCCATCTTCTGAAGCTGACTTAATCCGTTCACTTGCAGGGATGCAGGCATGCAGCGGTAGTCTGTCATTTGATTCCGATATGATCTCTTATTTATTTATGTTGGTGTTATACGGAGAGCAGCCTTCCAACCTCTAAAAGATATGAATTTATTTATTTACAGTTTTAAGTTTCTTATTTTCCTCTTCCAAGATATCATGTTAATTTCATGTCAGTACAAAACTGCTCTTCAAATGATTTGTCTGATCAATTTTACTGTACTCCTGAACAAGTGGTGAAGCGGGTTAGTATTGTAAAATGCCTACCTTTATTAGTTTTTTTTTCCTAAAGTGAGGGATGTCTATAAGAATTAGTTTTTTTTTTCCTATTTGAACTGCTCAGAATTCTTTCTTCCTCCAGTCTAAATGTGTCTAAAGCTTTCTTCTGGTTCCGGCCTCCAGTTATATGCTCGAGTTTTTGGGCCAAGGTGCACTATAACTTGATATATCCCGTAGGAGGTACCATATACACTTTAACAGTATCATTCTATGTTATCCTCTTGATTTGGCGTGTGACATGATGTTTATGTTCTGTTGCAGAGTTATCCGTCGTGGAGAAGAAGTGGTGGTGGCACTTTGAGTTTTATACTACTTTTAGCAAAACCAAAAGGATACACAAAAACAAGAAGAGAAGATTTGATTTGTTCCTTTTCTCGTGGCAGCTTGTCGTCGGATCAGCGGTCGTTCTGCTCGACCATGTGATCACAAGGGATCTAGGGAGCTGCAATTGCATTTGGAGTACATAGTAGTACTCAATATAGCATAGGTCAGTAGCAGAAATATACCGAGTGTTTCGCTATTCTTATTAGTGGTTGAAATGATATGAAAATACAGGGAATCCATCTTCTCTCCAATTGCTTCTTGTTTGTAGTGGTTTATATTTTGGCTGATCTGGAGCAGAGGCCCTGATGTGGAGTTAACTAGGAATTGATTGACAATTGTACATCATCGACCCCCGCGTCGCCCACCTATGGAGTTAACTAGGAATTGATGTTTTTTTCTAAAGCAAACCTGATAGCTTTCTCGATGTATAATCTAGGAATGTGTTGTGAAACACTTTGCTCTTTTGTTTCAGCTAGCTATATCCATCTGCTCGAAATAACGATGAATTTGTTGGGACCCTTTATCGTGTAGGCTTGGTGTCCCCAATGTTGGAGCGGATGATCAAACCAGCACCGCACATTTACCCTCTCTTACTCTTTTCCGCCGATTTATCTTGGCACACCACACAACATGCCGTGGACCTATTGCAACTAGCCAGTTTCCCCGACACATTGCGGTTATACCAACGAGAAATTACTTTGTAAGCCTCCACAGACCACAACGCAATTTTTTCCTCACCCGTAGCAACGCACGGGTATATTACCTAGTAAATTACCAACATTCGGAATCATCGTGTGTGTCTGGACAAGCGCGCACGACGCACGAGATGGCGGTGCGACCGAGATTAGCTAAATAAATTACCAACATGTTTGGCATCGTGATTATTCATGGATGTCTAGAATGTGTGTGATATATATTCGCCTGGTTTCTATGTTAATCGTGGTTTTCGAGCATGCAACTAAGTTCTTAAATATATCCGTTGAGCACATGACAGTGGAAAGTGGACGCATGTGAACGTTCGTGATGACGTCCCACGTGAGACTTTTTTTTGGCAAAGATATAATGCTTGTGGACAAACAAGCCCACTCTAGGTCACTCCTGTTGCCCGCCACTTGGTACCTCATAATTTTTTTTAATTTCACGGTTTTTTTTCTATTGGAAAAGGAGAATAATTTCATCCGTCTGCACCGACTCGTGCACACAATTATATATTTTTTAATTGTTAAACAAAAACAAACTTTTTTTTTGCGAATAACAAAGACAAACTTTGATGCCCAATTTCCATCATTAAGTCCGAGAAGCCAGCTTGTAACAAAAACCCTGAGTCCATCCACAATGGATCGACATCATGGAAGCATCCTCCATAACCTATCACAAACTCATGACATGGACCATCATCCACGACAAAACAACATTTGATTTGATTAAGAGCACCACACTCCAATACAATGTTTTCAATAAGAAATCAACGTTTGTATGTCGATATTGTAGGGTTCAAGTCAACCAATGGTCAAACATGGGGTTGCACATCCAAAGCGGAGCGGCGGGGACAACACCTTCAATTAGAATAAGAGCAGAAGGCTAGATCTTTAGTTCTCACCTAGAGGAAATGCATAGTCGATGCCAAAATTCCTTTATGCCACCAACCACCCTATCTATGGTCCCGCTCACGTAAAGTAATAATTGACGCATATTCGGCACCATCGCAAAATTCGCTGGAAGCTTGTCGAGTACGTCACCTTGCCGCTTCTGGGTTTATCATTTCCCGCCGCCATACGTTGCCGACAACGGCGACAAGTCGCCAATTGTCGCCGATGATAGAGCATTTGGTAGCAAACGATGTAGTTACCGCAACGTTCATGAATCGTGCGACTAAACCGCACGTCATTGGGTCTTCTTTGTCCGTGCGGAGTGAAGCCCTAACGTTACCCCGCGGGTAGATTCCAGTTACAATTGGCTGTTGTCGCTGTATCGGGGTGCCACGACCATAGAAAATTAACCGCAACCGCCGAATCTTTAGCAGACCGCTCAGATCGAGAAGATGTTGTCGCGCTGCCACTTCGCCATGCCAGCGCGTACACCGTATAACGGTCTCTATCATTGCCAGCTAGCTTGTATCAAAAACCCCGAGTCCATCCACAATGGATCGGCATCATGGAACTATCCTCCATAACCTATCACAAACTCATCACATGGACCACCATCCACGACAAAACAATATTTGATTTAATTAAGAGTGCCTCACTCCAATAAAATGTTTTCAATAAGAAATTAACGTTTTGTATGTCGATATTGCCAAGTTCGGCCAGCGGCGGGTGGAGAGGAGGAGAGGTCCGACGGGCAGTTATGAGAAAAAAAATGCACTGTTGTTTTCATGACTATATGTCTCTTCAATATATAGAAATACACATACAAAAAAAATTACAAAATGCCAAAAGAACACACTGTTGTTTTCAGTCGGGCACGCTTGGCACGCGGACAGCTACCGATAAATAAATAAATAAATAGGACAATGACGCACACTAGCTATTTTCCTACTGTTCTTTTCACTATCAAGAGATATATATCGAGGACATCTAAAAAAATGTAGATATCGCTATCGAGAGCATCTAAAAAAATGTTAAAAGTTTGCACACGCTCTTATATATCCAGCTATTGAGGAAAGCCAAACGCCAAAAGATGACCACGACGCGATCGACACGGTTACTCTGCAATAATTAGCACAAACGTAACTATCCACAAAAAATCAACGCGGTGGATCGATGCATATATACGTGTGTACGGATTCAAAAAAAAGGTTCATGGTTCAAAACAATATATTCATATGTTCGAAAAACTGTCCATATGTATTATCCAAGCAAGGAAGAAATAGAAAACAGAAACAAAGTAAAGAAAAAAAGTATCCATATGCATGATTTGGCCATCATGTCTAGCTCCAAATGTTTAATCCCGTAGGATCACTAGTCTAGATCAAACCGGTAGAATAGATCGATGAGGAGGAGGACAGTACCTTCTCCTTGTGCGGACGAACTCGAGGTGCCGGCCATGGTGGAGGTGGCCGGCAATGGTGGCAGTGAGCGTGAGCGAGCAGTGGCGGTGCTTCCCGTGAGCACTGCGCTAACCCTAGATCGGAAGGGGATATCGGTGGGGTGACTGGCGACGCGGTTAACCTCGTACTGCGTGCCCCAGCCCCCACCTCTTTATATAGCGCAGGTCACAGGGGCCCACCAACCATAAGAGGGTTGGACGCCCCCGATCAGGGCGCGAGTCAAAGGGCCCGTCGAGCCGTTGGGCTCGATCGGGTGGAGATCAATCTAACATTCTCCCCCTTGATCTCAACTTTTAATTTTAACTATGTTCTTTTCACTTTACTCGTTTCATCACGGATTGATGCGTAGAGCGTGTTTCATCGTCACAGCTCTATTGCTGATAGAATCAGACAGCTATAACACACCACTCTGTTTTGAAACAAATTCTGTTTCTTTTGGGCCTCTCATGATCCAGGAATCATAGGCTTTCCATTAAACCCATGCCGGCTACGTGTTCCATGAACACATTGGGTGGTAAGCCTTTCGTAAGCGGATCCGCAAGCATATCCTTTGTCCTTATATGCTCGAGACTTATAGTTTGATCCAGGATTTTATCTTTCACAACATAATACTTTATCTCTATTGGTTTTGTAGCATTACTCGACTTGTTGTTGTGAGCATAGAATACTGCGGGCTGGTTGTCACAGTACATATTTAGTGGTTTGTCAATACAATCTACCGATTTCAAGTCGGGTATAAATTTCTTTAACCATATCACCTGCCTTGTGGCCTCATAAGCTGCTATAAATTCTGCATACATCGTGGATGATGCAACTATTGACTGTTTGGAGCTTCTCCACGAAATAGCCCCTCCAGCGAGAGTGAACACGTATCCTGACGTGGATTTTCTATCATCTCTGTCTCCCGCAAAATCTGCGTCTGAATACCCTCTTATCTCTAGGGAATCAGATCTTCTGTATGTTAGCATGAGGTCCTTTGTGCCTTGCGCATAACGCAATGCTTTCTTTGCCATTTTCCAATGCTCTGGGCCTGGATTCTCTTGATATCTACCGAGTACTCCGGTGATAAAAGCTAAGTCAGGGCGAGTGCACACTTGTGCATACTGTAAGCTTCCAACAGCCGAAGCATATGGTATTCCTTTCATTTTATCGATCTCGTACTGGTTCTTGGGACATTGGAATTTCCCAAAACTGTCGCCCTTGACTATAGGAGCAGGTGTGGCACTGCACTTATGCATATTATACTTTTTAATAACCTTTTCAAAATATGCCTTCTACGATAGTCCTAAGACTCCATTTTTCCTATCTCGGTGAATTTATATGCCCAAAACATATGATGCTTCACCAAGATCTTTCATATCAAAATTTGAGGATAAGTACTTCTTTGTTTCTTGTAGCAGACTAACATCACTGCTAGCAAGCAAGATATCATCCACATACAAGATTAGGAAAATATATTTCCCATTTTTAAACTTTGCATAAATGCAGTTATCCTCAACATTCTCTTTAAATCCAAAACTTTTAATTGTCTCATTAAACTTTAGATACCACTGTCTAGAGGCTTGCTTTAATCCATAAATGGATTTCTTCAGTCGGCATCCAATATCTTCCTTGCCTTCCATGATAAAACCCTTGGGTTGTTTCATGTAAACATTTTCTTTTAAATCCCCGTTTAGAAATGTGATAACCCACAAGTATAGGGGATCGCGTGTAGCCTTTTCGATAAGTAAGAGTGTCGAACCCAACGAGGAGCTAAAGGTAGGATAAGTATTCTCTCAATTTTATCAACCACTGATACAACTCTACGCACACTAAACGTTTGCATTATCTAGAAAATAAAACTATGGTAGCAATACGGGTATGAGAGGTAGTTTTACAAGATAATAAATACAAGAAAGTAAATGTTAGTGCTGCAGCAATAAAATACACTAAGTAACCATATACTAACAGTACCATGAGTGTGGAAAAGTGGTGATAATTGTGGTGGCTTTGTTCAAGATTAATTAGTGAAGGTACTTGGTTCATTGTCTTCGATGCAGTTTTCTATGTGGGAGAGGCTAAATATACATGCACTCCACTACTTGGGATTACAAGTACTATATGATTGGATTGTTTAGCAAGCATCCGCAAATACTAACAATGCATTAAGGTTTCCCCAACCATAGCCTTAAGTTCAAGGTCCTCTTACTCCCATACGTGCAACTAATCGGTTTGCGTTCTCAGGTTTCTGTCACTCCGGCAGAACTTCCCCCGCTTCGTTACAAATACTACCAACCGTAGGGTGTTTGATCCATGCGGCGCCGGCGGTGCGGGGAACTCCTTTCCCCGCCGCCGGCAAGCTTGGGGAGCGCCGCCCCTTAGCCTCCCTCCTTCATGGCTTCTTGGGAGCCCTCCCCCATGGAGATGGGATCCATGGGGGAGGCAAAAACGTGGCTTTTGGTGGCTGAAATTCGTGGGTGGAGGAGTCCTCCACGAATTAGGTTTCCTCCCTTTATATATCTTCTCGGATTTCCGTCACCCCTTTTAGGGTTCCACCAAAACGGGCCTACAGGCCGCGTCCGAACTCCGATTGGGCTGATCTCGGGCTTAAAATCTTCGTATGGAAAATTGTGACAACTTTCGTAACAGCCAGGTCTCCATTGACGTCATCTTCGAGGGTCAAACTGGCAATCTTCGTAAAAAGTTCTCAGACAGATTTCAGGAAAGTCCCAATTCGACTCCAACAAGGTTTCCTCTTGTATTCTTGATAATTTCTACACATCAAAGAGTAAAACAAGAACATTGTGCACTTTTGCAACTATTAGTAGGTTAGTCCAAATAAATAATAAACTTAATATAAAACAAGTGCTAAAAGCATAAAAATGGCATGAAACAATCAAAAATTATAGATACGTTTTGGACGTATCAACATCCCCAAGCTTAATTCCTGCTCGTCCTCGAGTAGGTAAATGATAACAAAATAATTTTTGATTGTAAATGCTATGATCAGGTCTTTAACAATTGCATGATGTATGGATAATAAAACTTAGCAATCATGTTTCCTAATGAAAAGTATCAACGAACTAAGAGCTTATAACATGAAATTTATAAACATCAACAAGATTGTAATGACCATAATAAAGCATGATAGAGTGGTATCTCGCTTGCCCTTAATTGTGGAGCAAAACATAAATGCCAAGGCACCTCTGAAGTTCAAGTGAAGACTAGATATAGAGATATCAAAGATAAAAGCATCATGGTTATACCTCAATTAATCGTATTCTGGGACAAGCACATTACACTAAGAACGACAGCTATGCTCTCGAAGAAGTGCTCAAAGAAAGGATGGTGACTCAACATAAAAATAAAAGATTGGCCCTTCGCAGAGGGAAGCAGGGATTAACACGTGCTAGAGCTTTTTGTTTTAAAAACAGAGGTAAAAATGTTTTGAGAGGTGTTTGTTAATTGTCAACGAATGGTAGCGGGTGAGAACAGTATTCTACCTGTCAAACGGACTTTTAAGAGCGGCTCCCATGAAGGACGTTATTTCTACCAGCAAGGCAGATCATCCCTCTTTCTCTTTGGTTTACACACATTCAGGTATTTCACTGTTTGTCATTGCTTACTGATGAATCAGGGCAAAAGTGTGAAGAGAATTAATTGGTTAAAGTTGTAATTAATTGGGACTGGGCACCCCGTTGCCAGCTCTTTTTGCAAGTTATTGGATAAGCGGATGTATATGCCACTAGTCCAGGTGTAAAAGTCCATTTGACAAATAGAATAAAGAATAACCACACTAATTCCTCATGAGCTAGTAAACATTGACACAAAAAGAGAAATATTTTGAAGGTTTTAAAGGTAGCACATGCAAATTTACTTGGAATGGCTTGAAATACCATGCATAGGAATTTTTTGGTGGACTCTTTGGGATAACTTGGTTTTAAGGATTTGGATGCACGAGCAGCATTCCCGCTCAGTACAAGTGAAGGCTAGCAATAGACTGGGAAGCGACAACCACGAGAGCGATAACGGTCATAATCATGCTTGCGACAAAATAAAATTAACGGAGGCATAAAAACGATACTAAAACTCTGAGGCAAAATAGATCATCAAGGCTTAATTGACTTTTATTTTTCAGTCATAACATGTGTGAGCATGTGCCAAGTCGATTCAAGTGAATTATTCAGAGGAGGATACCACAATACCATACCATCTTATGAACAGGACAATGCATGTTGATATCAAAATAACATAATATGCACTATTAGCTAGTTGAGACTAACCATAAGAAAACATAAACTACTAAACAGTATTATTCACACATCATTTTTAAGTTTCAACAAGTAATCCATTAACCAAGTAAACATTGAAAACAGAGGATAAATAAAATATGTGACGATCCACTTATTAATGTAACTGGTGTTTGATGCTAAGATAAATAGATAATAAAATACAGCCGCTTCAAGTTTAGTTAAGTTCCTATGTTGCTCAAAAAACAAAGTTTAAAGGTTTGCAAACCGTGGGGTTATTGATGAAGAGGGATGCGGGGACATCCCCAAGCTTATGACTTTGGTAATTCTTCAATATTCCATAGTTTGGTGTTCCTTCATTCTCTGTGAAAAAACTTCAACACAAAAACTTTCCCATTCTTTTCTGCGGTTAGACATTAGTACAATAGATAATATTTCCCAAGTGCTACTATTAAACCAAATAAAATTTTGTTTTTAAGTTACAGAAAGGTTGCTTAAATGGCCAACTTATAAATGAAAGGTAAGAACCATTAAAAATCAAATGAAAACGAAAAGAGGCCACTCTTGCAACAAAAGTCAGAATCTGTCCAGAAAAACAGCAGCTGGAAAACGCAATTTTTAGGTGCACTTAAACATGCCCGAAATTTTAGCCAATTTTTGTACATGCAGAGGATTAGGTGCTACAACATCAGTAATTTTTCGTGATTTTTAGAGCTTCCAGTAAAATATGAAAAATCGCGCAATAAGCAGTAGATACCGAAAACAGAAAATCACTTTTTACATATGTATCAACTAAGCTAAATGGATAAAACTTGGTACTTTATTTTTGATAAACTAAGAAACCAGAGGCTAAGCAAGACCTAAACATGCTAGCTACAGCAAGGAAAACTCTAAATAAAAATCAAAAGTAAAACCCAAATAAAATTAAAATAAAGAACCAAACAAAGAAGCAAAACAAAAGAAAATATTTTTGTTATTTTGAATTTATAAGTGAAAGTAAAGAAGCAATCGAAACCAAATAAGGAGCCTAATAAAACTAAAGAAGGTAAAACCAAGACATATAAAAGCAATTATAATACAAGTTAAGACAATACATATCATGTGGACGGGTAATATAGAGTATGAACGAGACAACCTCATGTTAGTTGATGAATAGGGGGATGACTCGGGCATCCCCAAGCTTAGATGATTGTATCTTCTTGAATATGTTCTTGGGATGCACCTACACATCCCCAAGCTTGAGCTCTTGCGTCTTCTTATTCATCTCATATCACCATATTGATTAGATCTTATAAGCTACATCCACATAAAACTTCACAAAACTCATTAGTAGGGTTAGTACTCATTAAATAAAATCCACTCATGTTCAAGCATTGACAAGTTTTATAATTTTTACTCAACATTAGCCACTGTATATACTAAGGTGTTCATGATTTCCGTTGTCCGTCGAAAAACTAATGAAACTAACAACACCAAGTACAATATTGAATAAACAAAGAAATCTGTCAAAACTGAACAGTCCGTAAAGATGGCATTCAACGAGATAGTTAAGTAGCTCAAATCGAAAAACTTTAGTCTAATGAAAGAAAGATAATAATCTCAGGTTTATGCACAAAAATTTTCAAGTCAAAATACTATTCTGAGATTTATCACGATTTTATTTACAGAGAAGCACAAAATCTGTCTAAACAGAACAGTCAGTAAAGATCGAATTTTTCGACCTATCTACGTACCTTAAATCAGAAAAAGTTAGTCTAATGAAAGAAAGCTAATAAGCATCACTTTGCACTCAAGAAATTTCAGATCAAGATCACGTTCTGGTGATTTTAAACATTTAATACGGTGGAGCACAGAAAATCTGTTTCTGGACAGCAAAGTAAAACTATCAACTTTCAATTAACTAAAGACTATAATTAGCATTTTATTTTTATGTACAGAGGTATATACACAATATTTACAATATTTACATGTTTTTAATGAAAAGCTTCCATGGAAAGATTTGTTTTGGTTTCATAGGCATGAACACAAGTGTTCAAGGTCGACCCCCATTTAACCATTACTCATCTTTCCAATCACTTTTCTTTTTGAAAACGTTTTTAGATAACAACTACACCTAATTTTTTTTGTAATTCGCATTCCCTATCCATAGTAAGATAAAGAACAACTTAATACTGAAAATAAAAACTACTTAGAGATAAAGCAAACAAGTGCACACAAGAACATTAACCTACGCTATGGCTCCCCGGCAACGGCGCCAGAAAAGGTCTTGATAACCCACAAGTATAGGGGATCGCGTGTAGCCTTTTCGATAAGTAAGAGTGTCGAACCCAACGAGGAGCTAAAGGTAGGATAAGTATTCTCTCAAGTTCTATCAACCACTGATACAACTCTACGCACACTAAACGTTTGCATTATCTAGAAATAAAACTACGGTAGCAATACGGGTATGAGAGGTAGTTTTGCAAGATAATAAATACAAGAAAGTAAATGTTAGTGCTGCAGCAATAAAATACACTAAGTAACCATATACTAACAGTACCATGAGTGTGGAAAAGTGGTGGTAATTGTGGTGGCTTTGTCCAAGATTAATTAGTGAAGGTACTTGGTTCATTGTCTTCGATGCAGTTTTCTATGTGGGAGAGGCTAAATATACATGCACTCCACTACTTGGGATTACAAGTACTATATGATTGGATTGTTAGAAAGCATCCGCAAATACTAACAATGCATTAAGGTTTCCCCAACCATAGCCTTAAGTTCAAGGTCCTCTTACTCCCATACGTGCAACTAATCGGTTCGCGTTCTCAGGTTTCTGTCACTCCGGCAGAACTTCCCCCGCTTCGTTACAAATACTACCAACCCTAGGGTGTTTGATCCATGCGCGCACAAATATAATGGACACCAAAGGACAGCACCATATAGACATACAACTCTAATGAACCTCATGCATTCAATTAAGCAATCAAAAGACAAATAAACTACGGAAACATGATGTAAATCATAGGATAAATATTATAGCATCAAACACCATGTTTACATAGGACGGTACAGAGGTTTGTGGGAGGATGAACCACTGAATACAAGGAGGAGATGGTGATGGAGATGGCGGTGAAGACGGCGGAGAGGGGCAGCGCGGCGGCGCAGGGCGGCGGCGGCGCCGGCGGTGCGGGGAACTCCTTTCCCCGCCGCCGGCAAGCTTGGGGAGCGCCGCCCCTTAGCCTCCCTCCTTCATGGCTTCTTGGGAGCCCTCCCCCATGGAGATGGGATCCATGGGGGAGGCAAAAACGTGGCTTTTGGTGGCTGAAATTCGTGGGTGGAGGAGTCCTCCACGAATTAGGTTTCCTCCCTTTATATATCTTCTCGGATTTCCGTCACCCCTTTTAGGGTTCCACCAAAACGGGCCTACAGGCCGCGTCCGAACTCCGATTGGGCTGATCTCGGGCTTAAAATCTTCGTATGGAAAATTGTGACAACTTTCGTAACAGCCAGGTCTCCATTGACGTCATCTTCGAGGGTCAAACTGGCAAACTTCGTAAAAAGTTCTCAGACAGATTTCAGGAAAGTCCCAATTCGACTCCAACAAGGTTTCCTCTTGTATTCTTGATAATTTCTACACATCAAAGAGTAAAACAAGAACATTGTGCACTTTTGCAACTATTAGTAGGTTAGTCCAAATAAATAATAAACTTAATATAAAACAAGTGCTAAAAGCATAAAAATGGCATGAAACAATCAAAAATTATAGATACGTTTTGGACGTATCAAAATGTCGTCTTTACATCCATTTGATGTAGCTCTAAATCAAAATGTGCAACTAGTGCCATTATGATCCTGAAGGAATCCTTACATGAGACTGGAGAAAATGTCTCATTGTAATCTACCCCTTCTCTTTGTGTAAATCCTTTTGCCACAAGTCGTGCTTTATACTTTTCTACATTCCCTTTTGAGTCATACTTAGTTTTGTATACCCACTTGCAGCCTACTGTTTTGGCTCCTTTAGGAATATCTTCTAAATCCCAAACATCGTTAGAACTCATCGATTTCATCTCTTCTTCCATTGCCTCCACCCCTTCGATGAGTGAGGGCTTTTCATGGCTTCTTCATATGAAGTGGGATCATTTTCCATATGAACTAATTCTGTATTATAAACTTTATAATCATCAGAAATAGCTGATCTTTTAGCTCTTTTAGACCTTCTAAGGGCCTCATTTTCTAAAGGTGGCTGTTGCACCTCCCTTTCATGCTCAACAACGGGTTCAGTCGGCTCCTGACGGACAGGTTCCGGATCTTCACCCACAGTTGTTACGGGTGGAGTTACAACAGGTGCTTGCACCTCAACCTCAGGGATCGTTGGTGCAGGTGCAACAGGTAGTGTAAAAAATGGCTCCTGAATCATCGGAAAAGGTGCACACACCTCTCTTCCTCAAGATCAATTTTCCGAGCTACCATGCTCCCCCTCATCATTTCGTCCTCTAAGAAGACTGCATGTCTCGTTTCTACAAACTTTGTGTATCTGTCTGGATAGTAGAAACGAAAATCTTTTGATTTATCAGGATAGCCAATGAAGTGGCAACTGACTGTTTTGGGATCTAACTTTGCAATATTTGGATTAAATACTTTGGCCTCAGCTGGGCTCCCCAGACCCTGAAGTGTTGTAGAGAGGGTGCTCTTCCTGTCCACAACTCGTACGGTGTTTTGGGCACCGACTTGCTTGGTACTCTATTGAGAATGTGAGTGACGGTTTTAAGCGCCTCCATCCATAATCCCAATGGCAAGGTGGAGTAACTCATCATGATGCGCACCATATCCATAAGTGTACGGTTACGCCTTTCAGCTACTCCATTTTGCTGAGGGTCGCCGGCATTGTATACTGGGGCACTATGCCAGTCTCCTGTAAGAACCTCGCAAAAGGTCCAGGGACTTGGCCATATGGAGTGTGCCGACCGTAGTACTCCCCCCCGGTCAGATCTCACTATCTTTATTCTTTTATCATGCTGATTTTCTACTTCAGTTTTGAATATCTTAAATTTATCCAACGCTTCAGACTTTTCTTTGATTGGATAAATATAACCATATCGGGAGTAATCATCTGTGAATGTTATAAACGAGTCATAGCCATCCACACTTTTCACTGGAAATGGTCCACAAATGTCAGTGTGAATGATTTCTAGTGTTGTTGTACTTCGGTTTGCACCCTTTTTGATTTGTTTTACATACTTTCCTTTAATGCAATCTATGCATTGTTCTAAATCTGAGAACTCTAATGGAGGAAGAATTTCATTTTTAACTAGACTTTCTATTCTCCCCCTCGAAATATGGCCCAAACGACAGTGCCATAATTTCGATGAGTCATGAGTTCTCTTTCTTTTCTTTTGTTCTTTATCCGACGCGAAAACATGCTCATTCACTTTACACACAGAATACACTTTTTCACGTAAGGATAATAAATAAAGCTCATTGTGAAGTAAAGCAACACCCACATGAGTATTATTACACCATATGGCACACTTGCCATGCCCAAATAACATTCATAATTATCTTTGCCCAAACGTGAAACACTAATTAAGTTTCTGTGTAACGAAGGAACATATAAAACATCTCTAAGCAGAATCGTGAATCCATCAGCTAACTCCAGGGAGATGTCGCCGACAGTTTCAACGTCTGCTTGGACTCCATTTGCCACTTCAATGCATCTTTCGCTTCTTTGCGTAGTCCGCGTCGAATGGAATCCCTGTAATGAATTTGCAACATGAACAGTTGCACCTGAGTCAATCCACCAAGTAGATTTCAAAAACTGTGTATACAAGGATTCATTTACAAAGGAAACAATGTTGTTACCTCTCTTTGCCATTATGGATTTTAGCCAAACAGGACAATCTTTCTTGTAATGCCCAGTTTTCTTGCAGTGGAGACATGTATCTTTGTCCACTGGAAGAGACTTCTGCTGATGCTGATAATGCGTGGGACCTTTTCCATGTGGCTTTGAAGGAGAACCATTACTACTTTGATTGTAGTTCTTTTTCTTGTTATCCTTCACATAGTTCAGAGAACCACCATATGAAGCTTTAAGTCTTTCCTCTTCTTGCACACACATGGCTATGGTCTTTTCAATGTCCCATTTTTCAGGCGACATGTTGTAGTTGACAACAAAAGTGTCAAACTGACTTGGCAGTGAAGCCATAACTAGGTGAACAAGGAGCGTAGGCTTGAGCTCCAAATCATCGTCCATGGGCTTAAGCTTAGCTGCCATGTTGGACATCCTCAGAATGTGCTCTCTTATGCCATGTCCACCTCCTGTGTACTTTTCTGTCACCAGTTGCTTTAGCAGTTGGGTAGCATATATCTTTGAAGAACCAGTGAACTGGCTCTTTATCTTTTCAAGAAACTCCCTTACGGAAGCACACTCTGCAATTGAGCCCACAATAGCGACCTCAATTGTGTTCTTTATGAAAGCCATGCACTTTTTATTGGCAGTAAGCCACTTTTTGTTGTCGAGGGTTAGCGACATCTCCAATGGAGCATAGTCCCTCTTCTTTTTCTCCATGCATCATCATCATCTTTTGCATCTCTGACTGGCTCTGTAGGTTTAACTGGCTGTGGAGTGTCCACAACCCAGTCCACCTCAGCACAAACAAAAGCCAGATCAACTTTCTTTCTCCATTCGGAGTAGTTGTCACCTCTGAGGGTTGGAACATCCTTGATGCAGCTCATCAAGTAGTACCCTCCTGAAAAATCACATTGAGGTGAGAACAAAACAACAATTGCATGCAATAATCCAACGTTTGTCAAAATTAAAACATACAACTGTTTGTGCAATTAAATCTATATCACCGTTAGGCAGAAAATAGAAATAATGCACATATAACAACAATAAAATCATGATTATGTTATTAACAACGTTGGTCATAAAAATAACAGAATCATAATTCTTTGAATAATCACTTTAACATGCTCTAAAAATTTAATTGTGACTTTAATTCTATTTCTCTTTTAATAGAGCACTTTTATTTATTTGCAGCGGAAAAACATGAATAAAAAATTCATGAACTTTATACTTTTCATAAGCATTTCTTTTACTTTTCTTTTTCCCAAAACAAAAAATTTCGTTGGATAATTTTGAATTAGAAAAAACTGTATGAAATTTGCCCAAAAATATGGACAAAAAACAGATAAAACAGACTATTAAAAACAAATTTGGAAAACTGTTCTGTTCGGCCCAAGGCCTGTGAGCGACCGGTAACTATCTGTCGACCGCGGCGCTACGTAAAACCGGCCCACGGCAGGTTGCGCGTCCGCGCTATCTGCCGCACAAGGCGACGCCAAAACAGCCCATGGCCGCGGCCCTCTGTAACTTTCGGCCCATCGGCCCGTTAGCGAGTTAGGTTTTGCATCCTGGCCGTCGGATTCAATCCGACGGTCCAGCGTGCTCTTCGCGCGATCAAAACAGGTCGTTGACCCCGTCCGAAAGAAAACCTAGCCGCATTTCTCTCTTTCTCCCCGCACGCCTCTTGCTCCTCTCTCTGTCCCGTGCTCCCGCAGCGGCGGCGCCGCGTTAGAGTTAGGGTTTCGCCCGCCGCCGGCCAGCGACGGTGACGGCGTGCTCTCCCAGGCGCGGTGAGCCTTTCTATCCCTCTCCCCCCTTTCTCTCCTGCTAGAGGACGCGGCCCGCACACGGTGGCGCTGCGCTGCGCTCGCCGGAGGAGCGTTCTGCGGACTTGGTCCAGTGCGCTTCTCCGTCGAACGTGGCGTGTGCGCCGCCACCCGTGGCGGTTGTGCGGGGAGGTGGAAAACGGCGGCGACTTCCCAGAGGCCGCGATGCCCTTTGCCCCTTGCGGGGTTGGTTCTTCATCTCGATGCCTCGGCTTGCCGATGCGCATCAAGATCGAGAGGAACGGCGCGGCCTTGCGGCGGCGCACTTTGCCGGCGAGCCCGAGGCCCTCCGGTGAGCTTTTTCTTTGCCCCCTTGCGGGTTAGGGTTCGAGGTTTCCACGGGAGGGGATCTTTTCCTTTTCTTTTGCTTTTCGATTCAATCTACACGAGTAGAATCTAGATAGCTACGGGCCGTTGGATCAAGCAAGAGGAAGGATGGAAGGAAGAAATGCCAGGGTCAGGAACTCAGGATGGCACTGCAGGTTTTTGTTTTTTTTTGAGAGAGGAGCACTGCAGGTTTATTATAACTAGGCCTTTTTGTACAAATGGTGGGCTTTTCGTGGGATATCATATTGCACGAACATTTTTAGCGGCCCATCCAAACAATTCCACCGGTCATCGCTGCAAGTCTGTCCACCGTTTAGTCTCTCGTGTAGACCGCTGACTGCTGAACGCGCTTCTGCAGCTGCAAGTCTGCGAGCACGAGCCTGTGGCGGCCGGCGAATGGCTTCCTTGCAGTCGCCGAGAAGCGACGACTCCGACGCCGAGCTCGGCCGGCGGAGGCTGGAAGCTGCCAGGGAATCCGTATGCAGTTGGGGATCCCGGGGCGCGACCATGGACGGCAGTGACGGCGTCTATTCCGCTGGGCTTGTAGCGGCGGTCAAGGACCTCGTCTCCCTCGCCTCAGGTGGCGGCGCCTACGCCGGTGAAGCCAAGAGCGCCTTAAAGGTATAGTCTTAAATGTTCAGATCTATACTTAGCTGTGTATTGTACTGGTGGGGAAATAGATTCAGAAAATCATGATATATGATCTGGAAATATGCTAGTACTCCAGTTTTGCAGCTGTTCCGCTATAACTGTGTGTGTGTGTGTCTGTCTCGAGAGAATCTGTTTCCCCATATTCATCCACCGAAGAATTACAATACACAAATTGTAGAACGGTGCTATATTTCCAACATATATTGCACCCTTTACCCGTTTACCGGTTTACCCTTATTAAGTGCTTCATAGAGCATAGTTGGTTTCAGTATGTCAATTAATAGACGTAAGCATGGTTATTTGTCACTAGCTCTCTCTTAAATTTTATCAGCCAAATATAAATTGGTGTATACCGAATTCGATGAAACTCTTCTTTCGGATTTTCCATCCATGGCTCTCAGCTTAATTCTTGGCATTATATTGCTCCGAGTTAAGTGATCACACGGGTTAGTCACTCTGCTAATTTTTTAAATAAAACTGTACTGAAATCTTTGGAGACACTAAAAACTTCTACGAGGAATCAAAGTTCAGTAAGGACAACATCTGGTATTTTTATTTTATAAGATGGTGTTATTCTTTTACTCAAATTTTAGAGGTCTGGTTATTAATTCAGGTCAGGTTTGAACACAGTATTCTTTGTTTCACCAAATCTTTCATTGATTGAGAAAATTACAGTAACACTGTAGAGAAAATGAAAAGCGGTATATACATGCTCCGCTAGAAATCTTGAAGAGTCGTGGGATGATGCTTCCAATCTTCGCTTTCAGGGGAAAATATTGATCGTGTGTTGATATTTGTTTTTTGTATCACTTGCCAGTGCTCTTCCAAATATTACAGCTTGAACATAAGACGATTTCTTGTTCATAGTGTTTTCTTGCACAACAAATATATTCATTCAGATAATTGGCCTAACTCATCTGAATTCTCCTAATACCACAATCTTACTAATGCGAGTGTTCCCCAGAAACTAATCTACTAGAGTTACATCTGGCTCATCTTGATATGACTACGCTATGGAGTATGGAAGACCATAATTGA
This sequence comes from Poa pratensis, assembly GCA_947311845.1. Lineage (NCBI taxonomy): Eukaryota > Viridiplantae > Streptophyta > Magnoliopsida > Poales > Poaceae > Poa > Poa pratensis. Next base: position 3,981,354 of record CAMZMU010000069.1, on the reverse strand, counting down.
GCAAAGTTTGGTCCAGTGCTAGTTACGCAAGAAGTACTTGAATTGACTGTTTGGTCTTCATGCAGGCTGCCATGGGACACCTCGAGGATGATTTCCGCCAAGTTCTTAGTTCTGGCACATATTTTCAACCCCCTGATGGTCTCCAGGATTCACTGCACGAATACATTGCCCTCCCTTTGCGTTCCTTCTCATTTTCATCATTCCCCGACTTGGAAGAGCTCAGCATCTCCTCATTTGGCACTAGTAATGAGAGCCGAACATATGGCACTGGATACAGCAGACGTTCCGTGTCCATGGATAAAGTACACATGTACCTTATTGACCCTGAAGCTTCAGTCGTGCTAAAGGAGATTGCTGAGATTATGATCCTTTCCGGCCATGCACCAAACCTCTGCCGTGCCTACGGAGAGACACGCCACAGCACGTTAATGCAATGCCTTTGTCTCCTCGGTGTTCAGATTGAGCCAAAAGGCTACTACAACGCAGCAGCACCTGCTGCTAATGGTGGATGCAGCCTGCAGCTATATGGGCAGAAACAGAAAATGTGGATCCAGGCACTCAGAGTCATTGTCGGCACAGTCCTTCCTGAAGAGCGCCAGGCTTGCGCTGAGATTTTTGGGTGCGATAGCAAGTTGGTGGAGGATTGCTTTGCGAGAGCCACCACGCGGTGTTGTGGACAATTACTCGCCGTGGGAAATGTGATTGCCAATCTTAATGTGAATGACCAGCAGTATCATAAAGTACCCCTACTTCTACAGATGCATGAGGAATTTGCAAAGCTTGGACCGAGTATAGAAGGCCTCTTGTCTGGTGATGCCAAGGATGTGGTTAGCCAGGAGGCCAGTGCGCTACTTTATAAGCTTCGGGAAGCAGCATCGAGTCTCCTTTTGGAGTTCCTGGATGTATGTTCCAACCATAAACCATGGCAGAATACGGTACTTGATGGAGGTATCCTGCCATTGGCACAACATGTCCTGGGTTTTATCAAACTACTTGCTGAATACATTGGCACAGTCAATCTTATATTACCCTTGGAGGAGGAGGAGGAGGAGGAGGAGGAGGAGAAGGAGAAAGGGAATGACACGGGGAGAACTAGCAGTCCCTGGGAACGGTATGTGCTTATGCTACTCGCTTGTTTGCAGCAGAAGATTGAGGAGAATGCTGATTCTTACAAGGACGAACGCCTGAAATATATTTTCTTGATGAATAATGCAATGTGTGTGCTTAGCGGCTCACGGCCTGCGGACCTGAGGATTTCCTTGGGGGGCGATTGGAACCACGAACAGCTTGTCGTGCGGGTGGAGCAGTATGCGACGGCGTACCTTCGAGCATCATGGGCCGGAGCTCTGTTTCAGTTGAGTGACCATGATGTTCCATATGAGCCACCAACTCTTACTCGCCATTGGGTGAGGAAAAGCATGAAGAATTTCAACTCGGCGTTCGAAGAAATAACCAGGGTCCAAACAACGTGGAAAGTGCCCAACCCTCAACTTAGACAGCACTTGCGGTTAGTTATATTGCAGCAGGTTCTTCCAGCCTATCACGCACATTTAGGAAGGTGGGGGGGCTATGTGGTTCATAATCAAAGCAAGTACATAAAGTACACTCCTGACGACATAGAGAATCATGTGTTAGACCTGTTTGAAGGTTAAGATAAGATGGGTCAACGGTATGTAGCAGTCAGCAGACACACAAAATGAAGGTGAATGGTCGCGCATATATTTACTGGTGTGGTGTACAGCATGTACTATTGGACTTGCCGAAGGATCAGGATTCTGTTGGATGAGCCATGCTACTGTATATGATATGGCTCAATGGATCACTTCACCACTCTCTCCCATCTATCTCTGCCATTTTGCTTTCACAGTTTTCTTCTGATGTTGCGAATAAAGCTAATGAACCACAGCTAATGGCGTGCCGTCTATGGTGCGTTCATCATTGTCGGAGATCCGCGACTGTAATCTTCACTTTGTGAGTGTGTGCCTCTATCTGACTAAACATAGTATTATAGCAACTCTGCCACAAACCCCTAACAAGGAGCATCCAGTTTACTGATACCGAACTGGTACAGCTCGTGGAAGGTGCAGCAGACGATCAAAAAGGCCATCTAGGGGTTCCGTCCCTCTCAGCTTCCGGTAAATATGCCACCGTCAAATGCTACTACATCCATCCACCGTGTTGAATTTTTGTTGATCTCACGTATATGCAGTTATGCACTGCCGAATTGACCGGCCCAACTACGACTGTGACAGCTTCTTTTGGAGCTGGCCGTGGGGCGTGGATTAACCAGTGCCAAGTCATTTCTGTGTGGCCGAAGAAGGACGTGTACGTACCGTGACCGTCAATACCGGTAGCGAGACCCATCCAAGTGGAACATCGAGGTACGGATAGTTGTATCCATCTAGGGACAGGGACACAATTATTTAAATTTTAGATTTTAAGGGGGGCCGTTAGTACAAAATTTTCATAATCCAGATTGTTTTTAGAGCAAATTAAAGGTGCTAGGCGGGGGCTAGGGCCTCTGCTGGTCCCCCTAGTTCCGCCACTGTATGGATTGACCCGTGGCAATTGGGAGTGATGTGATGGTGGTGCACCACACGGCCACACCACTCATCACTTAATCAAGAATGAGAGACTACAACAGCAATTTTAGGATGGTCGGGTCCTGTGGCACTTTGAAGAGGTCAAACTTTTTTTTGGAAGAGGTTCGAACTAAAGCTCCTATTTTACTCCTATCGCGCCACGCCCGTAGGGAGACAGTGCTGGGCTAACTGAACACGGCACTACCGCGACAGTTATCTTTTTACCAGCTTTTCTTCCATCGTCTTCGCACCCCGCTTGATCCCCCGCCGCCATTGTTGTCGGCCTAACTATCTCCTCCTGCCACCCACGGCTAGCATTGCTTCGCCCTGTCTTGCCGCACTGCCGTACTCGAGCCACCATCTTCGCCCGTCCTCCGCCGCCATCCGGCACACGATGAACCCACCCCACACTCGGAATGACGAGACCTTGTCGTCGACGAGCTCCCCGCTCCCGACCATGCTTTTCTAAGTCCATTCCTCGTCTCTGTTGGCGACGTCGCAGCCACGTGGCGGGTCCGTACCAGTTGCGTCGGGTCGGGTGTATGCTTCGCTCCCATAACCGACGCAACGGGCGTCAAATAGGGATCGCCGTTTCGAACCGGCGACAACCGATACCCCTAGTAGCACCATTTTCGGGCCTAATTTACCAGCTGGGCCCATTCCGATAGACATTCCAGCCCAATCCATCCTACCACCGTTTCCATTCTCCACACACCCACACGCTCTCCCCACTCCACATCGTCTCGGATCCGCTCCAAATTTTCGCTTTCCCTCTCCGGAATTCAAATCTCCTCCCCGCACAATGTCGCCCGCCCCCGCAGCGGCCGTCGCCGGCACCGACGAGACTCGGCGCCTCGCGGCCGAGGTCGCGCGCGTGCTCGACGACTGCCGCGCCTCGCTCGCCGTGCACCCGCGCAAGCTCCGGGAGCTCGCCGCGCTCCGCTCCTCCTCCGCCCCCGGCGGCCGCTTCCTCCCCGCCTTCTGCACCGCCCTCACCCCGCTCTTCGAGATCCTGCGCCGCTCCCCCGCCTCCGACCGCGTCGCGCGCTTCGCGGCCGCCTTCGCGTCCGCGTCCGCCTCCGCGGCCGGGGACGGCGGCGGGTTCCTCGAGGGGTTCCTCCGCTTCCTCCTCGCCGCCTCCGCCGCCGCGCACCGCCCCGCGCGCTTCCGCTCCTGCCAAATCATCTCCGAGGTGCGTGCGTCACATGTTTCAGGCCTCACCATTTAAGACGAGCTGCTGCTGCTTTCATTGTTTTCGTCTAGAACGCGTGCTTCTGTTATGGCTAACTTCAGATTTCATTACTATTCGACTGACTTGCGTAATCCTTATTGCATGGCAAGCAAGGTTGATATTCTGTTTGATTCTGTACCCCATACCCCGAACCAAATTTTTAATCTGGTTGTATAACTCTGCTCTAATAAAACCCCGTTCAGATCTGGAGTTTAGATTACCTCAGAAAAAAAAACCTTCCATACCTGTTTCCTCCATTCAGTTTAGGTCGCTCGTTTCTGTGCGCGTTTAAGATTGGTTGCGAAGAACAGATCAATTCTTAACTCTGGTAGTTTGATCCCGTACCATTTTCAGCTAAATTACAGAGCCCCTGACATTTCCATTCCATCCTGCAGATCATAATGCAGTTGCCGGATGATGCCGAGGTGAGCGACGAGATATGGGACGAGGTGATTGATGGCATGAAGGTGCGGGTTCAGGACAAAATCCCTGCGATCCGCGTTTTCGCTGTTCGTGCGGTGTCGCGTTTCGCGATCGACGAGGATGATGGCGGTATCATCGATGTCTTTCTTGATACCCTGGAGAAAGAACAAAACGCTGTATGTATCAGATCAGTTGTGTGCCTCAAATATTTATTTTAGATTTTCTTTTGTGCGTCTGATCGATGTGTTGTTTCGTTTGAGAAGGAGGTGCGGAAGACGATTATTCTGTCTCTGCCACCATCGAATGCTACGTTGGAGTCAATCATCGAATCAACGATGGACGTGAATGAATCGGTTCGTAGAGCAGCGTATTCTGTGCTTTCGACTAAGTTTCCCCTGCAAAGCCTCAGGTGAGTAGTTCCTTCCATTGGAAGTAGAGAAGCCAGTTGGCCAATTGCCTATTTATGAAATGCGCAGCCTTTACTGTGTCTGTGTGTGTGAATTGATGGTTTTCTTCCGGTTCAGCATCAAACAGAGGACGACTCTCCTTCACAGAGGTGTCTCAGATAGGTCTGTGTCTGTGAAGAGTGAATGCTTGAAGATGCTGAAGGATGAGTGGCTTGTAAAGCATTGTGGTGGAGATGCCATCACCCTTCTCAGGTTGCTTGATGTTGAGACTTATGAGTCAGTTGGAGAATCTGTGATGGGGGTGCTCCTGATGGATGGTGCCGTGCGAGTGCAAGATGGACAGACTATCAGGCAGTACTTCACTGCAAATACTGAGGATACTGGTAAACTTCAAGACAACCACATGCCTTTTATGTAGTTAAGTGTTTGCAGATTTCTGTTAATTTGAATATGATCATGGTGAAGCCTGATTCTCCAAAATGGGAGCACGTGATTGCACTTCAATGAAATAAGTAACCTGAAACAAAATAATGAAGGCAGCATGCATACCTAACCAGACCAACCTTTGGTTTTGTTCTCGAACCGTTTTTCTAGTACCGAGTTTGTCGTACCCTATAACTCTTCTCCCATCTCAAAAAAAAAAAACTCTTCTCTTGCTGTTTGATATCATCATTTACACTATATTTTGAGCAGAACAAGCTTCCAGTATTAAGCTCATGGATGCTGAAGTTGCTCTTTACTGGAAAGTCATGTGCAGGCATTTGCAGGCTGAAGCTCAGGTAAGCATCAGTCCCTTTTAGTTTGCTATGCACCAGTCATTGAACTATCGTTTATGGCGCTTCTGTGGGGAGACAGTGCTGCATGTAAATATCATTGTTCTCAGTTTTTCAAGCTCAAAAACACCTGCAAATCATATAAGTATGCTCAATGTAAAACCTGAATCGCTGAGATTGAACGATATGCATGCTCATTTCTATCCTTAACTTGGTTGTCATGTATGCTTAGCGCTGGCTACTGTGGACGTTTGGTATGTTGTGATTTGTCTTAAAAATACATCAATGATGGAGAATGGGTTCATTGATCCTACAAATGTAGTGCAACGTAATTGTTGGAAAATACATGGGGATACTATCCTACAAATAAAAAAGCCCACTCAGAAAAATTCCTACAAAAATTCTTTGAATCAAATGGGCCCTTTATACAAACAGAAATGATCCACTGCAAAAATCATACATCATATGTCAAGGGTTACCTACATCATTGAAGTAGGCCACAGTTTGTAATATGTCATAAACAAATGTTATTTTGAAATTGAGTTGATTAGAGGACTAATAGTGCTTGCAATTACCAACTTTCCATATTGTTTTTGGATGTAGTTTTCAGCGAGTTTTAGAAACCTGCTTTCTGTTAGTACTCAAAGGAAACATTTGCATTCAGCAAGGGTCCAAGTTATGCCACTGATACTGGCTTGCTCATGGGTCAAAATCAACATAAAAGTTCAAGTATACACGATGGTTTATTTCGTTAAACACTTAAACTAGAGTAGTAGAGTATTAAGGCTCAGTAATTGTTTTTCAGGTGAAAGGCTCAGAGGCTGCAACAACTACAGGGACAGAGGCAGCTGTATATGCTTCTGAGGCATCGGATAAAAATGATCTTCTAGAGGGTATCCTGCCTAGCACAGTTGCTGAGTATGTTGATTTGGTAAAAGCGCACCTTTCAGCTGGTAAGCATGAATAATGGTCTACTTTTAAAACCTGGCCAGTGAGTGAATCTTGAGACTGGTTAACCTATCCAACTGCAGGTTAAAATATCATATTAAATTTATATTCAGATTAGTTCTATGTCATTTTCAATTTGTATTCTCTGGAGTGCACCTATTATATTACTTGCAATACTATTCACAAAGAGATGATAGCCTAGTTGGTAGTCAACCTTCTGAGTGCAAGTGACTTGGTGGGTTCTGTTAGTCAGCTTGATCCCTGATCGTGACACTTAATTTTTCCCAAATGGTCCTAAGAGACAACTGAACTGGGTCATGTGCTAGTTTTCGTTTTTTTCCAGTTTTACAACTATGATTGCAAATTACAATGTGCTAGATTTTCTTAAATGTCCTCGAAATGGAGCTCATATGTACCTACTTATTTCCTTTCAGGACCTAATTATCACTTTGCATCGCGGCAACTGTTATTGCTCGGTGGAATGCTTGACTTTTCCGATAGCATGAACAGAAAAGTTGCAGGTTCATTTCTGTATGAGCTTCTAATCAGACCTCTTGAACATGAAGTTGATGAGGATGGCAACCAGATCGCCATCGGAGATGGTGTGAGTCTTGGAGGGGACCGTGAGTGGGCGAAAGCAGTCTCAGAATTGGCTAAAAATGTCCATGCTTCTGTTGGTGAATTTGAAATGGTGATTGCCCCTGTCGTTGAAGAATTGGGTAGACCATGCAGGGAGAGAACTGCTGATTTCATGCAATGGATGCACTGTCTGGCAGTGACAGGTCTTCTTCTAGAGAATACTTCAACCTTACGAAGCCTGGAAGGCAAAGCAATTGAACCTCCTGAACTGCTTCAGTCTCTGTTGCTTCCTGCAGTAAGTCTGATTGTGGGCCCTCTAGGTGTTTAGAGCTTTATATGCTAATATTATATACTTTTTGAAGTTATCATGAACTCAGCACTGGTTCTAAATTTGTTACCCTTTGATCTTATATCATGCAGGCAAAGCAGAATCATGTTGATGTACAGAGGGCTGCTTTAAGATGTCTCTGTCTTTTTGGCTTGTTACAGAATAAACCAGAAACAGAGTTGGTGAAGCAGTTGCGTTTATCATTCATCAACGGACCTGACCTGGTTAGTGCCATGGCATCCAAGGCCTTGATTGATCTTGTGACTTGGCATGGTCCACAAGTATTAGATCAAGCCATTGGCATTGAACCAGATGCTAACTATGAGAAGACTCAGTTTGCTCCTGTGGACATCTCTGATTTGAATGAGGATGATCTAAATGTTGGAGTTCTTAGTATTCTATTTTCTGGATTTCATAAAGATGACTGGGAGTTCAGCCTAGAGGGCGATAATCATGATAATGTCCCAACCATTCTTGGTGAAGGTTTTGCAAAAATTCTTCTTCTGAGTGAGAACTATGCAAGTATATCTGCAGACTTGCATCCTGTTATCCTAGCTCAACTTGTAAGATTATACTTCTTGGAGGGAACTAAAGAGCTCGGAAGGTCAATTACTCATTTTGCACCCTATTTTTTTAGTTATTTCTTGCAGCACCTTGACAATTGTTTTGTTTATCCAGATTGAAACAGTGCCTGTCCATCTTCTTTCTGCATTATCCATCCCTTTCAGACAGGCACAAGGCAAGTAACGAATTGATAAAACATACTGTACAATGTTTCCCATATATTCTTTCAAAATGATTTCAAACTAAAACTACTGACTGTATCTTTCTTTTTTGCAGAGGTGTGTCTCAAGTGCATTTGTACCACTCATGAGAGCTATGTGGCCAGGTCTATATGGTAATGCTGGGGGTAGTGGTCCTGTCGTTTCGAAGAGGCGTAAGTATGCAGTCCAAGCTGCTCGTTTTATGGTTCAAATGGTACAAACTCCGTTATTTTCGACGGAAAATACAGAGCAAGCTGCCATGAGTCCTGAAAGCCTTTCGACTTCTCCAAGTACGTCCGTCGATTTTGACATCAGCGAGGAAGGGCTTGCCATCCGTATTGCAGTGGAGGTACTCATAGCTCTCCCAACCTGCACATGGTTCTATAATTCAGTGCAACTTTGTGAGGAACCGAACTAATCATCCAGTTCACCTGTTGTCTCATGCGCATTACACTACGCGAATAAAACGTACCCAGAGTTGTGTGAGAGAACTGACATCAAATGCTCGGAATGTTCTAGGTAGCAAATCTCCAAGAGAAGAAGAGCGCACCTGGGAAAGCATATGCAGTGGCTCTGTGCAAGGTTGCTGTGCTTCTAAGATTCAGGCAATCTGAACAGATGGCCATCAAGTGCATGAGAGGATTGGTAAGCGCATTGGCTGCTTCAGCCACTTCTGATAAGGACCTCGTGAAGGAGCTCGCTCAAATGGCATCCAGGCTCAAGTCACTCGACGAGCGCCCAGAAGAAGAACTGCCAAAAGATCAAGCTGATGCCATATTCAGTATGTCCAATATTTCGCATCATACACACATTAACAGACGTCTTGATATTCCTATGACCTAACATTCCTCATGAGTTGCATTGTACCTTGGTTTTGTTGTCTCAGGGAAACTAGGACTGGATGGTGGCATCAAGTTGGACGCCAATCCAGTGGTGCCACCAACACCAGCACCACGGTCAGTCCGGGCTCCTCCCACCAGGAGAAGAGCTAGACGGGCGCCATCGTCTAGCGACGACAGTGAAGCAGAAGCAGAAGCCGAAGCTGAAGCCGGAGGAGCGAGCTTGGATGTACCATTGGTGAGCAGGGTTCCAGCCACTCCCAGCATGACCGCGGCACGTGCTCAGCGAGCAAGCAAGACTGCGGCGCTCAGCAAGTTTGTTGCCGTGGCTCCTTCTGACAGCGAACAAAGCGAGGAACAGTCCGACGTGACGACTGACGAGGATCCCTCCGACGAGGAGTCTTCTTTTTTTTGAAAACACCGACGAGGAGTCTTCTTAAACATGGGCGAACCGGGTAACCTGCTGGTGTTCTTGATCGGAAGAACCTAGTAACTGCTACTTGATGTATGCTGATGACTGATGTGATTGTCGTTCTACACTAGTACACTACCAGTATGTATTGTTTCGTTTGAACCAGTTGCTCTTCAGCTTGCAAAGTTGAAAAATTTGTGCCGTGATTAAGCGTATGTAAATGGAGTCTGTTCATTGCTCAATAAAATTGCTTAAAGTGCTCTCTCTATCTGAAAGAATATTGCACGATACGTCTTTTCAAAAGTCAGATATTCGAATTTGGTGTGTGTGTACATACTGAACATAATATTTTGACAGATGGACAACTGCATCATGCATGGTCAACCGAATAAGAACCTGTAGCCCAAAACATAGCAGACCAAATGCAGCGCATTACAGGAGCAGGAACATGTTTAGTATTGCGTGAGTGAATTACATCTCTGACGATTTTACAAGGACGAATTCATAGGACTTTCAGTCAGTCTCCTCCAATACAGTAGAGCAGTTTGACAGTACAACTTTGAAACGAATTTCAACATCGGATCAACTAATTAACTGGTGCAAACGAGAATAAGTGGCTGTGCTGTCCCTGAAGATCGGCATTGTGGTTGCAGCTCTTCTTCATCTGGATCTCTGCTTCTTGTCGAGCGTGAAGATCAGCCATGAATCCCCAGTCAATGGATGCCACGAGCTCATCAATGTCGACGTCTTCATCAGAGACAAGCTGTTGGATCGGGAGAGCCTCTTGTTGTACCTCTGATTCCGAGCCATCAGCCAAGTTGCTTGGCAGGTTCAGTGAATCCCACTCAATTAGCTGCTCCATGTCTTGTTGATCGCAAACAAACTGTTGGGTGTTTTCGACCTCAGCCTCGACCGGGAGAGTTTGCGTCGACTCTTGTTGTTCTTCACCGAAAAGTTCTTCCCATGAGCAAGACCAGTCGCCCGTGTCGTCGTCAGCTTCAGCAGCGACGGGCACCACCGTGGATGCAGCCGGCGAGGAAACGAGTGTGGCAGGCGTGGACCCCACTGGTTCTGGGATGGGGACTGGGACGGCCATCCGCGTCTTCTTGGAGCACGGCGGATCGACGGCGGCAACCGGCGCTGGCCTCTTCTGTGCGTGCACGCTCGCGGTGACGGTCACGGGCTCAGCTGGTTGCGGCGCGGGTGCCGGCTCTGCTCTTTCTTGACGACGAAGCTTGTACGCGTCCGATTCTTGGCGGGCGGCGGCGGGCGCGTTCGGAGCCAGATGGATCTTGCACAGCACCATCTCCCCGTCGGCGATGACGGCCTGCGGCAGCAGGCACCGGTATTCCTTCATGACCCAGCCGGTGGACGCCTTCTGCTTGCCCTTCTTGAACGAAAGTTTCCTGAACTCGCCGACCTTGACGCCCTCGTCGAAGATGTCCTCGGTGTCCTGGACCATCCAGGTGCCGGCGCCGGCCACGCGCGCGAACCACCCGTTCTTGCCGCGCCTCAGGGTGGTGAAGAAGAAGCGGTCGCCGCTGCTCAGGGCCGTAGGCACGGGGTCGAACTGCTTGGCGAGGTCCTTGGGCTCGCAGGCGTAGACGTCGGCGTGGTTGATGAGTTTCTCGGCGCCGTGCAGCGTCTCGCCGGTGAGGAGGCGCCGCAGGAAGTGGCCCACGGCCTCCTGTGGGGTAGGCACGAAGCGCTGGAACTTGTAGACCTCGTCGAGCCCGTCCATCTCCATGGATTCGCTGCTGCTCTGCTACCGGTCGGGATCGATCGAGGAGAAAGATTGGTGGCGGGCGAAACCTAGACTGGAAATCTGGAATTGGATGGCGGGAGGGAGGGAGAGTGGTGTGGGTCGGAGAGTGGAGGGGGTGGGAGTACTTGTAGATTTCGAATCCGAGACGATGCTTCTCTTCTAGACACGGATTCGTGCGTGTTTCCAAATACTTGCCGAAAACGCTTCTGATTTCTCGTGCGAGCGGTCGCACGATTTAGCGAGCGTCGAACGACGTGGACAGACACGTCCGTCTCCTTCCTATTCCCTTTTCGCATGAGTCATCCGCGCGCGACGCTCCCCTATTCCCTTTTCTGTTCACACGATTCATTTAATTGCGCATGCTGCATGCACGGTCTAATATCTCTAATCACATTTTGCTGTAGCCATTTGCATGCGCGGGACGTGAGCATTTTTAGCTGGCCATACACATGCACAAAAAGTGTTTAACCCTTTCTCTATTCCCTTTTTCCTTTAATACGTGAATATGTATTTTTTAGCTGACCTATTCCCTTTACGCGTAAAAAATAGAAATATTCGGTTTCTGTTTGTAAAAAATAACAAGTATAATTTTTCAATTCCCTTTTTGGGAAAGTGGATTTTTAGGGTAAATAAAAATGGGTGGGGAATAGGAAAAGTCCACTTCCTACTAGTACAAAAAATTAGAATAAAAAAGAGCTACCACTTCCTACTAGTATAAAATAACAAAAAAATAATCAAGACTACTATGTATTTTGATCAAAAGATTTCAGTTGAACTCTAACAATATATATACTTGGTATTTTGATCATAAGATTTCAGATGAACTCTAACAATATATGAACTCTAACAATATTTAGTTATTCGTAGGATCGGTAACTTGCTTGCTAGGTACTTGGTATCATCATCTACTACTAGTATTTAGATTGGTAACTCGTGCTCTAGATGCTTGGTAACACTTTTAGTTTGTTCTAAGATCGGTAACTTGCTTGGTAGGTACTTGGTATCATCATGTACTAGTTTTAGGTTGATAATTCGTGCGCGAGATGGTTGGTAACACTTTATTACTCCTAGGATCGGTAACTCGTTTGCTATGTTCTTGGTATCATCATCTACTAGTTTTCAGGTTGGTAATTCGTGCGATAGATTCTTGGTAACACTTTAGTTAGTCCTAGGATCGGTAACTTGCTTGGTAGGTAATTGGTATCGTCATGTACTAGTTTTAGGTTGATAATTCGTGCGCTAGATGGTTGGTAACACTTTATTAGTCCTAGGATCGGTAACTCGTTTGCTATGTTCTTGGTATCATCATCTACTAGTTTTCAGGTTGGTAATTCGTGCGATAGATGCTTGGTAACACTTTAGTTAGTCCTAGGATCGGTAACTTACTTGGTAGGTGCTTGGTATCATCATCTACTAGTTTCAGGTTGGTAATTCGTGCGATAGATACTTGGTAACACTTTAGTTAGTCATAGTATCGGTAACTCACTGGCTATGTTCTTGGTATCATCATCTACTAGTTTTCAGGTTGGTAATTCGTGCGATAGATGCTTGGTAACACTTTAGTTAGTTATAGGATCGGTAACTTGCTTGGTAGGTACTTGGTATCATCATGTACTAGTTTTAGGTTGATAATTCGTACGCTAGATGGTTGGTAACACTTTATTAGTCCTAGGATCGGTAACTCGATTGCTATGTTCTTGGTATCATCATCTACTAGTTTTCAGGTTGGTAATTCGTGTGATAGATGCTTGGTAACACTTTAGTTAGTCTTAGGATCGGTAACTTGCTTGGTAGATACTTGATATCATCATGTATTAGTTTTAGGTTGATAATTTCTGCGCTAGATGGTTGGTAACACTTTAGTTAGTCATAGGATCGGTAACTCGTTTGCTATGTTCTTGGTATCATCATCTACTAGTTTTCAAGGTGGTAATTCGTGCGATAGATGCTTGGTAACACTTTAGTTAGTCCTAGGATTGGTAACTCGCTTGTTATATGCTTGGTATCATCATCTACTAGTTTCAGGTTGGTAATTCGTGTGATAGATACTTGAGATCAATTTGAGTTGGTAATTTTTTTACTTTTTAGCCTTGATAACTCACATGCAGCGGGGTTGGTAACTTTTAGCCCGAAAAAAAGTTGTCAGAACATAACAACATGAGATTTAGTTTTGAAGATCTCGTCGCGACTGATTTATTGGTAAAAACCGATTTTCAATTTGAGTTGTCGTTTAAAAGAAAAAAAACATTTTAAAATTTAGAATCAGGAGAGAATCTGAATGACATCAGCTTTTTTGTCGCGTAGTGCATGCATGCACCAATTAATCATTCCGTCCATGGTGCACAAAATTATAAAGGGGAATGAAGTAAGTGCATGCGATAATTAAATGCATGCGTGATTAAACTTGTTCGTGAAAATTATCCATCAAATTTTACTCTGAAATATCACTTCCAAAAAGGGAACTGATAAGTTTTACCAGTTGAAAGTGGTAGTTCATTTTATTCAACATTTTTTGTACTAGTATGAAGTGGATTATTGCTACATCCTACCCTTTTTTACCCTGAAATATCACTGCCCAAAAAGGGAATTGATTAATTTTTTGTTTTTGCTATAACTGAAAATAGCCAAAAAAATGGAATAGAAAATCCTTTCTAAAAATACGTACAAACAGTTGGCGTGTAAAGTGATTTTTTTGAATTCAGCGTGCACAATCTTACCTTTTTCACGTTTGCATACGTTCGTACACAAGCTGTCACCTAGCAGGGAATAATACATACAGTACAAGACACGATCGATCGTCCACCTAGCGAAACACAGGAGCTGTCACGTAGCCCAAAAGGAAATAGTACGGGGCCTGACGAATTTCCATATATAGACTGTCGGAATCGTGCGAGCGGTAGCTAGCGATCGCACGTGCGAAAGCTAGCCACGCCCAATACTTGCCGGCCCCGTTTCCGTGTCTGTTTGTGATTGAAATTTGGAAGTTTGGTTTCGAGTTGGTGTTTCTATCGAGCTCGATTGGAAAGTTGGAAAGTTTATGCTGTGAGCCTGTGACCACGTTAGCACCTCGGCTACGGAGGCCCACAAGAGACCCAGCCCAACTACGAGCAAAGAGCAAACTTCACAACAATAAGCGCACCATGCTAAAAACCGGCTCGCTTCCCTCTCATTGGGGTCAGGGCGAAATTCAAAATGGAGCCCTGATTTAGGAAAAAAAATCATATAACTATCATATTTTTTATTACATTTGATTGACCGATCCATGAACTACACAATAGGAAGACTACATTGTCTTTTTAGATTGAAAGGGCTCCGCCCCGATTTCATTTTATTAAAACGAAACCCATAATACAAGCTGTTGTTTTTACGCCACCTTCACCTCACCACCTCCAACCTCTACTTTTACCAGAATTTTTACAGAAAAACACTACCAAACCAAAGCTTCTTACACAACCAACACAAGCCTCAAACCACCAGACTCCAAACTAAACCAACTAAAACAGCATCTAGCAACGCACTACAGAACACATACAACCATAACAACCTTTTTATTCTTGTCCACCAACAGCTTGTTACGCCTGGTACCATCTTCTCTTCTCCTCTTTTCTTAGCTCACCCAGCGATCCTTTGAGTCAACGGCGCCCAAGAGCTGCGCCGCGCTGCGAAACGCCAGGCGAACGTTTGCCTTCTTATCACCTTCTATCGTCCCATCATCCTTCTAGGATCTCTCTTCCTTTCGCTCTTTGGAATCACAACAACTCTTCTTCTTTTATAGATCTTATGCAACTGAGTCTCTAAATCTTTATAAGAAAATAAAACTTTCTTCTATATCATCTATAGCATCTACTAAAACTTTCTTCTACTTTTTATACAACCACACAAAGTTCAAATACCTCCCTTTAAGAGTTTTCCTAATTTTCCTGCCTCTATTTTGCCACACAGTAATATAATATTTTATCTCTACCAGTGTAAAAACCGTGCCATACTATAGTTTGTCTAACTTTACTGTACTCAAACCAAAATCAACCATCATAGGCGAGTGATCAGACAATGCTCTAGTTAAAAATTTCAGAAAACAAAGAGGATAAAAAAAACTCCCAAGACAAAGAAACAAGCACCCTATCTAGCTTCTTAAAGAAAGCTGCAAAAGACTACATTGTCGAGTGGAACTATTCATAAATTGATCGATCGAGTATAACTGATAAAATTACATATTGTGAGGTTGTGTTGCATGATGACTTTATAATTGTGAGGTTCAAGAATAATTGCCATCTTCTAAAAAAAGTAAGACAAATCTGATAACTGGAGGTCACAACCAGTGGTATGTAAAAATTACATATTTTTGTTGGGGTTAGTGAAATAGTAACAGATCTTGCAGAATTAGCTTGTAGACCTCGTCGAGCTTGTCCATCTCCATTGATTCGCTGCTGCTCTGCTTGCTGTTGGGATCGATCGAGGAGAAGCTTGGCGGCAGCGAAACCTAGCCTGGAATTGGATGGCGGTAGGTCGAGAGACTGGTGTGCGTCGGAGAGTACTTATAAATTTCGAATCCAAGATGATGCTTCTCTTCACGATACGGATTTGTGCATGTTTCCATACTTGCCCGTGCATAAATATAAGAAGTTTTAGCTATCCAACATGCATGTTGTCTACATATGCATACTAATATGAATGCACATACACACTAAAATATGTCTACATACATCTAGATATATTTAAATGTGGACAAATGCTAAAACATTTTATATTAAAAAACGAAGGGAGTACATCCTAGCAATGAACTTATTGAGCAGCAGCTTGCATGTTGCCTCCTGCATGGGCATTGCTTCAGCATCAGATCGCACAAAGGGGAAGCTCCCATCCTTCACATACACATGAGACATCAGGGCCACGCGATGCGCAGCAGCTCGCTTCGTTGTTTTTTCAGTAGTTGTGCATTCCTGAAGAGCAGATCGGAGATGGCATCACTGGAGATGATTTTCAATCTGTATTTTGAAGATTTTCTCAAAAAGTAAAATTTTGCGATGAAGTGAATGTAAGGGAATGTACAATGGTTGATAAGGTGTTCTTATTTTAGACCTGTCGTGCAATTTAGATATGTCAATGAAACATGATGTACAATGGATTTTTTTTCTTATCTAATAAGATGTACTAAATTTGTATTGAGACATATTGCTAAGTGTCTTGTCTTACCTAAGAAAAGACAAGATTCTTTTTTTTCATTTCTCTTTCCACCACCACACCAATTATCCTATACGGCAACTCTAAAATATAACCATTGTGCATGCTCTAAGAAAATTTATCATTCGTCGATAGGTAAGTCAATTAACTAAACAGTGAGATTCTCTTGTTACATTGTCATTACCGGAATCGCCCGGTTTGCCGAGTCCTTTTGTCGCGGTGCTTGGCAAATATGGTTTATGTCGAACGCGAACTAGAAAGCACTCTAGAAACAAACAACACTCGGCAATATAACTAAAAAGCATTGGCCAACTTTTACTTGGAAAAATATCAAAAGAAAAACACTCGTCAAATATGGTGGACACATGTCGCAACCTGCCGTGGTTAACGGAAAGGTGAACGCTTGTCGGGGCATCATTTTCGAAATGATTATTTGGATTTAAAATCTTATTTAAACTTATGTATGTGCTTTTTGCACACTTCACATATATTTTTTGAATTATTAATGTATGAGACGTATTACACTACGAATAGTCGAAAGGTCACCTTTTTTAGTCATGATTGTGAATTTTTATAATATTCCAGAAAAATCCCTGGATTTAGTCAATTATGTACACTACAAGGTGAATTTTTAGTGTGAACACTACCACAGAAAGGCCTTTCTATGGCGCACCTTTTAACAATTCTGTGGCGCACGCCCGGTGCAGCCCGGTGCAGCACAGAATTCTCGCCACAAAAGTTTTTTCTGTGGCGCACCCCCACCGTGCGTCATAGGAATTTTCAGATTTTTGTGACGCACTAAAGCACCATCCGCCACAGATAGTCTTCATCCGTTTTAAAAAAAAGGCTGGCCACCGCAGTACCGCAGCGGCGTAGCCCCACTGCAGTGTCGCTCCTCGCCTCGAGGAATCCATTCGGCGGAAGAAGAATAGTGGGTGACCAAGGACGAGAGCACGGCGGCCATGTCGACCTCCAAGCCGAAGAAGCAGCACCCGGCGACCATGGCGACGTACCCCGCTGCGGCGACCCAGACCATTCCGTAATGGAGGAAGATTATGGCGTGTAACACGGCGACGGTCCCGGCCTACGCATCCACTGCGACGTCTCCTTCTTCGCGAGGTCCATGGGGGAGGCGGATCCCTATGCGCGGGCGGCGGGGAGCAGAGTTGTGCGTTGCAGCGTCGGGGCGCAGCATCTCGGGGCGCGGCGCAGCGCCTGGGCGGAGGCGGACGCCGTGGACGCCATGGCGCGCGGTGGCGTGACGTCCGTGGCGAGGAGGAGGACGTCGTCCGGCCGCGGTAGCTCGCTGCTTCGGCGGCGCTGGCTGGGGACGGAGTTGTTGAGGCGGCGGCGGGTGGCGCACGTGGCCGTGGGTGGGGAAGGAGGAGGAGAGGGACGACGCGGCTTGGGCGGTGACGTAGATGGATCTGAGGGATAGCGTGACTTCGCGGCCTTGCCCGTCCATTCCCTTCACGAGCGTTGTGTGCGCGTGCGTGTGAGGGAGATAAGGGAGAGAGGGAAAGGAGGAAGGAGCGGGACAGTGTGGTGCGTGTGGGGCCCGTGACGCATGTGTGTTTGACTAGATCTGAACTAGGAGAGAGAAACCAGATCTCAGATCTGGTAATTATATCTGTGGCGCACGGGACACGGTGCGCCACAGAAATGCTGATTTCTGTGGCGCACGTGACCCGGTGCGCCACAGAATGTCCCCAGATGGATCTTGGCCCAATGATTGCATGTGGGACCCACAAAAATTCTGTGGCGCATGGTGTCTCATGCGCCACAGAAGTCTAGCTTTCTGTGGCGCATGGGTGGGCATGCGCCACAGAATTCTGTGGCGCATGGGCAAAATATGCGTCACAGAAAGTCGAAAATTTCTGTGACGCACCAGCATCCATGCGCCACAAAAATAATTATGTGGCGCACCAATTAACGGTTCGCCACAGAATGCAAACCTTTCTATAACCCTTTTCCTAGTAGTGGAAATACCTCGTATTTTAGGCTCAGCAAAAACAGACAAATCGAACAAATTTTAGATGATTCTAAATTTGCACCATTTGTTGGTTTTATGCTAAGCTAGAATACATGGTGTAAAAAAAAATACATGGTGTTCCGCATTGAAAATTTTACCCATAGGTAGACCAAAGTATTGACTACATCATAATATATTTTTTAATTTTTTTGAAGAGTTAAATTTGAACTTTTCGATTTTTTAAAAAAAAGGCTACCTAGAATCCGGGAGCCACATCGCCGCACTCTTTCTTATACCCTTCACAAACTTTTAACTTATCTGTTAATTAGTACCATTTGATCGAATCCTACACCCGCTACTGGTCCATAGGACTTGCTCCGAAAAATCATGCAATTAATTTTCCGGTACTTGGCAGATGGCAGCAGGCGTCGTGTCGTAAATGCACACGATTTAACACTGAGCGGGGCTCTCATCGGGCACCACACTGACAGATAAGAGAGGGGAGAGGATGGTCTCATCACTCAGGCCAGAGCCGGCGGCGCCGGCATGGTTCCAGTATCTGACCATCCTCGGCGCCCTCTACGTCGCGCCATTCCTCCTCCGCCTCCTCGCCTACCTCGCCCTCTGTCTGCGCCGGCGCCCCGAGGACCTCCGCCGCCGCTACGGCGCGTGGGCCGTGGTCACCGGCCCGACGTCCGGCATCGGCCGTTCCGTCGCCCTGGAGCTCGCCAGCCGAGGCCTCAACCTCGTCCTCGTCGACCTCAGCGCCTCCAATCTCCGGGAAATCTCCAGCACCATTGAATCCCGCCACGCCGTGCAGACCAGGACCGTCGTGTTCGACCTTTCGCTCGTCGCCACCCCTCAAGGTAACTGACCACGCAAACTCCTACGTACGTACTGAAGCACGTAGCTGAGCGTAGCAAGCTCTCCTGTCCGGCGCGCGGCAGCAGGTGACGAGGCGATGGCGCGCCTCAGGGAGGCGGTGGCCGGCCTGGACGTCGGGGTGCTGGTGAACAACGCCGGCGTGGGGAAGCCGGGAGCGCGGTACCTGCACGAGGCGGACGTGGAGGCGTGGGTGCGGATGATACGGGTGAACCTGTGGGCGGTGACGGAGGTGACCGCGGCGGTGCTGCCGGGGATGGTGGAGCGGGGCAGGGGCGCCATCGTCAACATGGGGTCGGCCTCGTCGGAGGCCATCCCCTCCTTCCCGCTCTATACCATCTACGCCGCCACCAAACGGTACGTCGCGCAGTTCTCCAGGAGCCTCCACGTCGAGTACAAAAGCAAAGGGGTCGACGTGCAATGCCATGTGAGTAAGCAATCCCATTTCCATAGCCTGTCCTCCTGTGATTCATGGCAGCAACGAGCTAGTACAAGCATTTTGATCTTGTACGTGCAGGCCCCGTTCTACGTGGCGACCAGGATGGTGTCCACGTTCGCCGAGATCACTCCCCTCTCCTTCTTCCTCATCGCGCCGACGCCGGACGCGTACGCGCGCGCGGCGGTGGGCTGGATTGGCCACGGTCCTCCGCTCTGCACTCCCAACCTCGGCCACCAGGTCCTGTGGTGCCTCGCCGCCGTCTTGCCGGACTGCGTCCATGACTGGTTCCGCCTGCGCGAGCACCTGCGCCACCGAGACCGAGAGCTGCTCCGAACAAGGTCGTCGCCGTCGGCACGTCCTGCGGGTGTGGCTCCGGACGTGCCAACAATCAAATGACTCCTTATTTAGTAGGACTTGCATTAGTATTGAGTTAGCGTCTATAAGCCTAAGCAGGTTGATTAGTTTAGTGCGCAGTTAAGCAGGGACCCATTAATCAATGCATGCACGTGCTATGTTGGCTTTGCATTGAAAACATGGAGTTAATCTAGAATTGTAGTATGGCTAGTTGTCTAAAGGAGGAAGTTTAACACTAGTACTGCTAGTTGTTGAAATAGATTGTCCGCATCTTTTTATCAGTTCAGACTTTTTATTCAAGAATTTAATATGATATCAGAGAAAGAGGTTTCGAGTTTAAAAGCATGCCAAACACAATATTAAAAAAAGATTGTGCGGTCTACATCGAACCAATATCCAAGAACAGGGAGTGCAAAAATATATTGTCCCCCTCTTTCCATCAGATTCTATCTTTGGTTGAGTTGGCTGCTCGAGTGCATGAGTTTTGTATCAAGATAGTATCGTGATTTGAGAGAAATAAGAAAATCATAGGTCCGTGGCTACGAGTTTTCTGTGTGGGTATTTTTAGAAATTTATATATCATTGATCCTAAGGCGAAATCCAACACTGAATCATGTGAAATATAAGAGATGGCTCGGCTCGACTCGTTATAATCCTGAGTTGGCCCATTAAACTCGCTAAAACTCGTCAAGATTTTAGCAGCAATATGTCAGAATAAACAATCTAATTTTAAAAGCTCATGTAAACATTTACCCGCAAAAAAAAGCTTATGTAAAACAAAGAACATTTCGTAGAAATACCCAACCAATTCACCACCAATGTTGGGATGTGCTTGTGGCTTATTCAGTCCTATGGACTGGCCAGATTGTCGCTTGTTCTGGCCTAGTGCAGAGAGTTTCATAAGTTTGTCGAGTCTCACGAGCAGCTCGTTAGCTCGTTGGTTAGGCTCACTATACTCGTTAATCTCGTGAGTTCGAGCTAAATGAGCCCATCTTTTAACGAATCGAGGAACTCGAGATTTCAGACCTCTGTGCTTGGATTAGCCGTGGTGCAGGGCCCCTGTTTCGGTGTACTTGATGGATTGACGGGCAAGGCCAAGGTGAAACCCTTGCTTGGCGTCTCTGTAGACAAGCCGTCTTTGGAGGCGTTCATGGCTCTGTCTGTTCATTCCTCTGGTCCCACTATGCCAGGCGGCCAGGGCCTAGTGGGACCATGTGTTCCACCTTCCAACACCATGTAACAAAACAAATATCTGCAATTAAATTATCGAGACGGCCATATCCACCTTAAAAAAATCGATGAAGTCAATAACCACCAATTACAACGTCATAGCTAGATTAGAACATTCCATTGTAGACATGACATATCTGTGCTGTACTATCCCCTAGCTACTATGATTGGTAGCGTGAGATTTGGAATCAGGATGACATGCTTGAGGTAGAAGAAAGGAAGACAAGGAAGGAAAGGGGATAGGAGAATTCAGAGTTCTTCTTCTCATTCAAGTCATCCTGATTCCAAATCTCACGCTACCAATCATAGTAGCTAGGGGATAGTAAAATTATCGAGACGGCCACATTCACCTTAAAAAAATCGATGGAAGTCAATAACCACCAATTACAACGTCATAGCTAGATTAGAACATTCCATTGTAGACATGCCATATCTGTGTATCGGCTGGGAGAAGGCCAACTGCAACTCGGCAGCAAAACCAAACATAAATCAAACAAAAATCAAATTCCAAGCCTCAACGATGTCCAGCTTCGACGTGATTAGATGCAGCATCTTAATCAACATTCATTGCTCCAGAATGATAGGTGTCTAGCTCCTTGTCCAGTTGGTCAGCTGATTTCGCCAGGGACCCCTTGGGTACGTAGACAGCACGTCCACGACCCCGGCCGAAGCTACGGCCACGTCCACGACCACGGCCGCGAGCTTGTCCTCCTCCTCTTTGCGCAAAACCATTGCGCTTCCACCTGAAGGTAAAAAACAATGTGTTAATCAAGGTTCACGGTAATAAAAATCACTCTCTTATGGCTAACGAATACACAGTCCATTCAGGAAATCTACCGTAGAAACACAAACTATGTATCCCATTTAGTAATACAACAAGCACAATATCTAGCGCTATCATGCGATATTCAGAAAGGTGGGCAGACACATTAAAGTTGCCACTGCAACATATGAAGCACAACACCAGGGAACAAAGTTTAGCACGAGGTACTGGCACACAAGCTTCATGTGTTTGTTAATTCAGGCATAAGAAATCATCAAGATACTGAATCCAAGAACCTACCCAGGAAGGAAATTAGATGTGGCAGCCGCACCTCGACCAAACCCACTTGAACGAGACCTGAAATAAATTGAACATCATGTAGTCAGAAACAAAAGGGCAGAAATTTCTAAAATACTATTATGCGATTGGTAAATCAAATGCACTTGCAAAGAAGAGCCATACATCATTACAACTTCTCTCTGTCCTCTTCCCCTTGCACCAGGAACAACGCTAACACGAGGTGCAGAAACAGCAGTCAGACCCAAATTTGCTCCTATCACCTCGATCTTCATTTCTTTCCCATCAAGGCGTACATTATTGTATCGTTTCAATGCTTGAACAGCTTCACTCCTCCTGGAGAATATCACCTCAGCAGTACCCTGTTGAATACCCAAGAAAATATGACACAATATTCTGACATGTAACTTGACTTTTTCTGAAACAAAACTATAGAGGACCATCAAAGTATAGTCTATCATAAAGTTTAGTAGAGGCACCTACATATTCTATTAACTTTGGCAGGTACAGCTAAATTGATAATAAAACTATATTTAACAAAAGATGAATGAGATAGACAAACAAAAAAAATACTTAATAAATTGGAGAATTAGATTAAATAGGTGGTCAAATGACTCCAAAGTAAGATTTGTTAAAAAAACTGACCCCAGTAAAAAAGATGGGCCGTTCAACACGAAGCTTCTATGTGCATGTCATGTACTCATGTATGTGCTGGGGGAGGAAAGTGATTGGTGGACACATGCTCTAAGATCAAAGTTCTATACTAGCAATAAATACAAGCAACATTAGGCGTTGTGCAAACAAGATACAAGCTTGACATAAATACATACTATACGGTTGCAGGAGCAAAGGTTAAATACCCTCTTCTCATAACATAAAATTTCATGAGTTCTTTGTGTGTCATCAGTGGGGCACACAACAAAAAATTCTAGCTTATAGTTAACAGATCCCAACTTCATTACGAACAACCAATGCATTACCCGAAAACCAAATATGCGACCAACGGATGCATCGTGGATGACCAGATATGATTTTAGGCAGAAGGCACGTGCTCATAACCCGAGATTTGCATATGCAAACAGTGCTTGATTGTAGAACGTGTATGCTGTAGAGAAACATAAATTTATAACAGACTTACAGTTGGGTGTCTATTATTGTCATAATGAACAGCACAGTTCTTCAAATGACCCATTTCAGAGAAAAGTTCCTGAAACACAGTTGTGGACAGAGAAGATTAGGTCGAGAAAGTCAAACATGATTGAAGATTCGAGCATGCATAATCAATTGTGCATAATATAACGATCCAGTTACCTTTAAATCTTCTTTTGTCACTCCGTAGTGCAAGTTTGAAATATATAGCTTTGTTCCGGTTTCTATCCCAGAAAGTCCAGCAGCTACCATGCTGTCCTCAAACCGATCATGTGTCCATGCAAAATCCTTTGTTTTGTTGAATGACTGATGATATTCCACAGCATGCATACCCAGATTGCGATGAGAAATTGTTAGCATAATCCCCAAAACTCGTCAATTTGTAGTATTTCATGAGCCAACTAGCATCAGCAAAACTATAAAACCATACACCATTGCATAAAATGTGTGCTAGCTGCTGATAGCCCTGTATGAACCAAAGACCTTATCCAGTGAAATAAGTATCCAACAGGTAAATACACAGTCCATCAGCATGCTGACCATGAGAAGAGACAACTTTTCAGTTTGAAGCATTAACCAGGACAAACCGGAACATTATGTCACCACAAATTTCTCAGCAGCAAAGGACCAGTTCTCAGGGCATTTTCTGAATCAGAAACCCCTTGGATCCTCTTTGAAGCTCCACAGTTCAAAAGTATACAACATATGGCCTAAATTGAGCCCTGAGCTGTCCCATTTTATTAAGTTCATATCCACTTCTTGTCATGTATCTATTGTAATTTGGGTTCCTGAAGGTATGCAGAAAAACAGCGATAGTTTGGTGCTTGCCTTGGCAATAGCATATGATGACGAGCGAGTATTGACACCAAGTGGCCTTTGTGAAGGCACTCCTCTTCCGCGGAAGGTGCCAGAAGCACGTCCACGCCCTAAACCACGGCCTAGCCTTTGGCCGTCACCTCTGCCTGACCATTGGCCATCACCTCTGCCTCGACCACCTCTCTGTCCCATTCCCCTTCCCCTTCCTCTTCCCCTCACACTTCTTTTCTTAATCATATCGTCAAGTGACATATCCAAAGATGCCTCCATTCCAATGAAATCTTGAGATTCAATAGGGAGAAAGGTCTGCAAACAGGAGAAACAACTTTAACATTATCAATTGTTCAATTGAACAGCTGTGGTGTAAGCAAGAAGAGTAATGCGCGTATTCACAGTTGCACACATAGATAGAAATCAAATCATGATTTAAGGTCACCGGTCTCTACCACTTAAAAAGAGATACATACTCAAGAAGCGGCAGCACAACACAATTTTGGAAACGTTCAACTCTTCCAAACTTTCTATTATTTCTAGTTTGTGCTTGTCCGGCACATACATACCCTATATCACGACCAAATAATAAGGCTTACAAACATCAGTTTCTTTTTCAAGTTTCCATCACAATCGGAGCGCAAGTACACCCGACACATAGCAAGTGAAGTACAACAAAAGGCTCGTATGTAGAACAAACATCAAGTTCACCAGGACAACCTGGCCAGATCTCTACTCTAGAGGTGCCTTCTAAACCAGTAACTCATAACAATGCATCACAGGTGACCAATCTGCACCACCGGGGGAACTTGCCAATTGCCATGGCACCGAACCTACGCAGCCTCACTGGCGAGGACTAGAAGTCTAGAACCTACTACAATCTAGGGATCATCAACCCGAGGTTGCCACAACCGGGGATGAAACTGAAAATCCCCAGCACTCGCTCACGCCAATTCCGCAGGATCCCATCGCGCTAGGGGTTCGCGTGACTGAACCGAAGAAGTTTCCTCCTCAGATTGATGATAACGGATCTCAGGAAAGTTACCTTTGGAGTATCCTCTAGGGTTCTCCGGCAGCGGGGAGATCCGCGATCTGCGGGGAGCTGGCCTCCTCCTGCTGTCGTTGGTAGGGGCGAGGCGAGAACTTCGATCTGGTAGTTGCTACGCGGACGGTGGGGGGAAGGGGGCGGCGAGATCTGTAGGTATCGAAGGGCGGCGAAGACGAAGGCGGTCCGCGTCTCGGCGATGTTTGTCGGAGGAGGCTCGGTGGCGGAGACGAAGACTTTGGTTTCTTTTCGAGGGTAGAAGACGACTTCAGGTGGGATTGGGTTCTACTTCGGTTTTGCTCCGCGATTAGACGGTAACTCATGTCCTCCGATGGGCCTGGCCTGCAAAACAATGCACGAAATTACTATAGGGCTGCCGGTGCCCGGCCTGCAAGGCCTGCAAAGTTAGTTTGTCTCGATTTATTTGTTGATGAAAGAAAGCTTGTCACTAAAAAAACAAAAAACCAGACATGCGATAAAAGGAGTGACTAACCAGCAGGCGCCTGCTGGTTAGCGAAACTCCACGCACCCGTCCGTCCGAAAGCGAAATTCGAGCACCCGTGTGAGAAGTGCATGCATGCATGCACTAAACACCAAATCTGCTGACGTCATCCTAAATTTAGCGTGAAGCGCGGTCGAGCAAACAGCCCTCCTTTGCATATATGAAGAAAAAACCAAAAATGCTGATGTCATCTTGCATTAATTGCAAAATTCGAAAATTTAAAATGTTTTGTAGCCCAAACCGTTTATCCGATTTAGAATCCGTTTTCACCGTTGGACTAGTCGCGACGAGATCTTCAAAACTAGATCCCATGTCAATATGTTTCGACGAAAAAAAAATTTGGCACAAAAGTTACCACCCCCGTAACATATAAGTTATCCAGGCTGTAGTATGTAAGTTACCAACCATATTAACGATTAGTTTTCGGGTTGAAATAGAACCATTTTTGTTGTTCTTTCGATTTTTTCGATTTTTAAAGTTACCACATCACTTTCTTGCATAATTATTAGGATGATAAATGTCGATTTCATAGTGACAACTTCATAAGTACTGAGTGGGTAACTCCATCAGTATTGGGTGGGTACCTATTATCGAGAAAGTATGATAACTAAATTGATTTCGTATTGGATAACTACATCATGAAAACACATGGGTAACTTTATCAGTAGTGGGTGGTTAAATCCATCTATATTGGGTGGTAACTATTACCGAGAGAGTAGGGTAACTATAACGATTTTGTGGTGGATAACTACACATAAAAACACATCGGTAACTTTATCAGTATTTGGTGGTAACTTCATCAGTATTGGGGTGGTAACTGTTGCCGAGAGAGTATGGTAACTACATTGATTTTGTGGTGGATAACTACACATGAAAACACATGATAACTTTATCAATACATGGTGGGTAACTATCTCAGTATTGGACGGGTAACTATTACCAAGAGGGTAGGGTAACTAAATTGATTTTATGGTGAATAACTACACCATAAAAAACTTGGGTAACTTTAACAGTACTGAGAGAGTAACGCCATCAGTATTGGTTGGGAAATATTACCGAGAAAGTATGGTAACTACAAAAATTGGGTGGATAACTACAGATGAAAACACATGGATAACTTTATAAGTACTGGATGGGTAACTCCATGAGTATTGTGTGGGTAACTATTACCGAGAGAGTATGGTAACTACATCAATTTTATGATGATAACTACATCATGAACACATAGATAACTTTATCAGTAGTGTGTGAGTAACTCAGTTTCGCCAGTTGTAAGGCGCCAGCCAGTTTGATTTCCCGTATAGTTATCCACCAGAAAATTGATGTAGTTATCATGTCTTCTAAATAATAATTACGAACACAATATACATATTTTTTATGGTGTAGTCTATGAAATCGACAGTTATCATTCTAATTCTTATGAATTGTACAGATGTTTTAGTGTATAGTTACCAACTTGTGCACGATATATTTACCGTCCCGAAGTGTTATTCACTTATAAAAACTAGTTGTGTTAACTTCCAAACTAGAAAAAAATCAAAAAGAACAACAAAAAATGGTTCTATTTCAACCGAAAAACTAATCGTTAATATGGTGGGTAATTTACATACTACAACATAGATAACTTCTGTGTTACAGGTGGGTAACTTTTAGGACAAAAAAAAGTTGTCAGAATATATCAATATGGGATCTAGTTTCGAAGATCTCGTCATAACTAGCTTGGCGGTGAAAACGGATTCTAAGTCGGATAAACGGTTTGGTCTACAAAACTTTTTAAAGTTTCGAATTTTGCAATTAATGCATGATGGCATCACTTTTTTGGTTTTTTTGCATGCACAATCGATCAAGTAGTGCATGTATAAATGCTAGCAGCTAGACAAAAGTGTGCCACGTGGCAGCATGCGAGTGGATAGGAGAGGAGGATGTGGTGCGTAGCTGCTAAGTGAAGAGAGCAGCACGTCAAACCCACGCCTGGGCTGAGGCATGCACTGGCACGTGGGCTGTCGGCCACGGTGCGACGCTGGCACGCGAAGCAGTCAACGACAAAAGCAGAATCGGACGTGATGACCAGCCCGCTCGTTCGCTTCCACGGTCCAGATTGCTGCGTAGAGTTATGCCCCGTGTAAGGCGCCTGCTACTTAGATTTCCCGATAAAAAAACATACAAGATCAGTAATAAAGTTTTTAATATTTTAAAATAAAAGGCTACATGTCGCCCAGACTACAAATGTCTATTTTACAGTAGAAAACTCATTATAAGGGAGATAAAAAACATCGTGTTTCATGACAGTGACGACCTATGTCTAGTGTCTTTTTTCCTCATGTTTACTACCTACAGGCACAACGCAACACACATGAGACTACCTCCTTATTCTCAAGTCGTGTGCCACCGCCGCACACGTCTTTCCCAGCGTGCACCACAATTGTAAGAGACTAAATTGCTAACGTGTTCAACAACCTCAATCATCTGACTTCTAAGAGAGTAAATTGCAAAAGAAAACACCACAATTGAGGTAAAGTTAGTAACCATGTAGAAAAAACCCTCCACAAATGACATGAAATGGTAGTTGTTTGACACATTTTCCCCAGTTGTGATGGTTTCTTTGCAATTCTCTCCTTCTATGAAGAAATCTTCAATGTTTTTTTTTACGTAATTAAAGAAATCTTGTATGTTGACTGTTGTTTTAGTTGCCTTGTGCAACTCGTTCTTTTTTCCTGTGTGAATGTGGCCCATGCTACTTGCAGCACGGCCGGGAATCGATATATATATTTGCCTTGGCTTCGAAGGAAACGCTCGCAAAAGCATTCCGTTCGTCATGTGCCCGCTTTGCTTGGTACTTTTTGCTCTCTCGATCGCCGTACGTAATCTACCTGTGCATAACTGAAGATTCTACATACCTAACTATATATAAAAGCTGGACAGAATCGCGGCCTGTCAGCGCCTCCACGCCGCGCGCGATCGACAGCCGTCCGATCCGCGCGTTGGACGGCCCAGATGCGGCCACGTCGGCCTTGCGCGCGCGACACTGTTCCTGCACGATTTTTAGCGCGCGGGCCGCAACGGGCTACCGGCTGCCAGGCGGTGACCCCCCGATCCGCACGAAAATTGGCGCACGCGCGGCCACCCGGTGACAACCGGTCACCCCACTTCCCGCACGATTTTTGACGCAGGCGGAAAAGGGCATGCCCCGGTCGTCCCGGTCTCCTCACGCCCACGCCCTCTTTTTCCTCTCCACTGCACCCGACGGAGCTCCTTCTGCCCTCGCCGTCGCTGCGCCGTCTCCCGTGACCACGGACGAATCGGAGGTCGCCACCGGAACCACCGCTCTTGCTTCCCCTTCCCCAATGACGACCGAGTGCCGGGGCGGTCGGAATCGAGCGGATCGACCGCGTCTTCTCCACCTCCGGCCGCCGGTTGTCGGTTTGAAAGGTTTTCTTGTAATAAGAGTGGAACACGAATCCAAAAGGTTGATGCGGGCTACTCACATTATCTTTCTAATGGGTCAGTTAGACACTTTGACTGATCGCCTCATGTTTACTACCTACAAGCACAACGCAACACACACATGAGACTACCTCCTTATTCTCAAGTCGTGTGCCACCGCCGCACACGTCTTTCCCATTCAGCCTCCCAGCGTGCACCACAATTGTAAGAGACTAAATTGCTAACGTGTTCAACAAACTCAATCATCTGACTTCTAAGAGAGTAAATTGCAAAAGAAAAAGAAAAAACAACACACTTGAGGTAAAGTTAACAACCGTGTAGAAAAAACCCTCCACAAATGGCATGAAATGGTAGTTGTTTGACACATTTTCCTTAGTTGTGATGGTTTCTTTGCAATTCTCTCCTTCTATGAAGAAATCTTCAATGTTTTTTTGACGTAATTAAAGAAATCTTGTATGTTGACTGTTGTTTTAGTTGCCTTGTGCAACTCGTTCTTTTTTCCTGTGTGAATGTAGCCGATGCTACTCGTTTTGCAGCACGGGAACGGGAAGGGCTCTTTCCGCCGTGGATATATATATTTGCCTTGGCTTCGAAGGAAACGCTCGCAAAAGCACACCGTTCGTCATGTGCCCGCTTTGCTTGGTACTTTTTCTCTCTCGCCATACGTAATCTACCTGTGCATAACTGAAGATTCTACGTATATGCTCTCTCCGTTTTTTAATATAAGATGTTTTAGCTAGCTCACATGTTGACTAGAGTAAAACATCTTATATTATTTATGAACGGAGGGAGTACATTTTAAATGCTCGTTCGAGAGGTACCCGCGACCAAACACCATCCTGTCCAAACGAGAAAACAGTCGCCGAAAACCTCGATCCGTTCCATCGACACAGACAGAGACAATATGTATGCCGTGTTCATCGCTGTCCGCTTGCAGATTTCGCTCGCACGCGTCAGTTGTTGTTTTTTAACTTCAAACATGGGTCTGTCTAACTCTCAGTCGACTGAGAATTAAGATAATTATCAGTCGGCTGACGTCAGCCGCCTGTGTAATTATAGCCATCTAAATTCAGAAGATATCCATGCTGTCAGCTGGTATTTTGGCTGTTCATTCGTCATGGCAGAGAGAGCACCATACGCTTTATCAAATAAAAAGGTACTGTACTTGTGCATGCACCTCGGCTAGCGTACCTCGGCCAGCCGCTACGCTAGCTGCTACTAGCTCGTACGAGCAAAGCAGTTGGATGGATCAAGCTTTACTTTTTGCTCGCTACGCATGCACCCGGCCGTTTCTTTCTAATTTCCTTACTGTTTGTTCTTCACGTTGATTCCACTTACATGTAATTAGTAGAACTTAAAACACATTTTCAACTCCAGTTGCAACTAAAAAAACTCATTTACAACTCCATTTTTAATTTGTAATTCTAAAAGTTAAATCCAGTTACAACTCGAGTTGAAACTGAAAAAAACTTAGCCGCAATTGCACTAGAAAAATGGAAATGTCCGTTTCGACCCCACCTGCAACCGAAAAAGTCAGTTACAACTCCACTTGCAACTAGAAAAAATTTCACATCCAACCACATCACATATCAACAACTAAATTCTCAGTTGCGGCTTCACTTGCAACTGGAAAAAACTCAGTTTCAACTGGAGTTGTAACTAGAAAGAAAACTCGGTTGTAACTCCACATGCAACTCAAACAAACAAATTCAGTTGCAACACTAGTTGAAACTGAGAAAAACTCAGCTGCAACTCCACTAGCAAACTAGAAAAAATCAGTTGCGACCCCACTTGCAATTGGAAAAGTCAGTTTCGACCCCACTTGCAACTGGAAAAGCTCAGATACAACCACAACATACAACAACAATTAAAATTAAATTCAGTTTCAACTCTAGTTGCAACTGGAAAAAAACTCAGTTGCAACTCCACTTGCAACTCAAAAAACATACAACAACAATTAAAATTAAATTCAGTTTCAACTCCAGTTGCAACTAGAAAAAAAAACTCAGTTGCAACTCCACTTGCAAATCAAAAAACATATTCAGTTACAACCTCAGTTGAAACCGATGACAACTTAGTCGCAACTGCAGTAGCAAATTAGAAAAAGTCAGTTGTGACCCTATTTTCAAATGGAAAAAATTAGTTGTGACTCTACTTGTAACTGAAAAAACTCGATTACACTACATTTAAAACTAAAATTAAGTTATGAATCCACATATAACTGAGAAAATAAATAAATTATAAAATAAATTGAGTTGCAACCATTCACTCTCCATCTAAAAACTACAACCAAAAAAAGGCCTGAGACTAGCAGCGAATGTGCGCATGTACAAATATTAGCAGGCCACAGGAAAAAGAAAAACAAATGCCTACTGCATCCCTAGTAGTACACAACAACGGACAAGGACAAAAAAAAAGAATCTTGAAGCATGCAGCCACACACACGCTCCGACGCCAAAGACCAAGACAAAAAAAACAAAAGACAAACACGAATCTTGAAGCAAACAATCAACGGTGCTGGACATGATTGAGCCCTAAGCTAATTCTCAGTCGACTGAGAATTAGCAAAACCGTTCAAACATTGACCTCCGCCGCGTCTGTGAAAACTCGGAAAAAAGAAACAACCGCACCTGAAAACGAGGCTTTGGTGCCTGTACGTATGTCAGTCAACTACGTGCACGGCAACAGGACTGTGACGATGCCGGAGTACGTCTTAACTGCACAGGAAGGTAGGCAGCCGTACGTGCCTGATTTTCAGTGATCTCATTTAAAAAAATTACTTTTACGTCTTGAAAAATTCTGAAAAATACCATACATGTACATATACATGTCTAGCATCTACAACCAAATTTGCAGAGAAATACATGTTCGTACGTGTCTATACAGAAAACACAAATGTAGAAAGTAAAATGAGTTTTTTTACGTTATGATTTTTGTATAACCTACAATACGACATAATATCTTGCAAAACTATACAGATATGTATATAACATGTGTATGTATCCACATGATTTTTTTAATATTACCTCTAAATATCATTTTTGAATAGTTTAAGAAATCAGGAACACTGGAACGAACTCGGGAGTCAAAAATCCCCAGGAGACCGAAAATCACTTCTAGCTGGACGCCGCAACTTGTACGCATGCATTTGAGTCTATCGTCGTTTCTATGTTGCGCAATAGGGGAGTGCTCCCACCCCATAGGTGCCCCCGTGTACCGAAAAAACATTTGCAAATGTTTCAAGAAAATTACGAAAAATTATCAATGTTCACAAGATATGTTTGTACAACCTCCAAATATTTCAGCTCTAGATTTGAAAGGAACTTCGAGAAACAAAAAAGAAAAATTCTGGCATGAATACTGTCACAAAAGGACAAAACCAAAAAAAATGACACATCATGCCAAATTTCTATTTTTTGTTCTCAATGTTCATTTCGAATTTGGAGCTGAAATTTTTGGAGATTGTAAAAACATACCCTGTGAACATCCACAATTTTTCGTAAATTTATTTGACACATTGAAATTTAACATTTTTGGCGGTAGCATGGGAGCACCTAGGAGATGGAAGCACTAGATATCTTGTCCACCATTGGCTTGGTTGCCATGCTGGGGCCGTGTGACATTCAATCATTGGGACTTTGGGAGTTAGCCAGCTGTTTTTGGACCATGTAGGGCACTGGAGCCAGGTCACTGGGTGGGACATATACGTTCGTTGTTGAGACCGTTTTTTAGATCAATAGTTGGCATACCACCGAAAACTAAACTGCGCTAGACGGTGCTGAGGTGCTCCCTGATTTAAAACTGATTTTAACCAACTTGGACTCTTGGAGCCATGAATTTGCTGCCCTGAGAGTAGCTGCAATCGATTCGATTGGCAATGCACTTGTAGCATTGTTTTGCACCTGTCGTGTTTTTGCTTTTTAATAACTGCATTACCCTATGCATGGTTTGTCAGCACGGGTTGTTGTCCCTTTTGTTTTGGACATTATGGTCCGCACAGGGTTTTTTATCGCATGAAAAAAAGAAAAGCAAAGTCGGCCGGTAGGGTAGTCTTACGTGAAAAAAAAAATCAAAACAAAATCGCCCACATCGTGATACGGCGGGGTAACCACGAACCAATGATCGACAACTCAAGTGCAATCTAAAATTTCGATGTTAGTCTTATATGGTTATTGTGGCATCGTCCCGACTCTAGACATGGTAAAAGCATCATAGCTCTTTTTCGTCTTTGTGTGGCCACCGTGGTCGACGTTGCACACACATTCGGCTCTAGACTGGGCGGGTTTTGTCGTTCGCCGGTTCGACCTGTCATGGCATTAGTGGCAACAAGTTTGATGCCAAAAGCCATGAGGTTATCACATCCTGTATAAGGCTGGTCTTATGTAGTTTCTTCATCGAATACTCAAAAAAACTCAAGATGCAAAAGATGAAGCTAGAGCCAATGGCTTGAAGGACTTTGATGTAGCTTTGGCTACGAGATCGTCTCCAAAAAAAAGTCGACCATAGCAGGTGGTTCATGGTCAAAATTAATCTCTAGAAGATATCAACTGGGATAAACTGTCATAATATGCTCAGATTAGCCCCAGTTATCATTGGAATCGAAGTTACAACCATGCGGTTTAATTTGGTCGAAAATACCCCACTAAACTATTAAACCCTAAAATACCCTCCATGTTAAATTTGCTTCTTTAACCTTGATGTTGGCTTACATGGCACAACATTTTTGTGGCGCCCAATTTTTTTTAGATATCTTGCTATGTGCCTGTTACCTAGCGAAGAAGGCTTCTCCCAAAAATGCCTATCCAAATAAGTTTTAAATTCGCTAGACTACTCACTTTTTTTTGACTTGGCTAGACTACTCACTTAATTATGCATAATTTACTTTATTTATTCTACGCACTTTGAATTTTGAGTTAGACTAAAAATGCAGACATCTATATATGACAATATTTGTAGGAACGAGCTATTTCTTGTACCATACTCGTTGAATCATGTGGAATTGACTAGTTCATTTTGAGAAGCTGCCATTTTGTCGTGCATGTGGACGGAATGAATCCATTAAACATGCTCTCTTCGAGTGTACTTGGGCGAAACTCTTCTGGCAAGAGCTCAAGTTAGTTACAAATGTTAAAATCCTGGAGCTTCATCCTGATTCCTGGGCCTTGGATATAATTTTCTAATTCCGTTTTTCTGGCCTTTCAGTCGTTCTGTTCAGCGCGTATATTGATGTCACGATGTCGGATGTGTTCACCGACACGTTTTGGTACCCTTTTCGATTTCCAGCGCTCGTTTTTTCTTCTCGTATTTCTTTTCATTCCCTTATCCAGCCGGTCTAAAATGTTTTTCTCAAAATTTGAAAGTCGTCTTAGCTCTTAACTCGTTTTCAAGTTTTAATATTTCATTTCCATTCTTTGTATCAAGGGTGTGTTATATTATTATATTTTTGAGACGGATGTACTCACTTTGCATGACAAATGAGATTGACTTTGCTCCTACTTCCGTTCAGGCCATGTCTGATGCGTCCAACATGTATGAATATAGACAGTGATAGCAGGGACGGAGGAAGGGGGGGACGAGCAGGGGCTCAGCCACCCCCAACAATCCAATTTTCTTCACAAGTCCCCTAGTACTCATGCTCAGATTTGTAGGTCTAAGCCATTTTCGCCCCCTCCAACAAAATCCTGCCCCCTCCAAGCCTGGGAGCTGGCTCCGTCCCTGAGTGATAGGGTGTCTCTGGATGCAGCGGCTGTCATTTTATGTGGAGGATGGACTGTTTGGTCGGAAAGAAATGCGCGAGATCACGACGGTAATATGAGATCGGTGGCGCAGTCTGTGAAGTGGACGGCGGACATGGCCTCGGACCTATCCACGGCTGGTCGTGGACTGGTTGCTCGAACTCCAAAGGCTCGGGCGCGCTGGAGGCCGCCAGCTGCTGGCACGATGAAGATCAACGTAGATGCAGGGCCGGCCCTGAGCAAGTGCGGCCTGTGCGGCCGCACAGGGCCCTCACCTGCCAAGGGCCCTCGCCTAGCTGTGCATTAGTACGTATAGGAAGGCCCAGCTACTTGATCGAAGGAAAAACGCACTGCGTCCAGCTCCAGGCGACCGCATGTCCGCATCGATCCGTCTCCAAGCGTTGACCCTCCGCGTCTCCTCGTTCTCCTCTGCCCTCGACTCCTCGTTCTCCAAAAACAGACTCCTCGTTCTCCACTCTCCTTCCTCTCCAAATCCCAAACCCAATCACGGTGAATCGGCGATAATGGAGGCTCCCGTTGCGATTTCTAGCCGTTTGGGCGGAATTAATGGAGAGGGAGATCCCGATTTGCAACGGTTAGTACCTCTAATCCATTCCCCTTCTATAAATCTCCCTAGGTTTTCTTGTTCTTCATTCGATTCGATTCGATCTGCTCATCTACCCCTGCCAGTGCTCTGTCGATTCTGTTCGCTGCCGCTGGGCGTTGTTGCACGAGGCGGCGGCGGCAAGGGGCATCGCGTATTCGCGTATTTCTCGGTTATCCTTGATTGCACTCCGGATGTGAGTCATGAGGAACAAATGACTGTACTTGTTCGATGTGTTAATCTGTCAAGTAAAAAAATTCAAATTGAAGAGTTCTTGCTAGCGTTCATTAAGCTTGACGACACATCTGGTTTGGGTCTTTTTAATGAATTGCTTGCTGTGTTGAAGTATTTTGGTCTTGATATTAACAACGTGAGAGGACAAGGTTATGATAATGGTTCAAACATGAAAGGGCCCTATCAAGGGGTTCAAAAACGAGTACGTGATATAAACCAAAGAGCGTTATATATGCCATGTGCTTGTCATAGTCTTAATCTCACACTTTGTGACATGGCGAATTCGTGCAGCAAAGCTATAACATTTTTTGGTGTTATCCAAGGAATATATGTACTGTTTTCAAGTTCAACTAAAAGATGGAAAGTTCTCCTTGATCATATTCCAAGTTTCACTCTTAAATCCTTGTCTCATACCCGCTGGGAGAGTAGGATTAAAAGTGTCAAGGCTATTAGATATCAAGCTCCTGAACTAAGGAAAGCTTTATTTAAATTATCTAATTCTGGTGATGACGCCAAGGTGAGAAGCGATGCAAAAAATTTATATGATGTGATTGGTACTTTTGAGTTTTTACTTAGTATGGTAATTTGGCATGACATTTTATTTGCCGTAAATATGGTCAGCAAAACATTGCAATCTCCTTCCATGTGCATTGACTCAACTTTGCAACAGATTGAGGGCATAAGGAAATTTTTTGATAAGTACAGAAGTGAAGGTTTTCTAGCTAGTTTGGATATTGCCAAAAAGCTTGCAACTGATATGAGCATCCGAGCATCTTTTCCAATAAAACGACGTATTACTAGGAAGAAACATTTTGATGAAAACGAGGATAATGATAATAACAATGAAGAAATTTTAGCAGCAGAGAAAGCTTTTGAAGTAAACTTCTTTTTTGTTATGGTGGACATGGCAAATACTTCGTTGAAAAAAAGATTTGAGGAACTAACAGTTTTCAAAGGAATATTTGGGTTTCTGCTTGGCTCATCAAGTTTGAAGTCATTAGATGACACTGAGCTGCGAAATTGTTGCACAAAGTTTGCCAAAACCTTCACTCATAAGCGTTCATGTGATGTTGAGTTGGATGAGTTCTTTTCTGAATTAAGAATGTTGCAAATGACCTTACCAGATGAGCCAATGTGTGCTATTAAGATGTTTGAATTTGTTAGAAATATAAATTGTTTTCCAAACATTTCTATTGCTTATAGAATTTTATTCACTGTACCTGTGACGGTAGCTTCAGCCGAAAGAAGTTTTTCAAAGTTAAAATTACTAAAAAATTACTTGAGGTCAGCAATGTCACAAGAGAGATTAAATGGTCTAGCTACTATATGCATCGAGAAGAATCTGTTAGAAAAGGTTAATGTTGATACTGTGATCAATGATTTTGCCTAAAAAATGTTAGAAGAAAAGGCTTTAAATAACTACTGCACTAGTCTGTTTTGCAAGATTCGCTTATGACTGCAACAGAGGCCTGGAGGTTGGAGAGTGCGAGCTGGACTATGAGGCGAGCCGGATGGAGTGGGAGCTGGAGTGGAGAGTGCGAACTTGTTATTCTATCTTTGGACAAATGTCGTCCTTTTTTCAATTGCAACATTGTCACTTTGTCACCAATAAGATAATGGGGGTATAGAGTGAATTAGGTTCAACATATAAGTTTCTATTGTAACATCAAATTGAGCTATATAATATAGAGAATTGTGTTCAGTTTTTGTATATAGGGCCCTTTTTTTTGTCTCGCACCGATGCCCAGATTGCTCAGGGCCGGCCCTGCGTAGATGCAAGCTACTCAATATCTTCAGGAGTAGGTGCGTCTGGCATGTTGATATGGGACCACAATGGTACTATGTTATGTGGTCAAGCAATTATTACTAACTACATGAAAGACGAGCGCTTTCGCCAGCTGTGAGTGTCCTGTGCACTGTTCAAATGAACAATGTTGAACAGTGTCCGGCCATTTTTTGCAGAAAAGTCTCCACGGTTTTCAAAAATTGTTAAATGGTCCTCTGAATAAGACATCTTTGTAGAAAAGTCCTAGTGTTTTCTAAAAAATTGAATCGGTCCTCATGTACAATTAAAAAAACCCCCAAAACCTTTTTTTTGTGCTAATTCCTACTTTTGTAAAGTTCTAAATCTCTTTTTCGTGCTCACATTTCCGACACAACTTTTAAACTTACTGTTCATCACTGTTCTAATGAACTCCAGCCGTTTTTTGCTGAAAAGTCCCCGTGGTTTTCAAAAAATGTTAAACAGTCCTCCCGAATAAGACATCTTTACAGAAAAGTCCCAGTGTTTTCCAAAAAATGTGAATCGGTCCTCAGGTACAATTAATTTTTTTTCCCCAAAACTTTTTTTTGCTAATTCCCACTTTTGCAAAGTTCTAAATCTCTTTTTCGCGCTCACATTTCTGACACAACTTTTAAACTTTCTTTTCCCGGTGGTACCTTCTTTACTACAATGTCGATGTACTTTTCACATGAACAACAAAGAATATCATCTTATTTTCCCCTAATTTAATTTTTTTTTCCACGCTCACATTTTTGACACTCCTTTCAAGCATAATTTCGTGAGCTGTGAGCGTCCCGTGCGAACAGTGATGAACAGTGTCCGGCCGTTTTTTGCAGAAAAGTCCCCACGGTTTTTAAAAATTGTTAAACGGTCCTCCCGAATAAGACATCTTTGCAGAAAAGTCCCAGTGTTTTCCAAAAAATGCGAATCGGTCCTCAGGTACAATTAAATTTTTTCCCCCAAAACAATTTTTTTTCTAATTCCCACTTTTGCAATCTTCTAAATCTCTTTTTCGCGCTCACATTTCCGACACAACTTTTAAACTTTCTTTTCCAGGTGGTACCTTCTTTACTACAATGTCGATATACTTTTCACATGAACAACAAAGAATAGCATCTTATTTTCCCCTAATTTAATTTTTTTGTCTACGCTCACATTTTTTACACTCCTTTCAAGGAGCTCAGTGGTAATCTAGAATCGTTTCAGCTCAGATTCATAGGGAGGGAAGCAAATGAAGGAGCGCATCTGTGCGCTAAGCAGACATCGAAGACTAGAAGGAGGTGTATTTGGGTTAATTTTATCCCTCACTTTCTCTTTAGATGTTTGGAGAATGATTGTAAACCAGATGTTGATTGATGAATGAAAGCTATTTAATCTAAAAAAAAGACTATGCGGACATACGCCCGGTGAACTTCGACGAAATTACCTCATCATCCACGAACAGGAGAAAGTGAAGTGGAAGCTTCTACTCCCTCCGTTCGGATTTAATTGACACACACATGGATGTATTTAGGATGACTCCAACGGGGCGACCCATCGAGTCCGTTTGGGAAAATCTTGACCCAACGGGGCGACGCATATGGACATGGGTCCGTTTTTCTGTCCGTTTTGTGTCCGGGCCGACGCATTCCTGGCCCAAATTTGGGTCCAGTTTGCGTCGTGGACGGACAGGAACGGAGCAAAAGAGCGTCCGCCGAGTCCGCGCACGTCCTCCCATGTCCGCTCACCTGTCCGCGTGCTGCCCCACATGGCAGCCACACAAATCTCTCTCTCCTCCTCCCACCTACCCCACTCTTTTCTCCTAGAAAATTCCCCACCGCATCGAAGTCGGCGCCCCGCCGTAGTCGAGAGACACCACCGCGAGCAGCATGCCAAGCGTCGCCGCGCACCACCAGATCGGGTCGGAGACGACGGCAACCTCGCGGCGGCGGTGGGAAGTTGCATCCCAGAGCTCACATCCCATCTTTTGCGTCGCGTTTGTCGGCGGCGGCCATGGCGCACTCGACCTCTACAACCGGCTCGCCTACGAGCAAGCTTCGCGCTACTCCACGGCGAGCGCGACGAGCGCCGGCCGCCCGGCCCTCGGGAGAGACAGTATGGCGGCGGATGGATCATGCGGTCGGCTACATCATGTGGCCGTGTCCTTTCATCGAGCCAGATTCCGTCGCTCGGCGGCGGATGGA
The DNA here is from genome assembly GCA_947311845.1 of Poa pratensis. Lineage (NCBI taxonomy): Eukaryota > Viridiplantae > Streptophyta > Magnoliopsida > Poales > Poaceae > Poa > Poa pratensis. The sequence goes on along the minus strand of CAMZMU010000069.1, from coordinate 3,941,699 downwards.
TCATGCGGTCGGCTACATCATGTGGTGGCACCTCCTTCCCGGCGGCAAGTGGTACGGCGACGCCGGCGGCGGCTAGGTTTCTTGGGAGCGTGGCGGTGGATCTGATCGTGTTTCTTCTGGGATGCTCAGGGTGCTTTGTGCAATTTGCAGGGTCTTTCTGTATTTTCTTTTCTTTGCTGGACTTTCTTGTATTTTGTACTGAGCATTTCTGAATATATGGATCGGATCCTTTCCTCAAAAAAAATTTATCTCACACAGTATGGCGCTCACTCACACGGAGAACACATTCAAGTGTCAGACGAGAGAAAATGACAAAAAACCACCACATTTGAACACGAGGCATAAAAAAACCACCATCATAGGTCTTTTTAACACATAAATACCACTTTTGGGGCCATACTGTGACGCAGAGCACTAATTCTTCCGTTTAGAGATGCTAACACGTTTTCTGACGGTTCGGCTCCACCTGTCGGGTCTACGTGGCAAAATTTGACGGAGCAAAGGAAACAGAGTGTTAAAACTGATGTAGGGCCCACCTGTCATCGTCTCCACTCTCTCTCACAATTCCCCTCTTGTGCACATTGCATCAAACACCTTTTGTGCATCTGCCGGAGCTAGCCCGCGCCCGCACCTGCTGGAGCTTGCCCCGGCCATGGCCGCGCTCGAGGAGGTCGCCCGCGCCTGCCCAAACCTCGCCGTCCACCACACTGGCCGCGGCCGCGTCCCTGGCCGGTGCCGGGCGAGGAGAAGCTCGGGCAGGAGCTGGGGAGGGCCTCGGCTGGCCGGGAGCAGGGTGGAGTAAGGAGCACGGGGACGGCGCCGGCGGAAGGAGAGGACGATGGGGCGCCGGAGGCAGAGCTGGAGGCGGCGGCCGGCGGGAGCGAGGAGCGGGTGACGAGGAGGAGAGCAGCGCGGGCGTCGGTCTGGCGCGACATCGAGAGGCGGCGGCATGTTCTTCTCGCAGGTCGACGGCGGGCGGACGTGGGGTGTGGGGCGGAGGCAGAGGCGCGGCCTGCGTGGGGCGGCGGCGCAGGCAGCCACGGCAAGCAGGGCGGCACACGCGAATGCGCCGAGCCTGACGCCCCATCGCGCCCAAGCCCGTGCGGGTGCCACCGCCCAGGAATGCCGTCCTGTCCTCGCACGAGGTGGGTGCCGGAGGAGCTCGCTCGAGGCGGCGGCCGGAGCGGCCCGCGACTGGACAAGCTCGCACGAGACGGTGGCCGGAGGAGCTCGCGCGAGGCGGCGACTGGGGCAGCTAGCGGCCAGAGGCGAGGCCCGGGCGTGGCGGCCATGGGTGGTCGCGGCGGCCATCGGCGTGCGCGAGGTAGAGCCCGAGCTGGTGCTCGAGGTGCTCGCGACGATCCAAGCACGGGCAAGCAAAGACAGCGGCGACGGCGGCGTGTTCTTCTCGCAGGTCGGCGGCGGGCGGAAGCGCGGCGCGGCGTTGGTGGCCGGAGGGGAGGACGGCTTGGTGGAGAAGACGGTGGAGCGGCGGCAGGCGAGCGGGATGAGGAGGGCGAGGTGGCCATCGCCGGCGGCCAGAGCTGTGCGGTGGCTTAGAGATAACGTTGACTTTTTTTTTTGCCACGTAGACCTTACGGGTGGGTCCGAGCTGTCATAAAATGTGTTAATAGGCTTAAACAGATAAATTAGTGCTCTGCGTCACAGTATGGCCCCAAAAGTGGTATTTATGTGTCAAAAAGATCTAGGGTGGTGGTTTTTTGACGCCTCGTATTCAAATGTGGTGGTACTTTCAGACATCCTGTGCCTTGCTATTTGCCATTGCATTAGTTGGATAAAAAGGTTCCTCCAATGAACTTGATCATGTTGACTGCCCCCTTTCCTTCCATCCATCGCCGTACGGCCAGCACTGATAATCCTTCACTGATATAGGAGTACAAAGTTCCCTCTGGAGCTGTTAGCTGATCAAGTGTTGTTTAACAAAGCAAATCTGAGTGCTAATTAAGCACGGAAAGGATCGATTCGCGGCCACAGTGCCGCCGCCGGCCACTTGCTAATTTATTTGGGGTCGCTAGTTGTTCGGTTAAATATACACTACAGATGCCGCTTGTGACTTGTGAGCACCACACGGTTCTGGCGAGTGCTTTAGTGAAGAAGATCGATGGATCTTTGGCTACTTCCCTGCTCGAATTGTATGCTTAAGCACTTTTTTCAAATGTGTGACAATGTTCTCTTCTCATAGCATTGTTACCAATAATATCATTTCAGGTACACTTTTGACCTAACATTCGCAAGTTCACAAGTCAACAGACTATATATACTGTCGCACTGTAGCTGAGCTGCTGTACTGGAACTGCATGAGAATGGCTACATAGAGAGCAATCAGTGGCGACACCTGTGACGATAGTTTGCAAGTTTCAACGAAGTCGGCAGCGGGAATTTGGGACCAGAGACAACTTAGACAACGACACCCACGAGCTGATCTCCCTGCCTCAGCCCAACCCCGTATACTACATGCGTTTTCCACTCCCAAAATTAGGCACTCATATTCAATGCGTCATGGGAGCTATACCAAGATAACCGGGCAAACTTTATACCGAGGTCCCCATTTCGAACCTATATGATTAAACCCTTTTGTGCCCGGAAAAAGGTCTATGGTTTAGTTCTTCGAGTTGAAATTTCAGTGGCATATTTGGAATTCCTTTTATGATTCAACGGTTGGTTAACTGACGGAAATGATAAATCTCCTGGTGTGATTTTTTAGAAACCAAAAAATATTGAGTAGTATTTAGGCATACGGCCAAATGATTTATACTCTTTAAAAAGCTAGCTATGAGCTTTTTTTATAGCATCCATTGTGACGGAAACGGAAGTGTCAGGTTTAGTGATTTTGTCCATTCCCATGTCAGTTTTTTTTTTTGACTGTAACACCAGCGGGCCAAGGCCGGCCTGAATTTTGAATTATATCATATAATCATGCGGTTCCTTGTACAAAGAATGTGGGAGGGAGAGGAGCAGGGGGTTACAGGGGGAGGGAGCTACGGGGGGTCGAAGGTGGTACACCAAGTAGCGAGCGAATTTTTGATTAGAACAGAACAACAACGGTGAGCCCAAAGCCTGACATCTTCAGTGCATCTGCGAACCGTGAGGGCGACGGGTTCATCAGTGTGGTTGAATATTAGAGTATTCCGGCGTTTCCAAATGTTCCAAAGGACCGCCAAGATGATAGTGGCTTGCTTGTAGGAGTCAGCTCGGGAACGCCAAAGGTCGTCGAGACTTGAGGTAGTAGCAGGGACGCCGGGGAGGCTGAGAGCGTCCACACCTCCTTGGCGCGGGAGCAGCGGAGCAGCAGGTGCTCGACATCCTCATCGAGAGGACAAAAGGCACATGCGGCAGAGGTAGTGAGGTGATGACGGAAGCGGCGCTCATTCGTCGGTATGCGCCGGCGTAAAGCCAGCCAAAGGAAGATCTGGCAAGTTTTTGGAGCAGCATTGTGCCAGATCATCATTTCCTGCAAGTCAACCTGCACAACATCCTGCATTTGCCTAATAGCATTGACATAGAAGCAACGGTTAGAGAGTTTGTTGTTGGTAAAGCGGCAGAGGCGTTTGTCAGGTTCATTACAGAGGACAATAGTGGAGAGGCGGAGGGTAAGGGTGTTGAGCTCAACAGAGGCAGCAGTTGAGAGGCGGGGAACCAGGTGGGGGTGAGACCTATGGAGATAATGTATGCAACATTACCATTGTTGCGAGTAACGTGGGAGAAGAGGGCAGGGAATTGGGTGGAAAGGGGGCTAGAGCCCAGCCAACGTTCGTGTCGAAAGAAGGTGGACTGGCCATCCTAGACGGAGACGATGGAGATGGAGCGGAAACCGGTAGGGTGGCAACAATCCCCTTCCAAGTGTTAGTGTCGAGGTGGTGGCTATCCCCAAAGTCTCGGGAGTTTGTCCAGCCGTAGGAACGACGAAGTCAACATGCCCAAGGTGCCGAGGAGGTGGAATGGAGTTTGGTGAGGAATTTGGATAGGAGGGCAGAGTTTTGGTGAGGGAGGGAGAGCACCCCCAGCCCTCCGTTCTCTTTGGGTTTGGAAACCTCGGTCCAGGCAACCTTGCACTGGCTCCCAGAGTAGTGGTCCTCTCCAGTCCAAAGGAAGGCCCGCGGCGCTTGTCAATAGCCTCAATGACGCCTTTGGGCAGCAGCCCCGCTCCCATAGCGTGGGGAAGGAGTGCGGAGAGAACAGAGGTGATGAGGATGAGGCGTCCCCTGATGGGGAGGGAGCGGCCCTTCCAGCCAGAGAGATGCTTGTCGCTTTTGCAGAAGGCCGAGATAGGTCCACGGAAAGGAGGACACGGGGCACCCGAACGAGGCAAGGCAGGTCATCGACAAGAGGGTGAAGCAGGAGCCCCTCACGAGAGGCGTGCAAGAGAAGTTGTTGCAACACATCGGTGACAATGTTGAAGAGGAAGGGAGAAAGAGGGTCGCCTTGGCGCAGCCCGCGGCGACATTGGATCCAGCGCCCCGGAACGCCATTAAGGAGGACATCGGTCTAGCTAGAGACATTTAGGTTTTTGATCCAAGCGCGCCAGAGGTCAGGGAAGCCTTTTGCGGCGAGAATGCGGTCAAGGGCATCCCAACTGATAGAGTCGAAGGCCTTCCGGAAGTCAAGTTTGAAAACAATGGCGGGAGCCGATCTTTTGTGGCAAGCTTGGACCACGTCGGCAGCATAAACAAAGTTTTCAGCCAACGCTCGCCCGAAATAAACCCGTCTGATCAGGGTGGACAAGGTGAGGCATGAGAGGTTTCAGGCGGAGAGTAAGACTTTTGGTGCAGATTTTAAGGCAGGTGTTTTGAAGGGAGATGGGTCGGAAGTTTTCCTATTTATGCAGTAAAGTCGAGAGACGAACCTCTGATACTAATTGAGATGATCGGAGAGTTCAACTAGAGTGCGGGTGAATAGGCAGCTATTTTTTCAACATTTTCTTATCAGATTAGGGGATGGCACAAATATAGATTCTCTATCTCGCGCAACTTGATGATCAACCTATACGACGATAAGGATACGATCTAGTACAAGAGATGCACAAACATACAAAGCTAGATATACAAGTAATGGGTTGAAAAATAAACACACAATGAATGAGTTGATTTATCCGAAAATTCACTTTCTAAGTGAATTTAGACTCGGGTTGGAGATGTGCGGATTCTCAATAGGACTCACCTTATTCTCCTCGTAGCTCCACCAAGTCAAATTGCTACGATGCACTATGTGCGCCCTTTAGGGCGACAACCAAAACTTTTATAAATAAAAGTTGTGCTATCTCCCTAAATTAATTGGAGGCTCACAGCAATATACCAGAGATCGTTGCCACCACGGCCAAGCTTCAAGACACCACTTTTGTCTAGTGTTACAAGGAACACAAGAGTAAAAAAATCCACCAAGCATAGTGAAGGGAAATCAAATTGTTTTGGTGCAACCCTAGATGTGGACCTCCTCTCTCACTGCTCAAAGATTCAACGGGAATGGAGCATGGAAGTGCGAGATCACAATGATTTTAGCTTTGGAACAATGGAGTCGACAGATAACAAGTCGTGCAGATTTCATGGAGAAGAAGGGTCCCTTTTATAGCCACCCTCCAAATCCAAATGCTATGCCCATTTCTCGCATGCCGGTACAGGAGGGGTCCGGTCCTACCCGACCAAGTTCTCGGATTTCCTGAGAGCCGCGCACGGATGCGCCACCCAAGGGTTATCCTGGAACAAAAACCACGAGGGCAGTACATCCGGAGCGGGGTACAACCGGACCAAGTATCAGACTTTTCCGAGACTCACGAACAAGTGCGGCACCTTGGGGATGACCCGGTATAAGAGCACTGGCACGGTCAAATACCTGAACTAATGGAGCTATAGTGCCGAAGAGTCGACCTCTAGTTCAACCGGGCCCCAATATTGGGCTTCCCGAGAGTCGCACACGGGTGCGCCACTCAGACGCACTGCCGGGGGCCGATACCACTGGCCTGAGAAGCAGAAACAACAAATTTTGAAGGAGATCTCTCTTGCATAGGAATGCAAGGGTACATTTTTTTTAGAAGTGAACATGATTTGATTTCCACCATAACTTGCAAAGAGGATTTCCCTTTATGGATCTTTTATGTTTTCACCTTCAGGGATATCCAACCATTTTGTGCCATCTTCAAGATTATGCTGTACATGGTTAATCCACTAATCATGTTGTCGTTAACATCAGAATCATTTGCGGAGTAAAATGCCCTTTCAACCTGAAAACTGAATAAATAAAATATATTTCATGATGAATCTAATTGTGTTTTCTAAATGCTAATATTTTTTTGTAATAACCTTGGTCAAAGTTAGTCACATTTGACTTTTTAAAAACTAATACAAATTATAAGAAGCAAGAGACGGAGTAATGTAATAAACTCCATCCATATGATCTTGCTTTTTTGAACTTGGCACAAATGGCAACTTGTAGGTTTCTAAAAATACTTAAAAAATCATACACCATCCTTTTGTAAATAAATGTATTTCTAGGTTCTGTCGTAAGTCAAAGTTTTTAGGGTCGACCAACTTTATCAAAATTTGTAACAATACCATTTATTTGTTGAATAGACAATTGAATTGAGAATACCATAGCTATACTTAAGAATAAAACACTAGGAAAAGCCCATATGCGACGAAGATTTTTTGTTGCTGTCAGAATAAAAAAAAGGCCAAACCCCATTGACATAATAACTGGAAGTGGAAGAAGAGGGATTACCCATGCATATTGATATGTATGTTCCATAAGAAAAGAAATTGAAATTTTTACTTGAAATTTTTCTATAAAATAAAATTGTTTCTGATTCACCAAACCAATTCTTATCTCTTTCTGAAGGAATAAATAAAAAGAATTAAGAAAAAAATACTTGAATTCTTCATTTTTGCTTATCTAAATGAGATAAGCAAAATTGAAGAATGGGTTTAATTGGTTAAATTAAAAAATTTAATCAAATAACTTCGTACCTAGTTATTACCTAAATAAGGATATTTATTAAAATACAAAATAGGTTGCATTTTTTACTTTCTATTAATTTTGAAATTTCTTTAAAACAAAGATGAAGTAGCTCTCTTGCTTCGTAACTGATTAATTGAATTCCAATAAAAAGAAAACCCATGTTTCTAAGAAATTAGCAAATAGTCATTACTTCATATAGAACTGAAATTATAATGACTATAATTACCTAAGTTTTAGAATGCCTTGTTTAACAGACTCAGTATTTTTGTTTTGATTGGAATTCCATTATGGTATGACATAAAATTTATATGTTATGAAAATACGTTCCACGATGCATCTAGTGATACAAGTAAGGGTTGCAAAATAAACGCGATTCATTCCGAAATTCACTTCCTACGTAAATCTTAGTCCCATGGATTCAATAGCCATCAAGTCTCACCTTATTCTCCTCGTAGCTCCACCAAGTCGGATTGCTACGATCCACTATTCGGTGCCATTTAGGGCGACAACCGAAACTTTAGAAATAAAAGTTGGGCTACCTCCATAACTTAATTGGAAGCTCGCCACAATGTACGAGATTGTCGCCACCAAGGACAAGCTTCAAGACACCACTTCCTTCTAGAATTACAAGGAACACAAGAGTAACACAATCCACCAAGCATCATGAAGAGAAATCAAATTGTTTTGGTGTAACCCAAAATTTGGACCTCCTCTCTCTCTCCTCCTCAAAGATTCAACATGAATGGATCAAGGAAGCGCGAGATCTCAACGATTCAACATGAATTGTTTTGGTGTCATCTTCGATTATGCCTATTAAGTTTAAGTACATGGTTAATCCACTAATCATGTTGTCATTAACATCAAAACCTTTTACGAAGTAAAGTGCGCTTTCAACCCGAACCACTAAATAAATAAAGTATATTTCATGACGAAACTAATTTTTTTCTAAATGCTATTTTTTTTATAACCTTGGTCAAAGATAGTCACATTTGACTTTTTTAAAAACTAATACAACTTATAAGAAGCAACAAACGAAGTAAGGTAATAAACTCAATCCATATGATCTTGCTTTTTCGAACTTGGCACAAATGACAACTTGTAGGTTTCTAAAACGCCCAAAATCATATTTGTAACAATATTTATTACATAAAATTTATATCACACAATGCATCTAGTGATATTAATTTTGTTCTTATAAATATTTCTTTTTTTCTATAAAGTTGGTAAAACTTAACAAGATTTGACTTAGAACAAAACCTAAAAGTAAAGATGGAGACAGTACAATATAGAATGGATAGCTCGTAAGCGGTCATGTTTTCTTAACAAAAGTTGGTGTTCAACCACCCAACTAAGAGCCAGTTTGTTGGTCATGATAAAAGATCACGTAGGGATGATTTTGATCACCAACCAAACTATGTAAGCAAACAAAGCTAGATTCCTCACACAACCGATGAACAAATAGGATAGGGACGTAGAGATATGGACAGAACGGCGCACTTGTGGGGCATGGGGACAATTCGTTTGGAGCTGAAAAATCCATCCCCAGAATTCATTCCTAGTCAATTAATCAATCGGCTGATTGCATCCTGCATCCAGAGCTAAACATTGTTAATCTTTGCTAAAGAATAGACAACCAGACAATGACTGATCAAAAGCAGGGCTAAATTTGAATCATTGGGGCTGGTGACTACTTCTTCCAGCCTATGGGAATGTAGGGAGATGGAGCATCGAGCATCGACTCACAGTGAACAAACAGTGCGTTCAATTCAAGTCATTGTTCATCTATTGAAACCTAGTCCCTGTCTCGACAGTGGTATAATCACACCAGTCAAACTGAACTTTCTTTCATTTTCGAAGCATAATCTGAACATCCATTTACCTGTCAGTTCAGCTGGATCAGTTTTGTAGACCCATTCAAAATGCAGGGGACTTTGAACACGTTTTTTTCTCGAGAAAAAAACTTTCTGTGGTGGAAAATTTTGCTTGAGCTTCATGAGAAAACTTCATCATGCTCAATTGACACCAGATCTTGAAATAGATCCCAACTGTTCCAACACATAGCATCACGGGTTTCACAATGTATAGGATCTCATGTACAGTCTCCCAATCTCTTGACGGAGCATATGCATGCACAGTCTAGGCGTGCAGTTGCCCTGTGCAGCCATAGCAGAAGTTACCAAATGCCTACAGGGTGAAGGACGCCACCACCGCACCGGCAGAGTGGGTCCTTACGCCTAAACCACGTCGCCGTCACGGCACCACACCCTCCCAGCCCCGGCCCGATCAACTGCTCCCCGGCAACTGCTTATAAACCCTCCGCCTCTCCTCCTCCTCCCTTCACCACCGCCGCTCGTTTCCGCCGGAGCAAGCTGCACTACAGGGCGTGAAGTGACAATGGACCTCGACGACGAGATGATGCCCTACTCCCCCTCCGCCGACTCCTCGGCGTCCTCCTCCGACCTCGACACCGAGGTAATAACTGAACCAATCGCCGATGCGTGTGAATTTCTTTGTCGGCTGGGTTGGTGCGGTTAGTTGCATTTGTGTTGACTGAGTTCTTGTTTGTCGGTAGTCGACGGGGTCCTTCTTCCCGGACCGGAGCACGACGCTGGGGACGCTGATGGGCGTGTCGGCGTTCGGCGGCAGTGCGCAGCGAAGGTCGACGAGGGCGGCGCCGGGGGAGGTGAGCGAGAGGCCGGCGCGGGGGCAACAGCGGAGGAGGGAGAGGGGCGGCGTCGGCGGCAGAGGAGGCGGCGCCGGGGCGGGAGCTGGTGGCGGCTGTGCCGCGACGACACGGGCGGGCCTCCCACGAGGCTGGGCGAGTTCCTGGACATGGAGCGGCAGCTCGCCGGCGCCGACTTCCTGTGCGACGGAGGCGGAGGAGGGCCACAGGTGCTGCCGGAGGCGGCGACCGTGGCGGCGACGGCGCTGTTCGAGGACGGGAGGGTGCGCCCGCCGAGGGTCGCTCCGCCGGAGGAACGAGGGCGGTGGCGGCTGCAGCGGGCCGCGGAGGGGTCGTCGTCGCTGTCAAGGTTGCCGGTGCTGCTCACCGGCATCTGCAGCGGCGGAGCCGGGTAGGGCCCGGCGCAATTACCTCTCTGGCGAGGGAGGTTTACGTGAAATCGGAGGACTGGATTTATTCTTTTCTTTTCCGTTTAATTATTGCGCTCGGGTCCCTATAGGCACCTCGTAGTACAAAACTCGTCTGATGCCTTCTCTTTTGCTGCCCTTTTCGCTCTACTTTATCACGGACAGGAAAAGAATCGTTGGTAGAAAACAATCAAAATACTGCTCTGATCTGCTTTTGTTCATAATATTTTTGTGTATATGTATCCAAAGTTTGCCGATCTTGTGCACGGAGTACTTGTGTAAATATCATAAACAGGGAGAAAAATTTACCAGAGGCTGTAGTGCACAAATTGAAGTCCATTGTACAATTTTGCTAGATTCCCGCAACTATCCGACCATGGGTGACCTATCCCTGGTGGCAGCCCTCGGCTTCCCCCACCCCACCCCACCCCGCCAGCCGCCGTCAGACCCTGCGGCGCACTCGGCCGCTCATCCGTTGGCGGCGACAGCAAGCTCCCGGATCTGGTTCGCGCCCGATCTGACTCGCCGGCTTCTGTTGGCATCTAGAAAGGTGGCTCCTGCGTGGAGGTGACGCCGCCATTGCGTTCGAGGTGTTGGACCAGCGGGATTGCAGGTCGGCGGCATTGTCGTCTGATTGCGTGGGGTGCGGAGTCTGGGGTTGCTCCGGGCGAAAGCCCGATGACGCGGCGTCTGTGGACGTCGCTCTCCCTCTCGAGGGGTCGTCGTGGAGCTCCTCGTTCTCCTCCGGCTCGGATTGCATCTTCGGGTGAAGATGTAGATCCTGTTGTGAAAGGTCGGACGACGGCGTCGATCCATGCCGCCTCCCCTCCTAAGGGCGACGTCTTGAAGATGGCGATTCCTGCGTGCTTTCCCATGGGCTGGTCTCACACGACATCGTGGTTGGCAGCGGCCAATTGACGATGTGGAGGTTTCGTGTGGCGTCAGACATTGCAACGACGATGGTGGCGAGCAATGGTGTTGTCGCGGCAAGATCATGTTAGTGCTCCGGCGTGTCCGAGTGTCTTCGCACTGATCCCTCCAAGTAGTGAAGTCGGAGCTGCTATGTTACTCAAGCCTCTATCTTTGAGCGGGCTGATTCGGTGGCGAAGATCTTCTTCGGCGCAGATCTTGTGCATCTCCTCTCCGGAGCTGCTCAGCAGAATCGAAGTTGTTTGGCTCTGCGTGAAGAGTCATCTGTTTGGCATAGGCCGGTGTGGACTTCTCGATGCGGCTTCGACGATGGTCTCCTTGGTGTCTTCTAATGAAGTCGGAGTCGCTGTAGAGTGATGACGATGACACGACAGCGCAATCTCGACGACTCTGCTTCGGTGGTGTGTGTGTGGGTAGTCATGGTGGTTGTGTGTGCCCTCGCGACGGTCGTGTTCCATGACGATCAGCGAGGGTGATCTTCTGGTTTTCAGCCGGTTTCCCGCTAATAAACCAGCCAACTCTCACTTCTTTATTAATAAAAATGGCATGTCTTTTTCTCAGTTAAAAAGAAAAGTCCATTGTATTCATCTGCATCACCATTATTTCGTGCGGCCGATTGTGTGCATGCACCGCAGATTCGCGGCAATGCAGCGTATCAGCTTACTCAGCACGGCGCTGGAGTATTCCTTGTCTGTCCCTGCACTGCATGAAGCCCGATTCGATTCGATTCGAATCGCACGGCACAAAGATACGCCGATTTGAAATCTCGATGCGACGCCGAGAGTCGCGGATCGGTGTGATCTGCATGGGTTGATCGGTCGCTCTCCAAAGGAATCAAGTTCAGAGCAGCAGCGGCCACCGGTGCAACTCACGGACCTCGCTCTTCTCTGCCATGCCACCAGATGATGAAGTTGCTTCCGTTTTGAAGCAAGCTTTGGATTCCAGCAATATGTATATGGCCCATCCATCGGCCGGAAAAAGACGCAGCAGCTGCATCCTGCACATGACATGTTTACTAGCCTCGCGCTTAAACTGGACACTGGTTCCTATAGCTGGAACCTGGAAGCCCTCGTATTTTCTTGTGGATTCTGGGCATTGTTTACATTGGACATTGCACTGAAGAGCTGACTTTGGAGTTTCCCGCATTTTTGTTCGTGGCAAAGTAACTCGTGATTGGCTTGTTACGGCGTTGATATTGATCGACTTGCCAATTGGTTGGAACAAGGCGGGCCAGATGCCTACCGATGGCCGAGGAGTAGGTGAAGAGAAATGCACCAAAACATAACGGAATCCATCGCAAAGACAGATGGAGGTCATCAGGTAAGTGGTCGCATCATTCGTGATAAACCTAGGATGGACTTGCTAACTAGAACAAGGTCGTGGAGCAGGTGGTTGAAGGCTCCGTGAAGCACCAAAACAGAGCGGAATCCATTGCAAAGACAGATGGAGGCCATCAGGCAAGTGGTCGCATCATTCATGGTAAACCTAGGATGGTAAGACATTGACTTGCTAACTAGAAAAGGTCGTGGAGCAGGTGGGTAAAGCGCCAAATCAGAGCGGAATCCATTGCAAAGCCAGATCGATGGAGGTGATCACGTAACGCATCTAAACATTCTTGCTCGCCTATACTGATGAAGATATAGATAGATAGATAATATAGTAGCAGTAGTAGTAGGGAACTTGTCTGGGTTACGCGACCGATTCCATTTCCTGCCATTTTTTACAGGAAAGGATCGGCATCAAACTGTCACACGAGAATCATCATAACAATAATACTAGCATCCAAGCAACTGGACGAATAAAGCCCATAGATCGCAGCCCAAACAAAACGCGGGCCACCAACCAACGAACCAACTCCTTCCTCTCACTCGTTATCACCGGCCTGTGGCAGGTTCGGGTGGGCCGAGAAGTAGGCCAGGAGCCCAAGCAGCGGCGCGTTGATGTAGGTGGTGGGCTCGGACTGCTGGAAGACGGCCCTGGCGTCGGGGAAGCTGTCGGTGGTGTTGCTGGGCCCGCCCACCACGGCGCCCACCAGCAGGTTCGGGTTCGGCTTGCTGCTGCCGTAGTACGCCGCGCCGGCCTTGCAGCCGATGCGCGCCGGGTGCGCCGCCACCGACGGCAGCGAGCTCCCCCGGTGGTGGATCCGCTGCGGGAACCGCGGCCCGTACCCCACCATGTACGAAATGCGCAGCGGGTTGTCGCCCAGGATGTAGTCCACCTGGAAACGAACTCAGTTAAATTTCAGTTGGTTTTCCGGCGAGCGAGAACGCCGCGGTTCTTGTTAACGGAACGGACCTGGCGCTTGGCGACGCGGCGGAGGGCGACGGGGGAGGCGGAGGCGGCGGCGGCGCCGCAGGGGACGTGGACGTTGGCGTGGCTGAGGTAGTTGGCGTAGGCGAGCATGAGGAAGGAGATGGACGTCACGTGCTGCATGTTGCTGTTGCCAACCTTGAAGAGGAGGCCGCCGGGGGAGTACTCGATCTGGGGGTGGTTGTTGGAGGTGCCGCCGGCGCCGGGGAGGAGGGTGCAGATGAAGTTGTCGGCGTTCTGCCGGAAGGAGGTGAAGAACGCGTCCTTGCCCATCAGCACCTCCTGCACAATGCAACGAACGAAGCAGAAACGACACATTAACATCAGCAGCTTACAGTCTAATTAGTTAACCGGTTGTTCTATATGATTAGTGCTGTCTTGGAGACCCGTGAGCTCTCAGAGGAGCACTGCTTAAAGAAAAGTCGATGACACTGCCCGATTCCCGCTGTTGTGCAGCAGGGCACAGGGCTCCATGGGTAGACCAGACCAGGGCCACTGATGAGAGACAGACAAACATGCTCGCCTGACGCCTGCTTTGATCCGATAACCAGCCTATCATCGCTGCTAGCACTGATAAAAGTATTGCCTAATAATACAGTGTTGCTAGATCTTTGTTTGATTGATTATCCAATCCAGATAGGATACAGTGTTGCACATGAGAGGAATATATGTGGTACGCTTGCGAGCATAGCCTGCTACTACTACTAGTAACATGATGATGACGAGCCCACATTCTGTTTTTATTTTCTAAAAAACAAAATTGGGGCCAGCCTAAAACATGTACACCCAGCCCCAGCCCCAGCCCCAGCCCCAGCCCCACATGTGTGAGCAAAGAGAGCAGAGCGCGCGTGCAAAGGTTTCCCCCATGGCCACCTGTGGCACAAACTTTTACTACAAGGGCCGCTGCCTACTCTGCTAGCTAAATCATTTTAAGGTTAATTAATCACGGTTATCCACGCTAATCTCGAGCTAAGAGACATGGTGGATGGGTTGGGCATTCACAGGCTGGTCTATCACTGGCCGTGGCTACCGGAAAAAAAGCCGGGAAGCTCGGCGTTCAGGGGCCCATGTGCCCCGCAGAGCAATGACACAACAAGAGGCCAAAATGGGTCAGGCATCCCTGCGCCGACCTTCACACTACTACAGTCCTACTTCAGTCAGTGACGGCCGGAGCTCGTCAGCAGCAATGTGCAAGCGATGTAGCCAGTAGTAACCATGGAGATGAGGATGTTTGTCCGTTTTCAGTAGTACCTTGGAGATGAGGATGTTGATGCCGGCGTGCTTGTTATCCCACCCGAACTCGTTGATGGACTCGGACGCCCCCAGCGCCACCTCGTTCCGCTTGATGTAGTCCCTGTACACCCTCTGCCTGGACGCCTTGTGCAGCCACGCCGCGCCCCACAGCAGCTCGTCCTGGTACCCGTCGTAGTCGCAGTAGCAGGGGCACACCGCGTCGTGCAGGCTCCCGCTGTACGCGCCCCGGTACCGGTCCGCGAACGCGAACACCTCCACGGCGCGGTCCAGGAGCCGCTTGGAGTACCCCGGGTCGGCCTCCCGGAACACGATGGACCCGGCGGCGAGGGCCGCCGCGGTCTCGGCGGCGACGTCGGACCCCGGGTGCGCCGGGTCCACCTTGTACACCGTCCGCGGCGTGTCCATGTCCTCCGGCCGCTCCCAGCACGAGTGGTCCTTGAAGGCGTCGCCCACCTGGACGTAGACGGTGTTGGGCGTGGCCGTCGCCTTCATCAGGTAGTCCGTCGCCCAGCGCACGGCGTCCCGGGCCTCCCGCTCGTGGGGCCCGTAGCTGCGGCCGAAGTCGATGAGGCCCCACGACATGAGCGTCGCCGTGAACGCCATCGGGAACCCGAACTTCACGTTGTCGCCCGCGTCGTAGTACCCGCCCGTCAGGTCCACCTTCATTGCAAGAAACGAACCAGAGCATCAGGACTAACACCACCATCCAGCGGTAGCAATGCAGTGCAGCGCAAATGTAAAGAAAAGGTTCTTGATTTCTTGAACTTACCCCGGCGGTGGCGCCGTCGGTGAGCGCGGAGTCGCGGCGCCAGCGGACGCGTTGGGTGGTGGGTAGGCGGCCCGAGCGCTGGCCCTCGAAGAAGAGGATGCTCTTGTGGAGCGCGTCGCCGTAGTCGTGCTGCTGCGCCGTGGCCACGGCCGCCGTCGACACCAGCAGCAGCACCAGCATTGCCGCGACCGCCTCCATTGCCCTCGCCATTGTACGAAACCAAGCTCGTGGGTGGGTATTGATGGTGGCAGTTTAGTTGGTTGGCGCCGTGTGTGCGGCGGTTCGGACGCTGCTTGATGCAGTGGAGTGGCACTGGTGAGGAGGATTAAATAGGGGAGCACGGCCGGAGTGGCATGTGCGGCTGCGCCGGAGAGCGACATGGGGTGCTGCGGCCGGAGCCAGTCCGGAGGCGACACGTACGCGTGGCAACCTTTGCGGCGCACGGCGCGAGGAGGAGAGGGCGCCA
Organism: Poa pratensis; assembly: GCA_947311845.1. Lineage (NCBI taxonomy): Eukaryota > Viridiplantae > Streptophyta > Magnoliopsida > Poales > Poaceae > Poa > Poa pratensis. The sequence goes on along the minus strand of CAMZMU010000069.1, from coordinate 3,925,911 downwards.
TGCTTCGGTGGAACTGGTCCTTGTGGACGGTTGCTTCTAGTGCCAACGAATGAATGGGCGATTGCTAATTTGGGAGCACGAAAGTGGTGCACCGAACTGGCGAAAGAAAGCCTGGCTTGGGACCAATCGATTTAAATGTCCTTGAAATATCGATGCATGTCCGAACACATGTATTCAAGTTCAGGCTTTGGTTTATTTGCAAACAGGGAAACTGGGAATAAACAGCTGAAATATTAAGACATGCATTTGTATACCCTTTTCTGCGGGGCGGGTAGCCGGGTAGGCAAAATACGAAAGGTCCCGCGAACTGGGGCGTGTTGTATTGATGGACCAACCAAGGCGGCGCATGCGAGCCGAATCCACAACTTAAAATTGGAGATTAATTTCTTTGGGATTACATGCTACTATACAATGTAATTTTTATGAGATGGAAAAAATTAGTAATAACATAAATTCCACCTTTTATTCCAAGGAATACATTGGTATAATTTGGTATCAAGGAATGCTTTATGTTGTAACATCCCAAAATTATTATCCAGAATTTTATTCCAAAAATGGGAACCAACAAAAACTTTTGTTGTTTATTGTATGTTAATTGCCTTTTGTTACTTGAGATGTTGTTCTTGCTGTTTGTGTGAGTGTTTGCTCTAGTGAACACTAGTAAGAAAGAAAGAAAGCAAAATATAAAATCAAAGCAAGAAAAATAAAAGTGACAAGTTGTCACATAAAAATCTTCAAGTGACAAACTCAATTAATTTCAAACCAAAGTCAGTGGAGTTGTAATGTAAACACTCCCCATTTTGTTCCTACCACTTTCCCCTCTCAAATATTATTTTTGAACTAGTTTTAAAAATTCAAAAATAAAAACAAATGAAATAAATTAAAATAACATAAACAAAGTACTTTAAAAGAAAATGTTTCAAAACATTTTATTATTTTATGCCAATTTTTGTGGAGCCTCTACATGTTAGGGGAAGGCCCCACAAATTTTTGCAAATTTTTCTAAAATGTTTAAGTGCCCTAATTAAATCCTAGAAAACCTTCTGGTTTTTAAAAAGAAACAGAGAAGGACCTAGTTGTGATAAAAGAAAAGAAGGAGCAGGGGGTTTTCTGCAAAACCGTCGTCGACTCCAGCCCCGACGACCATCGCCGTGTCGCCGCGACCGTGCTCGCCGTTTCCGCGCTCCCCAGGCCCCCCCTGGCCGCGCACCCCCTCGCCCCCGTGCCTCTGCAGCCGCGGCGCCGCAGAGGAGAGCAGTTACGCCGCCCTTCGCCTCGATTTCCCTCCACCGTCGCCGTGGCAAGCTCGCCGTCGTCGACCAAATTGGCCCTGCTCGCTGCTCCCCGACACGCCGCGCTTGGCCGAGATCTTCTAGAAAACGTCCGGACCCCGGTGAACGCCTTGTCTCCACGTCCCTCGCACCGCCGCGTCGGATTGGGGAGAAATATCTCCGCCGTGTCGCCATGGACGTCGCCGTGCACTCCGTCCACCGTACGCCGCATCCCGCGCTATAAAACCACCCCCGCACCCTCTGCGAACACCACACCACCCCACTCCCTCACTGACCCCTCTCAATTCGCCGTGCACCGCCAGGAGGGCGTGCTGTGCCGTAGCCACTGCCGCCGTCGAGGTCCGTCGTGGCCACGACGCCACACTGCCCCATTCTTCCCTCTTTGGCCTGCACTTGCTTCCCTCTGCTTCACCGCACTCACCGCACCCTTTTTCCCTTTGATCAGTGCCCAGACGCGGCCGTGGAACCTCGCCGGAGCTGCTGTCCGTGGCCGAGGAAGACGGAGACCTCGCCGCCGACGAACCACTCCACCCCAGCAAGTGTAACTCGGCCAGAAGCTTCCACCTCACCACCGCCGTCGATCTGCATCATCTCCGCGACCTTCCGAGCCCTCTAGGTGAGAGATTCATCCACCTCGCCGTCGCCGGCGCGGCAGCGCCGCTCGTTTTAGGTCGTCGCCGATGGCGACCTCCGTGAGCCGTTGGATCGAAGATCTACGGCCACGTACCGCTTCGTGTTAAGTTAGACTGCCATGTGGGTCCCACTGTCATAATTTTAATCTTTTCCCTCGCGCGCGTACCGTTTCGCTGAGTCACTGACGGGTAGGACCCACCCGTCAGGGATTTCAACATTATCCACAACAGTGGATTTTTCTAATTTAAATTCTCTGAAATTCTCAGTACTGATGTCAACTTTAAAATTAAATATCTCGAGATTTAGGAATCCAAATAAATCAAACTCAAATGTTCTGGAAAGCTTATGAAATTGTTTAACCAACACAATTGGTCTCATGTCATTTAATTAAATAATTAAAAAGTATTATTGAAAATTCCACAGAATGTTTAAAATCTAAACTTGTTTGTTTCTGATACTCTGTTAGTCCAAATAATTCCAAACCAATTTTGCTAGCTTAGTACTGCCTTGTGTTAACTCCCCTAATTTTGGTAGAATTAATTAAGCAGTATTAATTGCTGACTTTAAAATAAACCCTTCTGGACTAAGACAGACAAATATGTTTATTGGTTGATCCAAATGAGTTAGGACCAATTTTGTTAGCTCACATATATCCATGTTCAGTTACCCCTAAAAGGGTTTAATTTTTGGAACAATATAATTTAAATGGTAGCTAAAACTTGATTTTTAAGCTACTGGATTCAATCCAATGTGTAGGGAGTTTGGTAACTCCAAATGATCCAATTCAAATTGGGTTGTATTCTACACATCAGTAGCTTTCTATAGAAATTTAGTTTGTATTTTTGTGACCAACAGAACTCAAGTTGTGGAATTAAACATGAATAACTAGTTTCTGCCATAATTTGGACTTAATTAAATAATGTTTAATTCAATTTATTTGAAAACCAAATTGTGTGGTTTGATGTGTGCAGTAGCCAATTGTGATGTTAATGATGGTTATGTTGAGGTGATTGCTTGTATAGCTTAGTGATTGTTTGTATTGTTTGTTTGTTAATTAGACGAGAACGTTGTCGGATATATCGAGGCAGGAGAGTTTGCTGAATTTGAAGAACAAGAGCAAGATCACTTTGCCAAGCAAGGCAAGCTATTCTCTGAGCTTGCACTACCAACATATGCATCTACTTTCATAATATGTTTACTCTCAAAGCAAGATTTACAAAACCCATTTCAAAAATATATGGATATTATTTTGCCACCCTATGTAGTAGTTTATATAAAACTTTAGGATGGGAAAACAATGTTGTTTATTCAAAACTCCTTTGAAATGTTTTGTGAGTTTATGGAACGCCGAGATGTCGGTGCTGTGTTGGAAAGATGGAAAAATGGTGATGTTTGTGAAAAATGCACAGTGTCCTAGTACTATGGAAACCAATCCTACCCTGTGCGACCACATTTACCACATATGGGAAAAGGCGTAGTCACGTAGTTTGCTCTTATTAGTATGGGATACCTCATCGACGGAGATGACTCCGTTATGCATGAGGGGATGGTCCGAGGATCTACCCCCTGACCCGGGTCCTCACACAAGTTGGTGGGGAGGATAGAAGGTTCCACCATAAACCGCCGGACAAAACTATGAGTCCTCACACTTAGGGTTTCTGACGGGAAACCGGACTGGGTGTCGATGGAAAGTGTCATATGGGAAGGATCCTATACTAGCATGAGCAAATAAGAGGCTATGGCCGGCGGCTTACTTCGCATACACCTGGTATGGCGAGACGTGGCAGACACGATGAGTTGCCGGATGGATGTGGGTTAAAAGCGTGCTACCTCTGCAGAGTGTTTAAAACTATTCGAATAGCCGAGTCCTCGGATATGGACAATTGGGAGACTGTCCTAAGACCTTGTGCAAGTTTTAAAAAGGGTTTTGAGTTTTTTTTAAAGAAAAATGAAGTGGAGATTGTTTCCTAAACCTATACCAACGGATCGGTATGAGGTGGTTGGATAAAAGTGGACCATGACGGGCTATGGTCGGGAGAAAGGAGGAGTTTTGGAAAAACAGATGAAAACGGTGACTTCTTTAAAAATAGTTATAAAACTCTTCTTACCTTTTTCAATAAAGATATAGAGATGCTTTAAATAAGAAAAGTTGTCAACTAAAATAAAACTGGTGCATACTCATGTTGGGATAGTTTGCGAGTACATTCAAATGTACTCATATTGGTTTCGTCCCTGGCTATTGTCCTAGCCAGACTACGAGGAGGAACACTACGCAGAGCAGGAATATGGCGACTTCTACGCCAACTAAGGATCTCCACAAGTCAGCTGCCTGTCGGGTCGTCGTCGTTAGAATATGATGTCGATTGCGCCGTAGCTTCCGCTGATATATATATTTGGTTTGGCCCATGAAGGCACCTATGTAAGAACTTGGTCTAAATGACCATTTATGTAAGACTTTTATTCGGTACTGTAATGGATGTAAACTTTGGTATCCAATTCGGATTATGTGCAACGACAGACTGATCACGGGATCGTTGTGTTAAGCATAATCGGGTATTTCGGACAGCTAGTCCGGGGTCCCCACATATGTACCAAACACTTTGCACAGTGTATCGTCCTGTATATCTCATGCATGATTTTTTTCCCCCTGTAAATGGCGATTTTATTAAGCTCATAACGTAGCATCAAGTTGCATAGGAAGTTCAGATGCGGGCTTTGACTTTCTGATCTTTCTTTTTTATATAAAGAGAGTTTTATTACTTAAAATTTCTGATGTGATATGTGATTGTTGCCTACTTGTGTCACCTCATTTTTATACTTTGGTTCCACCTTTTATGTGGACTATAATTTTATATTATATTGACAATTATGAAATATGACGTGCATGTGTTCTCAAATAGGGAATTCGGTAATTAATCGAACATGCCAGCATTGGTACCCAACGTGAACGCCACCGGTGCCACGAAGCAAAATGACCAAACACCACCGCCGGAGCCAGGCGCATCAATGTGACGTGACGGGACGAGTGGAAGGGAGGGGAGGCCCCCCGGCGCCGGCGAGCTCACGTGCCGGAGGCGGAGGTGAACACATTATGCGTGGGTAGGCATGTTACTAGAGGACGACTGATCCCATACTTGGAGCAGATCATCGTGGGCGGCGTGGGGCCACGGCGGCGCCGATGGATGCTTAACCGCCTACCACCATCATGCGGCGCCGCGATTTGGCTCCGCCATCCAGCCGGCGGTTGCTTTGCCCGTAGGCCGTAGCAGCGCTTGGCTGGTACTTGGTAGTCCGGTATATCTTGCTCGCGCGCGGGTAAATGCTGTAAGCCTGTAACTGTAAGAGTGAGTACTGGCCTACTGGGTGATGTGCTTTGCCATGCTATACGAGCCCATGAATGAAACGATCATATTGATGCCTTGAATGACGGAGACATGGGCACTTGTACGCCGTATGTACACATGGGTGAAATGTGCTGGAGTTTGAGATCTCATCGATGATATAATAAGCAAGTGAGAGCTTCCCAAACTTTTACGAGAGTTAATAACATCTTGCTCCCTGCAAAATCTCTGTTCCCAACGACCAATGTTGCAAGGGAGCAGAGGAGATGGCAGCCCATACTGTACTCATGCGTGTATGGAGTGCCACTTGATGCAGGCAGTAGTAAGAGCAAGTCCAGCAGCTCCCCAATAAAATCTCCCCTATATCTTCATGTAGGGGACTCCCCAATAAGATTCCTCCCCTATATTTTTTTCATCTCCAGCAGTTTCCCAATAATCTTTCCCCTATATCACATTCACCTATATTTTAACAATATTTGGCAACTAATTTCGTAACGGTTATTTCTATAAGTGCCATAATTCGAAACAAGAAGCAACAACTTATTCAACACAAATATAGCGGTACCAGTACAAAATTGCAGCAAAGTAGCATCAGCTAGCGGCAATCAGTACAAGGCATGCAGTATCAAAATTGCAGCAAAGTAGAGGGGAGAAAAATTAGGAAGTAATTATCAGACTGATTACTTGTTTAGAGGAGGGGAGAAAAATTAGGGAGTAATTATCAGATTGATTGTTGTTTTAGACATACAGGGGACTCCTCTCTCCCCAATACATAGGGGAGAAGGAGCCTTTGGTAGGGGAACCCGATTATAGGGGAGCGTTTAGGGGAACTGCTGGAGTGGTGTTTTTCCTCCTCTCTCCCCTATGTCTCGTATCAGGGTGGCTATAGGGGAACTGCTGGACTTGCTCTAACTGCGGCGAGCCGGTAAAGCCTGGATGCATGGCGGCGACCGGCGAGGACGGTGGGAAACGACGGCAGAACGCCACCGGCCTAGTAGCCTACGGCGAGCGATGCGTACGGTACGGGTGGTAAAAGAAGGAAAGGTCCTGTCGTGGTAAATGAATCCGCTGCCATCCCGGGTGGGGATGACTGAACCGATGGCGACGGCCACGTTGCTCCGGTGGATCCTAGCATGCGCCGTTGCTGCCGACCGAGCTACGTGTTTCCACCCTTTTCGAGGTAGTAAAAACTTTGGGTACTGGTAAATAAAAAGCCTAAAGCCTCTCGTACACCCGGCCATGATTTTACTCTGAAAAGTCACGGCCATCAGTAGGGGGAGCAGGCAGAGATGCACGAATCGGAGGGAGCACGGTCGAGGTAAAAAAGGCGAGGAATCGAGAAACGAGGACGTAAATTTTACACGAGCAAGGCCTGTTCTATTCACCCAAATGATAGCCCCGTGGACTCTTGAATGCCCATGATCACTTGTGTTCAGCACTGCCAACGCCATGCGATTTTTTTACAAATATGGCTCCTTGCCCAACAAATTTGTTAAAACTAGCCCCCACCAAAAAAATTATCAAATATGGCCATGGCGGGATGTAAAAAAGGTGACACGTGTCTTCCCGCCGTACCAGCTGGCGGAAAGGTCCCTTCCGCCAACTCAAACGGCGGAAGGTGACTTTGTGCTATTATAGTGTGCACCACGACGTCCACTTTCCGCCCGCCCAGAAGGAGATGCGTGTCCTTCCGCCAGCTTGAACGGCGCGAAGTGACTTCCCGCCGGCTGGTTTGGCGGAAAGACATATGTTGTCTTTTCTGCTTCCCGTCGGGGTCATTTTTGACAAACAATTTCAGTGAAGGCTAGAAAGCTTCGACCTGCTGCTGAAAAAGGCTCTTCATCAGGCTTTCATGGCAACTATAGTTTGACCGGTGGTGTCAAGAAGAACACGGACGGCGACCATAACTAAAAGACTGTGCAGCACGCCCGCCGTCAAACTGAAAAAGCTCCCTAAAATATCAGCAACATCCTCTCCCCACGTGTCGCTCCCCAGGCGGCACCGGGGGCACGCCGCCGCCGCCTCTCACCCCTCTCCCCGGCGCCCCCCCTCCGCCGCTGCCGCCGGCTCCTGTGCCGCGGTGGCGGCGGCCCCTCGCCGCCAACAGATGGCTCCGGGGGAGGTTCCTAGCTCGTGTTGGAGTCGGTTCCGTCGGCCTCTGCTGGGGAGATGCCGGCGGCTCGCCGGCACCGTTTAGGCCGGGGCGGCGGCCCCGGAAGCGCGGTGGAGGTGGGTGGCGGCGGCTGCTGGCTCCTGGGCGCGGAGGTCGCGCGGAGGCGGAAGATCGAGGCCGCGCCCTGATCTTCTGATGCCGGCAGCCGTTCGGTGGCCACCGCGCATTTGCAGGCGGGCCGGGGCGCGGCGGTACCGGCCGGCGTCTGCAGCTCCGTGGCGGTGGTGGCCGCGGAGAGGACGGTGGCGCGGCGGCGCCACATCCGCATCTGGTGGTGGAGGTCGTCGCCGATGCAGCCCGCGGGTGCTCGATGTCATGTGGTGATGTCCGGCTGCTGCCCGCGGTGGTGGAGAAGGTGGACGTCGGCGTTTGACTCGCTGCTTGGCACTTGGTTTGGCGTGGTTGGTCGGCTGCCCGTGGTGGTCAGCTGGGCTAGAAACGGTGGTGACAATGGTGGTTTCGGGTTGCTCCAGGTGAAAGCCTTGCACTGATCTCGGTCAGTGCCGGCGGCGGCGGCATCTGTGGATGTCGTTCCCCTCCTTGGAGGCGTCGTTGTGGAGCGTCAACCATGTCTTTGTCACTCTGTTTCACAGAGTTTCTCCGGGTGAAAACCCAGTATTGTCGTTGACAATACGGGCGACGGCGGCGTTTTCGTCGTTCCCTCCTTGGGGGCGTCGCCTTGGAGTCTCTGTACTATTGCCTACCACTGTGCTGCCATGCTTGCTTGTCTCTTCGGCCGAGGTGTTCGCGTTGAGACTTCTGTGGCGACGATGATGATGATGAGCAATGTCGGAGACGTGGCTGTGGCTGCGGTAGTCGGCTCTTCTCCGGCGTGTCCTTGGGTTTGCCTCGGCGTGTCTTGTTGCTGTGAAGTCGAAGCTGCTGCGGGGTTCCCGGTGGTGTACGATGACTGGCGGCAGATGTTCCTTTTGGCGAGTTTCCACGGCGCCAGCCTGCCTGGTTCTCCTTGTTAGCTCTTCTTCAAAGTCGGAGCTGCGCTGCCTTTGCACTGTTGGGGGTGCTGTCGCAGCTCCCCAGAGGGTGGTTCTTTGGGCTTGTCCCCGTGTGTGTCGGTGTTGTGGTGTGGCGGCGGCGGCTGCGGCTGTCTTTTAGGCCGGGGCGGCGGCCCCGGATGCTGGTACGACGTCCGTGGTCTGCGAGCAGCTCTCCCTGGGCAGCTTGGGCTGCGGGTGTCTGGTTCGTGCGGCGTCGTGGCTCGGTTGCGAGCGGTGCTATGTCGGGACGGCGGTCCCGGAAGGGGGTGCTGGCGGCGAGGCTGTCGGGGCTGCTTGGGCAGCGGCAGCAGCGGTTGCCTTTAGGCCGGGGCGGCGGCCCCGGATGTTGGTGCGGCGGCCGTGGTCTGTGAGCGGCTTTCCTGGTGCAGCTTGGGCTGTGGGTGGCCGTGTCGTGCGGCGTCATGGTTTCTCGAGGTTGTGGGGCTTCGCCCCGTGGGTTGTGTCGTGTCGTGTTGTTGTATGGTTTTCGCCTGGTTTCTTCCATAATAAACCGGGCACCTTCTACTTAATAAAGGTGAATAAAGGTGAGGCAAAGCTTTTGCCTCGGGTTCGGAAAAAAAAAGACTGTGCAGCAAAAAGCCTTTTCCAGTCCAGCACTGTAAAATTTGAGCCGGTTTTGATGTTCAGCATCCTATGTACATCCATGAACGTAGCAACGCTTTCCTCTGGTAATCTAGTGAGCACTACCTGCAGCATTATTTCCGCTCTACGACAAAGCAGACAGGCACGAAAAAGATTATCTGAAACAGACAAACATGGGAATCACAGCTTATCATGCTTGAGCCAGTCACATGATAACAATACTACAAGATAACATTCAAAGGCGAATCTGCATAATCGCAGGAGTGGCCACGTTCTCGTCATGGTCCTGACGCGATGAATCCAAGAAACGAGGAACAGCCAGCCATTAGTGAAGCACATGACCCGCCGCCTGCAAGCAACGGACGAGCAGCGAACAAAACTGTTTTACGTTGGATGCTCCTGCAGTGTTGCTGCAACAGAGCCCTACCATTGCTGTAAAAAAAACTAAACCCTACTGTTATCACTGCAACATCAAGTCCACACCGCATGTACCTTGTGTTCCTCCTACACAGCGTACAGCAGCACCCAAGTTTCAAGAAAACATTTTACCCACATTCCTAACTCCTAAGTGAAAAAGATCAACGGAAGACGGAAAACAGCGGTCAAGATTCGATTGTCTTATCAATGATGATTGTTGTGTTGGTAAAGTGCACTTCTCAGTTCTGTACTACGAAAAGGATCCGAGGGCTTCCTTCAGAACAACATAACAGGAGTCGGTCAAATTGTACACCCACCACCCCCAGTTGTGATCCTTCGGAAAGAAACCAAGAACAAGAACACCATGCTACTACTGCCTCCTGCCCCGTCCTTTCTTCGACTGCTGTTGCTCCGCCGGTTCCTTCGCTGAAACCTCGCTTATATTGGCTGCACAACGAATGGAAAGATCAGGGGTCCGAATTAGTGAGATGATGACGATCTGGGGCTTGATACAATGGCTGTGACCCTGGGGAAAACGTTGCAAGATACATACCGTCAGGTCCATGAGTCATGAGAGCGAAAAAGATGTTGTTGAGCTTCTCCATCTTCTTTGCATCCTGAGCTTGATCCGTCTTAAACTTCAAGCACTGCAAGTGATTACATATAGTCAGCAAAGCCAGAAGATTAAACTATGAGCAGCTGACATATTAATGTTACAACAGTGACATTGGTGAAGGACACGCAATGCAAACCACTGCTAGGCAACGTAATATAAACATCCGTTCAAAGAATGCTGACTGTGCATTTGTATTTGCTATTCGTTAAAAAATGGGGAGAGATCCATATATGGTCATTCAATTAGTAATAAACAAAGCTTTTACGTACATTTATCAGCTGAACTATACAATGTGAACACAGTGGCTTCTATGATACACAGGTAGGACACAACTTTTCTATTTGTGCATCCAAAAGGTAGCCAAAAAACTGGTGTTCTGATATTCAGCATCATAGCCAAATATTGCTCACCCCAGTGCAAATATCAAAAAGAAGAAACAGGAGAAAGTAAGCTGCACAGGAGAAAGTAAGCTGCTACCATACTGGTTTTGTTTAGGTTTTACTGCAAGCTTATTTCAGGTTTCCATACTAAAAGATAGGTCAAGGGTAAACATTCATTTGACAGTAGCTATTACTGCTAGTTTAGTCTAGGTTTTCATACTTGTTTTAGACTTTTAGTTATATAAGCCGTATTCATTAGAAGTCCTCATGTACATACATATTTGGCTCCTAGCTTATAACACCACAATGCCAAATAGTTGACTTCTCTATTCTATTGTCTGTATAGCATGAAACTGGTTCATGATTCTATAAAATAGCTTGCTAGTTCCAGGTTGCGTGGAATATAGGTGATAATGTGCTAATCTATGCTACTATTAAAAGAGCAAACTTGTGTTGATACATTAAATCTGAGCCCTTCAATATTCGACCAACAGTCTAGATTGCTCCAATGTTTGACAACTCAACACATCTTTTCGTTTCGTGATAATTACGGGATATGCCACCGCTAAAAGAAGTAACGGTTCGTGCGTGTTGGCCGGGTCGTAGGCGGCGTCTCCATCTCCGCCGACACGGTATCCCGGTCCTCCCCGCTCCCGGGTCTGTTGCGGTTCCGTACAGAGTGGTCGCCGCCATGGCTCTACAAGCGCTCGAGCTCTGCCTCTGCACGCTCCCGCCAAGCGCGATGGCTGCGGATTATGCCCGGGCTTTGGCAACAGCTACTGTCAACAGCATCGGAAGGCGTGGGGGCCGCACAGGCTGTGGATCCTGGTCGGGCGAGCCGCCCTCCGGCACTACCATATGCCGCGTGCCACGACACCGCGTCGATCGACCCAGATCGTCGGGAACGATGCCAGTCGCCGTGGGTCGTGGCCGGGCCACGGTTCCGTTCGTTCCCAACCCCTACCTATGATTTCAAGGCGGATTAAATACCAGGCATCCCGTCTTCCCATTGCAGTCCGCCCGCGGATGGCCGGAACGCCGCCGCCGCCGCACTGCGGGTCTGCCCTGTCCCTGCTCCATTCATCTGTCACCGCTGTCGCAACTTAGTCGCCACCTAGCTAATCACCCGATGAGGCCGCCGGACCGCCCGATGCACCGGCGGACTGGAGTGCTCGAGTGAATTAGTTGAACATGTGAAGTGGATTTGAGGGGATGGATTTGTGTTCGTGGGATAGAAACAGAGTAAAGGGGTTTGTGCAGTTGTGGTTCATGGGGAAGAAGCAGTCAACGTGGGCTGACATATGTTGCAGGAGGCTAGCAAGGGGATAGGCAGAGGCGTGGCTTCAGCCCATGGGGAGGAGATGCGGTGCCCATCGGGAAGGAGATGCAGTCGAGCCGAGCTCGCCCGGCTACTCGGTTTGGCCATGGCAGCCGTTGCATTTGATGTGCTAGCTGCTCACTGTGGTAATAGGTCGATTTCGTCCTTGCGGTGCAGCTAGCTGTGTATGTGTGCGGTTTTCAGCTGGACGTGGCGGTCTTCGGCGGCGGGACGAGGAGCGCATGATGCGACAGCGGCGGAGGCTCGGGAGTCGGGACGCTCGCCACGGTGCTCCTCCAGAAAGGGCGGGTCCTCCCAGTCCAGAACACACGCGCCGGCTGCTCGTGCCCAGCAGGCCAGCAGCGTTGCTGATGCGTGCGAGTTCTTGCCTTGACAACCTGAGCTTCAACACTCTGAATCGTGTGTAGTACTCTGAAACTTTTTTTTTGCCGGGTAGTACTCTAACTTAGTGGTATGTATTCAGCTTGTAGCTCTGCATTTGAATGCCGCTAGCTCTGAGAATGTGAAAAAATGGGATGGAATTGTTTGTGGTTTTGGTGTAAATTTTGGTCACAATTGTTTGTGATTTGAGAGGAAATAAGAAAAAATAAGTCTATGACACATGGGTCCGATTTATCCTTGTGGGGCAACTCCAAAAACCCCATTTTGCATATGTCAGTTTTTTGTTCTTTTTGTCTGTTTGTGGGCGCTGGACATTTTTTCCGCCCGGTGCATCTCATGGCGCCCACTCAATTTTGGGCCAACCCTTATGCAAAGGGATAACTTTGCAAATACTAATACACGTGTTTTATATGGAAACTGACTTGACAGTGCACATTTTCATATTACTTAGAACAAAATAATGTAAATAGACTTTGTCCGTTCTAGCTTAACTTTTTTTTCCTGCCCACATGAAGATTGAAAATGATTTATTGAAAAATATATACATCAAATTTGAATGTGGTATCACAATTAAAACTTTTGTGGAGATAAACTGAAATTAAATTATAAAAATCAATGATATAATCATCATAGAATCCCATCTTTGTCCACATAAATTTCACATGCGGGTTTAATTTAGTCAATATAGCCATAAATTAGTACGTCACAAAACCAAAATTATATAGACGTGCGTTGCACGTGCAATTGTACTAGTCCTAACAAAAGGAAAAAACAAGAGTACGACATATGAGAAACATTATATTTCAGATTTAAATTTATTTCAATAATTACAGTCACTATTCCCATTTCATTTGACAGTCAGAATTGCTATGAGAGCAGAAGGTTGATCACAGTGACATACAAAATACTAGCTGATTCATTCAAGCTCACGACTGCATAGACTTTCCACATAAAAAATGTTGCTGTGTAACAATATACTTAAATAGACACTCAAGAATCGACAGTAATTTCACTTTTGGTTACATTTCTACAGTGATAGCTTTCTAATCAGAAAAAGTAACAGACAAGCGCAATGTAAGAAAAAATCACCACCATAATACGATAGTCAAGAGTCTGGATTAGAAAATGTAGGCATGCTTATAAATTATCCAGACACTAGATGTCATATTTCATATACACCTGTGAGTAAAAATAACATAGAAGGGGTAGAAAAAAGAAGCGCAGAGCTGAAGATCACATGCACAAAACAGGATTGAAATAATTGCAAAATGCACATTAAAGAAGTATCTAGATTTTATGATAAAGCACTGTATTGAACAAAGCGAATCACTGAACTTAAGGGCAAAAGTATCTAGATTTTATGATATAATAATATAAAATATGAATGGTTATTAACTACATGGCTGGAAGGATTACGATAAAAGTCTATCCATGACCAAGAAGAAAAAACACACAGCTATAATTTCAGCAAGCAAGAAAGGATAGACAGTTTGATCCATGCTTAGGCAGTTAGGTGAACCAAAATTCCCTCAAGTCACATTTCCAATGTTCTGCAAGGAAAGTAGTTTCCAAAGGTATCTATGGAGTTTCCTAGCACAGTGGAGACTGTATTCAATGTGCTTATGTTGCCAACAAAAAGTTACATATGTAAGATGACTTAGGTTTCGATCTAATCCATCCCTGAAATATAATGGAAAAATCAATCATTTTGCAGCAATGCTATGTCGACAGATAATGCTACACCAATATTTTTTATTCCCAAAATCATTGGGCACAATCACAGGACTACTACATGGTTTGATGGTTGCATTATATTCCAACGCAAATATGTCAGAGGGACTAGGATTATGAGTAGTGAAGGAACTAATTCTGATAGCACTATGGGTCTATGGCTCACAACATAACACCAGCTGTATGACGTGTGGATAATGTAGTTGTACAAAAGGTTTATCGAGTCAATGTGAAAATTTAGTACTAACAAAAATATCTGATTATCACTAAGATATGAGCTATGACCCAGTTTCAGAACTGAATGTCTAGAAGCTGCAGTATTTTACCAGTGCATGTTGAGCGGCACCACCTAGGGAATAAGAAGAGTGCAAAGTTTTCGAGTTTGAGCTTAACAAAATAGTAGTTCAACATTTAACAAATCACAAACAAAATTCATATATTATGGTTGCAAAACTAAGTAGGTTTTCAAATATGCAGAACTAAGTAGCGTTTAAGAAGAAACCGGCAGAGGTCCGCTTGCTTAAATCCCGTGCTCAAATATCTGTTTTTGTTCCTTTGCATTCAGCGAGGAACAAACAGACTTACTAGAAGGCACACAAGTACTTCCTTCGCACACATCAATCATTTGCTTCCATTAGGGAGGGAAAACACACGTGGTAAGAAATGCTGAAAGCTGCTAGACTTTTATAGCAAAATCACTCGAATTTACTGTATCAAGCAGACATTCAGTTACAATTAGCATCTCACACTATCTTTCTTGACTTGAAAATAAGCTTCAGAATTCAGATGATGTCAAAACTCTAAACTGACAGGAGAGATTACTATTGCATTTTGATAATTCTGAATTACGCATAGCACCACTAGTGTAGTACTTTCTCGAGTCACATCACACAGATGGACGAACAGTCTGAAGCAACAGAGTAAATCTACCAGAACCCACGACCGGCTCAAAATTCTAAGCTGCAACTCTCCTCTCGTAGTGACACACTGAACCTGTGATCGGGATCGGAAACGCGAACGAATCTAGGCAGAACAGAAAGTCCGGGCGCCGTACCTCGCGGTTGTCGGTGACCTTGAGCACGAGCTTCCCGTCGCAGTGCCGGTACTTCATCACGTAGCGCGTCTGGACACATGGGCAAACGGATGACGGGTTAGATCGAGACGCGGGAAGGAGGAAGGAGGGCGGGGTCGCGGCGTAATTACGGTGACGGGGTCGGCGCGGAAGAGCTGCACGGAGCGTTCGACGAACTCGTCCCACGAATCGAAGTACACCATCGCTGCGGCGGCGGCGGTGGCGGGCGCTGGCCGGAGAAAGCTAGGGCTTCGCGGCGGCGTGGCGTGGACTCGTCGGATCTGGGGTTTGGGTGCGGGGAGGAGTCCGCCGCTGTCTTCAAGACTTCAACAGGTTTGCTGGACTCTGTGCTTGGATTCTGGAAGGGACCGACGGGTGGGCCCTCCTTTTCTGCGTCGTTTTGAACTTTTTAGCAGTGATGAAGTTTACTTAATTAGAATTTGCTTATTATTTAACTTGCTTCACCTAGTAGTGTTTTGAATATATTCGATAATGCGTTAGTATGCAAATTTAGCAAACCAACTCTATCTTAGAATGGAGAACCTGCCTGTGATAGAATGGTTAGGAGGGTGTTTGTACCCTCAGCCCACCAGGGTTCAAACCACAGCTCTTTTGTGCGGATCCTTATTATCTTCCGCTATTCTAATCATTAGATTTCGAAGAAATTTCCATTTCTTTTCGATTTTTTTAGTGATTTCTATGCAAAAAGAAGTGCTTTAAAAAGCACCTCCGTTCCTTCATTCCCAAATTATTACAAATATCAATTAATGGAGCGTTTGGATTCTTGGAGTTATCGCCGAACCAGAAGTAAAAATTGTTGTGGATAGGGATCCTGTAAAAACATCTTTTGAGGAATGGGCCAGACCCGGCCATTTCTCAAGAACACTAGCTAATCTTAAAATTAATTCATCAAGTTGATGAGGTATTCCTTCTCGAGCTTCTATTTCTTCCGTTAAGGGAGATTCGGGAAAAGATGGAAAAGGAAGACGTGTTTCCAGAACGAACAAGGTACGGGTAGAGAAGGGGAAGTTAGCAAAGTTAAGGATTTACCCAGTGTGAGATATCGCATTATTCGAGGAACCCTAGATGTTGTCGCAGTAAAGAATCGTCAACAAGAGCGTTCTAGTGCGTTGTAGATTACACTGGTGTTTCTCATTTAGTCGGAATATTCTTCAATGGGAGGCGACGTTCCCGTCGACAGCGAGGCGTCTGTGGTGACTTCGTCAATCTCAAGACTCGACCCGCCGGCTCAGTGTTTCGAAGGTACTCATAGGGGTAGGGTGTGCGTGCGTTCATAGGGGTGAGTGTGTACGCGTGTATGTGAGCGTCTGCGTTTGTACTGTGTTTCACAAAAAAAAAACTCTATCTTAGAATGCAAAGAACGTATCCCTACAAAATTTGTAAAGTCCAAAATGGTAGTAAAACAAAATTAGGATGGAAGCATACATAATCAATAGACGGACATCGAACTAAACTAAAATTAAACAATCACACTAAGTAATAGCATCCAAGCATATTCAATTTAACAGAAGGACAAACAACTAAACTAACATGCAAGCATACTAAATTAAACGGAAGAACAAACAACTAAACTAACATGCAGTCATATTCAGTGGCCGAGCTTCAGCTCCGCAAGGCCGAGCAACTCCTCGGGCTCTACCTAGCACTAGTACAGAACGAACACTTTTAATTTTTCATTTAGTCGTGAGATGTTGTGCTTTGGTCACCTATCTTCAAAAGACGAGCATACCGGTTCGATTCCGTATGGGGACTTAATTTTGTTTGACGAGGCACTCCGGGTGGACCGGGTGTGGTTTTCGTAAAAGGTCCAGTTCCCAGTCCGTCGCATTGGGGCGTCGCGTGACCGATTTTTATTCGCTTTCTTGAATTGCTGGTGTGGCTGGCTGGAACAACCTCCATCAAAGCCATAGGAGCGACAACTTGCCTCTTTCTCAACTTCTCCAAGTGAGCTGGTTAGCTTTATTTGAATTTCATCTCTTGGTTCAGCAACTTCTTCTATTTCGTGTGGTTTAGTTTCCATACAATACGGTTTTTTTAGTCGGGATAATTGATTCTAAAGTTTGTTGCAGCCATTTCGTGTATCAATTGTTCTTTTCTATTTTTTGTAATTTTGTGGCCGTCCCCATCCTCGATACCAATAACAGAACCTTGAAGTAATTGGTATCGTATTGCTAATAGTATATTCCCTGTATCGAAAAAATATTCAATTGTGTTGAAGTTGGATGTCGTGCTTGGAATTTGATTTTGTTTGGTGTTTTGTTTCGCCACCGAGTTACCGTTGGCCATCTCTCATTCGTTTTTTTTTTACAAAGGGCAGTAAATTAATATAAAAATATCAAATTTCTAGTTGAGCACGCGTGTATGTCATTTCTACAATTTCATTTTTGAATAGGGTGTCTACAATTTCTAGTTCTAATATAGCAATGGCATTGTAATAGGTGGTTGTTAACTTCATGGACCGTTTTTCAGGTGGATGTGCCCTTCCGACTATTTTTTGTTTGTTTATTTGATATAAGTTGATTTTTTTAAAAAAATTGATAATAATTTCGGGAAATCTAATCAGCAGGCGCCTTACGTTTGGCAAAACGCGACGCTGCTTCGTGAGCCGTTGATAAGCAAACCTGAGGCTCAGATTTTCCGTGCGTTGGATCGATTTGCGCCGTGTTGACCATATCCACTCTCGCCTTTCCCCTTTCTCCGCTACAACCCGAGAGGCGAAAAGGGTGGAGCTCTAAGGCCGTCGCCGGCCAGATCGCCTAAGGTCAGGCAGGAGTCCGCCGCCATCCCCGCATCAGAGGCACTAGCTAGCGGCGGCCGGTCGGTCGCGCTCGTCGCCCTTGCCTAAGGCCAGCACGGCCTCGCGCCGTTCTCCTTTTTGCCTCTTCTCCATCACGGATCGACGGCTCCGGCCAGACCCCCTCGGTTCGGGATCCCGCCGCCATCCCTGCATCGAGGCGCTCGTCGCGTCGATCGTCTCCCGTCGGCACTTGGCAGCGGCGGCCGGTCGCCCTTGTCGAAGGCCGGCAGGCGGCATGGCCTCGCGCGGGGCAGTAGCCGCGTCTCCCTTTGCTTCTTCTCCACTCGCGGGTCAACGGCCGGCAGCAGCTGCACAACACCGCAATCTGCTGTCTCATCCCCGTCACTTACCTCTTTCTCGTGCCCACAAATCCGTCAAACCAGCTACATCATGCGTGTTCTGGTGCTGTTCACTGGTGCGTGTTTTACATCAGAGAATCGAGCGGACTGGCTAAACTACTAGTGCTACTAGCAACACTGGTCCTCGTGTGAGCAAAATTACTAGTGCTAGTACCATGTGTAGATATTTTGGTCTCGTGTGATCAAAATTACTAGTACTAGTACCCATGTGTATCAATTGAAAGAGATGATTCGTGATGTTTTGCTGAATGTTCAGATTTTTTACCGATGTTTGTCAAATGTTTTGCTTAAGCTAGATGGAGAGATTTTGTTGATGTTTGCTTGTACCGAGAGAGAGATCTCGACGAGGTGGACGGCGTCGGGGCGCGGCACTGCCTGCGGTGGTACGGGGGTGTGCACCGGACTTTGCAGTCGCCTTCGTGTTGATGTGGCTCTAGCTCGTCTTACTCCATGTATCATCCAATAGTTTCGTGCGTCCTCATGTCGTGGAAGCTCTCCCTCCAGCTGATTACAGCTGATTAAACAAGATACTGATGAAATTATCTTTTGTTTATCATATATCCACCGATGTGTTATTGTACTCTCTCAATGTAGTTAGCCTACTCTTTACATAATAGTTACTCACCTACTACTGATGAAGTTACCCATGTATTCATCCTGTATTCATTATGTAGTTACCTTCCCTATACTGATAAAGTTACCCACCCTATACTGATAAAGTTACCATCCTAGTACTAATAAAGTTAGCTACCCAGTACTGATAAAGTTACCTTCCCTGTACTGATAAAGTTACCCACCCTATACCGATGAAATTACCATCCTAGTACTAATAAAGTTAGCTAACCAGTACTGATAAAGTTACCTACCATGTACTGATAAAGTTACCCACCCTATACTGATAAAGTTAACAACCTAGTACTAATAAAATTAGCTACACATTACTGATAAAGTTACCCGCCCAATACCGATGGAGTTACCCACCCAGTACTGATAAAGTTACCAACATGGTACTTATAAAGTTACCCACCCAGCACTGCTAGAGTTAACCATGTGTTCATGATATAGTTATCCACCACAAAATCGATATTGTTACCCCTAATATATCGGTAGTAATTACGTAGTCGTCACTATGAATCGACAGTTATAATCCTAATACTTATGCATTACATTTACCATCCTAACGTGATATTCACTTATGAAAACTAGGTGCGGTAACTTTAAAACTCGTGAAAATCTAAAAGAACAACAAAAAAATGGTTCTATTTTCAAACCAAAAATTAATTGTTAATATGGTGGGTAACTTAAGTATTCAATCCTTGGTAACTTATATGTTACAGGGGTGGTAACTTTTGGGTCCAAAAAAAAAGTCGTCGGAACATATCGACATGGGATCTAGTTTCGAAGATCTCGTCGCGACTAGTCCAACGGTGAAAACGGATTATAAATCTGATAAACGGTTTGAGCTACAAAACATTTTGAATATTTGAATTTTGCATTTAATGCGCGATGATGTCAGCAATTTCGGAATTTAGTGCATGCATGCAAATTTCTCTCACACGCACACACGACACTTTCAGACAGTGCGCGGTACGCACGGACACATCAGAAGGGAAGTGTGCGTACACTTTTTCTATCGCCTTACGGTTATGACAAATGTAAGTCGCCTTACACATAGTTAATCCCTAATAATTTTTATCTGCTTATGCAAAAATCCAACTGTGTTAGGCGTCAAAATCCAACTTTTAAAAAAATCCAGAGTTTTCTATTTCGAGTGGAATACGAATCTGTCAACAAAAGGAAAGGCCAAGTTTTGGAAACACAAGTCCATCGTCGACCAGAAGCAGTATGATTGATGAGAGCGTAAACTTTCCAAATTTCCAATCGAGCTGAAGAGAAGTACCAACTCGAACCGAACACCATAAACTTTTCAAACTTTCCAACCGAGCTCAAGAGAAAGTACCAACTCGGATTCGAATTTCTATCACAAACAGACATGGAAACGGGACCGGCAAGTATTTGAAAACACGCACGAATCCGTGTCTTGAAGAGAAGCATCACCTCGGATTCGAAGTCTACAAGTACTCCCACCCACTCTACTCTCCGACCCACACCACTATCCCTCCCTCCCGCCATCCAATTTCTCGATCGATCGATCCCGCCGCCAATCTTCTCCTCGATCGATCCCGGCCGGAAGCAGAACGATCCCGGCCAGAAGCAGAACAGCAGCCGTTTCATGGAGATGGACGGGCTCGACGAGGTCTACAAGCTCCAGCGCTTCGTGCCTACCCCCCAGGAGGCCGTGGGCCACTTCCTGCGTCGCCTCCTCACCGGCGAGACGCTGCACGGCGCCGAGAAACTCACCAACCACGCCGACGTCTACGCCTGCGAGCCCAAGGAGCTCGCCAAACAGTTCGACCCCGTGCCTATGGCCCGGAGCAGCGGCGACCGCTTCTTCTTCACGACCCTCAGGCGCGGCAGGAACGGGTGGTTCGCGCGCGTGGTCGGCGCCTGCACCTGGATGGTCCAGGACACCGAGGACATCTTCGACGAGGGCGTCAAGGTTGACGAGTTCAGGAAACTTTCGTTCAAGAAGGGCAAGGCCAAGGCGTCCACCGGCTGGGTGATGAAGGAGTACCGATGCCTGCTGCAGCAGGTCGTCGTCGCCGACGGGGAGATGGTGCTGTGCAAGATCCACCTGGCTCCGAACGCGCCCACCACCGCCCGCCAAGAATCGGACGCGTACAAGCTTCGCCGTCAAGAAGGAGCAGAGCCGGCAGCCGTGCCGCAACCAGCTGAGCCCGTGACCGTCACCATGAGTGCGCACACACAGAAGAGGCCAGCGCCGGTCGCCGACGCCGATGTGCCAAGCTGCAAGAAGATGCGGATCGCCGCCCCCGTCCCCTTACCGGAACCTGAGATAGAGTACGAGGATTGTCCGGTGTGGTCCACGCGGCGGTTTCCACGGAGGTGCCCACCGCTGCTGAAGCTGACGACAACACGGGCGAGTGGTCTTGGTCTTGCTCATGGGAAGAACTTTTCGGTGAAGAACAACAAGAGTCGATGCAAACTCTCCCGGTCAAAAACATCCAACAGTTATTGTCAAAAAAAAAAAAATCCAACAGTTTGTTTGCGATCAACAAGACATGGAGCAGCTAATTGAGTGGGATTCACTGGACCAGCCAAGCATCGTGGCTGATGGCTCGGAATCAGAGGTACAACAACAAGAGGCTCTCCCGATCCAACAGCTTGTTTCTGATGAAGACGTCGACATCGACCAGCTTGTGGCATCCATTGACTGGGGATTCATGGCCGATCTTCACGCTCGACAAGAAGCAGAGATCCAGATGAAGAAGAGCTGCAACCACAATGCCGATCTTCAGGGACAGCACAGCCACTTCTTCTCGTTTGCACCAGTTAGTTAGAAGACCCGATGTTGAAATTTGTTTCAAAGTTGTTCTGTCAAACTGCTCTACTGTATTTGAGGAGACTTGTTGCCCGTGAGAACTTCTTGCTCGAGAGAGAGAGGGGAGTGTGTGCCAAAGAAAATGGTTTGCCTCAATTTTGCATTTTTCTATTCATGGGGTATTCATAGGGTAAACACTATTCCTACAAATATCTGGCTAGATATTTCCAGCCAGCGTGGCGAACCCATCCACACAGGGACAGGTGTCACACCACTACGCGCGGGCCACACAGGTGTCCAGGACACCTGTGCTTCTAGAACCTCCTAGCAGATTCCAGACCGCCAACACCCGCGCTGACGTGTCCACGAGCAGGAGTCGACAGACCGATCCGTCACTCGACACTTCCTCGGGTAGAGTCGAGAGTTCGACTCCACGTACCCGGAAACTACCTCCAGTCAGAACAACCTCCGACTGGGCTACCTACTCGAGTCCTCCTGACTCGAACACTCGGGTTCGACTGACCCGAAGTCACTCGAGTGACAAACCAGTCGAGTCGACTAGGAATACAAGCCTATCCTAACAATCACTCCCTAGGCTTGAGTTCCGGCGACACCTCCACCATGCCGATCCTTGAACGCAGCTCCGCCAGGCGGACTCGACCAAGTGGCTTGGTCAGCATGTCTGCGAGTTGGTGTTCGGTGGGCACGAACTCCAGCTCGACTTTCTTCGCCTCCACGCAGTCTCGAATGAAGTGGTACTTCAAGTCGATGTGCTTTGATCGCTCGTGGAAGACGGGATTCTTGGCGAGCGCGATAGCCGACTTGTTGTCGACCTTGAGCACCACGTGCTCAGCTTCGCCGTTGCTGAACTCGGACAGCAACCGAGCCAGCCAGATCCCCTGGCAAGCAGCTGTGGCAGCCGCCACATACTCCGACTCGCAGCTCGACAGAGCCACGACCTTCTGCTTGAGTGACTGCCAGGTCACTGGGCTGCACCCGAGGAAGTACAGGGTGCCCGACGTACTCTTGCGCGAGTCGACGTCGCCCGCCAGGTCGCTGTCGCTGTAGCCGACCAGGCGCGGTGCACCTTTACTCCTCCCATACCTACACCCGAGTCGCTGAGACCCGGCGATGTAGCGTAGGATGTGCCTTACAGCCGCGAGGTGCTCCAGAGTTGGAGCCTCCATGAACCTCGATACGAACCCGACTGCGAAGGTCAGGTCCGGCCTTGTGTGCACCAAGTACCTGAGGCTCCCGACGATGCTCCGATACTCGGTCGCATCTGTCGCGGGTGCCGTGCTGCACTTGGACAGCTTGAAGCGCGGCTCCATGGGTACGTGGACGGGGTTGCACCCGCCCATCCCCGCCTTCTCGAGCAGCTTCAGGGCATAGGCACCCTGCGAGATATCGATCCCGCTGGGTCCTTGTCGAACCTCGATGCCAAGGTAGTAGCTTAGCAACCCGAGATCGGACATCTGGAATAGGCTCTGCATCTCCAGCTTGAATCTGTCGATGTCGCTGGAATCCGAGCCTGTGATCACCAAGTCGTCGACGTAGACACCGACTAAGAGCCGGTTCGGAGTCGCTCCTCGCGCGTACATGCCATGCTCCGACTCGCATCTTGCGAAGTCGAGCTTGACGAGGCATGCATCGAGCTTGGTGTTCCATGCCCTTGGCGCCTGCTTGAGGCCGTAGAGCGCCTTGCTGAGTCGAAGCACCAGGTGCTCCTTCCCCTTTGCAGCGAAGCCGGTTGGCTGCTGCACATACACCTCTTCCTCCAACTCGCCGTTGAGGAAGGCTGACTTGACGTCCATGTGGTGGACGTCCCACCCCGCACTCGCCGCCACGGCTAGCAGTAGCCTGACGGACTCGAGACGGGCCACGGGTGCGAAAACCTCGTCGTAGTCGACCCCGTGCCGCTGCACGTAGCCCTTCGCCACCAGGCGAGCCTTGTGCTTAAGGACTGCGCCATGCGCATCCTTCTTCACCTTGTACACCCACTTCAGGCCGATCGCGCGGTGACCTGGTGGTAAGGTGGCCAGCCTCCAAGTCGAATTGGACTCGATGGCCTCCAGCTCCTCTTGCATCGCCTGCCTCCAGCTGGCATGCACCTTCGCCTCATCGAACGAGCCTGGCTCTTCGGAGGCGAGATAGTGGAGCTCCTCGTCCGGCTCAAGGGCCGAACCCACTTCGAGCACGTTCTGCAGAGTGCGGAACCGGTGGTCGAAGCTCATGTCGTCTTTTCCATCAAGCATACCTGAGTACCTTGAGGGTGGCGTGACGAACTCGACGCCTGAGACAGCCGGAGTCGAAATCTCGGCTGTCGGGTGCTCCGGTGTTGTTGGAGAACCAGCTGGGGATGCACTCCCCACTCCAGGAGTTGGCGAGTCGGGTGCTGGACCCGCACTCCCGTCACTCGAAGTTGGTTGCGGCTCGAACACCATGTGCTCGACTGCGAAGGTGTCGACTCCGAAAGTGTTCACCGGAGTGTCCGGCGAACTCCAGTCCCAGCTCGCGTTCTCGTCGAACACGGCATCTCGCGTGATGGTCACGCGGTTAGTCACCGGGTCATAGGCCCGATAACCCTTCGTCCCAGGTTGATACCCGACGAAGATCATCGGCCTGCTCCGGTCGTCGAGCTTCTTCAGCCCGGGGCGCGTCTCTCTGACATGCACCACGCACCCGAACGTGCGCATGAAGCTCACATTCGGCTTGCGGCCATGCCAGGACTCGAACGGCGTCATGCCGTCCACGCTCTTGGTTGGCGACCTGTTCAAGATGAACACGGCCGTCGTCACTGCCTCACCCCAGAATTCTCCGGGTACCTTCTTGGCCTTCAGCAGACTGCGGGCCATGCCCACAATCGTCTGGTTGCGTCGCTCCACGACGCCATTCTGCTGCGGGGAGTACGGAGCCGTCAGGTGACGCTCCATCCCGAGCTCAGCGCAGTATGCTGTGAAGGACCCGGAGGTGAACTCGCCTCCGCGATCCGTGCGCAGCGTGCGCAGCTTGCAGCCTGTTTCTGCTTCGGCTCCCGCCTGGAGTCGAATGATGGCGGCTGCGGCCTCGTCCTTCGTCGAGAGAAGGGCGAGCCACATGTACCGCGACAGGTCGTCCACCAGTAGGAGGAAGTACCTCTTCCCACTCGGTGTGGCCGGGGTGATCGGCCCGCAGAGGTCGCCATGGACCAACTCGAGTCGCTCCTTCGCCCGGAACTTCGCTTGCTTTGCGAATGGGGCTCGCCTCTGCTTCCCTGCTAGGCAGGCGTCGCAGAGCTGGTTCACGTGCTCCACCAGAGGGAGGCCACGCACCATCTCGCCCTTCGCCAGTCGGCGCAAGCTGTCGAAGTTGAGGTGCCCGAACCGCGCATGCCAAGTCCACGCCGGGTCGTCGCCAGTGCCCACGACTAGGCACACTGGCTGCGCGACTCGCGCGTGCAGCTTGTACATCCGGTTCGGCTCTCGCCTGACCTTGATCAGGAGCTGCCGCTCCCTATCACGCACTCGAAGGATCCCATCCTCGATCAGCACCTGGCAGCCGTTCTCGTCGAACTGGCCCAGGCTGATGATCTGCGTGTTCAGCCGGGGTATGTAGTACACCCCGGTGACGGCCCGATGCTCGCCTGACTTGCAGACGAAGAGCACCGTCCCTTGCCCGTAGATTTCGACTCGCGAGCCATCACCGAACTTTACAGTTCCAATGATGCTTGTGTCGAGTTCCGCGAACGCGGCGCGGTCACCAGTCATGTGATTGGTGGCGCCCGAGTCGAGGTACCAGACGCCCTTCTTGGCGTCCCCCTCTTGCACCAGGTTCACCTGCGCCTTCTCCTCTAGCATGAGGAGGACCGGCTCCTTGCGAGTCGGATCAGCCAGCTCCTTGCGAGCTGGCGCAGTCGAGTGCTCTCCACTCGACGAGGATGTCGGGTGCTCTCCACCCGACGAGGTTGTCGAGTCCTTGCGACCCGACGCTCCCGGCTGCTGGAGCCGGGTGGCCAACTCCTCCCGAGTTGCCATGGTCAGCTCCTCCTGAGCCAACGCAGTCGAGTGCTCTCCACTCGACGAGGTTGTCGACTCCTCCCGAGTCGACGAGCCCAGCTCCTCCCGAGCTGGGGCAGTCGAGTGCTTGCCACTCGACGATCCTGCCGAGTCCTCCTGACTCGACGATGCTGTCGACTCCTCCCGAGTCGACATGTCCCACTCCGCGATCCACTGGATCGGCGCGAGTTCCTTCGGAGGAGTCGACGATCCCTCCGACTCTGCCACCGGTCGAGTCGCTGACTCTGCCACCGGTCGAGACAAGGGTGCCGCCTCCGAGGTGCTCGACTCCGCCTGGCGAGTCGAAGCAGGGAGCTGTGGGGCAGTCGCGATGGTGCAGGTCTCCATCATCAGGAGTGCGCTGTCATCCTCATCGTCTCCGCCACGGACGAGGTGTGCTTCCGCACCCTCTGCGCGCACGAGGTGTGCTTCCTCGCGCTTCTTCTTGCGGCAGTCCCGCACCCAATGGCCGGCGACTCCGCAGTACCTGCACGTGTCTTTCGACGTGCCAGGGTTCCCAGCTCCACGAGCTGAGTTGCCTCTACCGCGACCGCGCGGCTTGCCGCCGCCGCGTCCGGTATGGCTGGAGGATCCACCTCCATCCTGCAGGCGCATCCGAGAGAACCACTCCTCCTCCGTGAGGAGTAGTTTCCCAGCCTGCTTGGCCTCCGGCTTCTCCGCCTCATGTCGCTCCTCAGCCGTTTTGAGGCGGCCGATGAGCTCCTCCATGGGGAGCTTGTCGAGGTCGAGCAGAGTCTCGATTGAGCATGCCATCTGCGATAACCTCGTGGGAACGACCGAGAGAAACTTACGGATTGTGTCTGGCTCGGTGATGGTGACGCCGAGCACCCCAAGCTGCGACACGAGTGACGACATCCGCATGGCGAAGTCGTCGATGTTCTCGCCGTCGCCGAACTTGATGGCCTCGTACTGCTTCTTGAGCGCAGTCGCCTTCGCCTCCCGGACACGGGTATCTCCGACCCGCATCGTCTTGATCGCCTCCCACGCCTCCTTGGCCGTCTTCTTCGACGCCAGTGTGGAGATCATCTCCGGCGGAACGGCGAGCAGCACGTACTCCAGTGCTGCCCGGTCCGTCTCGCGCTCCTCCGTGCCATCGTGCACGGCGGACCAAACACGGCGTGCCTCAAGCTTCACTTGCATGAGCAGCGCCCAGTCCGCGTAGTTTGACCGCGTGAGCAGCGGCCACGAACTACCGGCCTCCCGCACAACACGCTGGACTGCCAGCGTGCTCGCGGCCTCCTTCACCTCCGCCGGCAAGAGCGCCTTCCCGTCGCCCATCTCCGGTGAGATCTCTCAAGAACTCAGGCTCTGATACCAACTGTTGCCCGTGAGACCTTCTTGCTCGAGAGAGAGAGAGGGGAGTGTGTGCCAAAGAAATGGTTTGCCTCAATTTTCATTTTTCTATTCATGGGGTATTCATAGGGTAAACACTATTCCTACAAATATCTGGCTAGATATTTCCAGCCAGCGTGGCGAACCCATCCACACAGGGACAGGTGTCACACCACTACGCGCGGGCCACACAGGTGTCCAGGACACATGTGCTTCTAGAACCTCCTAGCAGATTCCAGACCGCCAACACCCGCGCTGACGTGTCCACGAGCAGGAGTCGACAGACCGATCCGTCACTCGACACTTCCTCGGGGAAGAGTCGAGAGTTCGACTCCACGTACCCGGAAACTACCTCCAGTCAGAACAATCTCGGACTGGGCTACCTACTCGAGTCCACCTGACTCGAACACTCGGGTTCGACTGATCCGAAGTCACTCGAGTGACAAACCACTCGAATCGACTAGGAATACAAGCCTATCCTAACAAGACTGACTGAAAGTTGTATTAATTCGTCCTTGTAAGATTGTCACGGATGTAATTCGTCACTCAAACTAAACATGTTATTGTCGTTGTTGTACTTGCTCCTGTGTTTCTCTTCGCTACAGTTGTGTGCTCTGTTTCCAGATATAATCTTCGTTTTGGGCTAGATGAATATGCTTCCCGGTCCTAAATTCAGCAAGCGTGAGTACGATGTAGTTCCATGGAAAAACTTCACTACTCTTGTTGATCTGCAGAGCGACTTCAGTTTTACAAGTTGTGGCAAGTAGTTTTCGTTATTTTACGCCTTTGAACTAGATCAGATCATGATGAAATTCGTCACGGGTGTAATTCGCTCGTGCAAACTAAAACTGCTACAGTTCTTCTCAATTTTGTGTTCGTGCGCACCACTTGAGTTTTCTTTCTTTTTGGATCGATCTTGATTGAGATATTGTGATCATAATTGAGGATGCAGTTCTCGATTTGGACGAATCAAAAACCCTCTCACCCCTCGTCCCTTGTGTAAAAATAGCAGCGAATTGCTAGGCACATAATACTCATCCACATTTTTTACAAAGGAGCTGTCGAATTGTGTAACCTGGCAAAGAAAACTAGGTTCAGTCTAAACCGCTACCAGCTAGTACAAAAATCCAACAATGTGTCTCAACCTGCAAGTACGGAGATCACTTTGCAGAACTAAGCTCTCTCGGGTTTTTCTCTTCTCTGAAACTGTTCATTTCACCATCTGCTGCTCTTCTTCAACTCTGTCCCCAACTCCTTATCCTCCATCATTTTGCAAGCAGATTCCAGCTTCTTGATTTGCCACTGTGGCTGGCTCGAATAACCTCCATCTAGTACCAGCATCTTGCCTCTTGCTCCAAGTCAGCTGGTTAACAGTGCTTGGATTTCCTCGCTTTTGCTTTAGCTGCTTCCTCTACTTCCCGTGGTTCAGTTTCAGTATAATACCAGTTTTTAGTTAGGAAAAAGAAGAGATTGCACTTGAGAATGCCAGCTGACAATCTGCTTGTAAAGATGAAAGAATCGGTGACATCCTACTATATATAAAGGCTGGCGGAATCCGCTCCTTTTCATTGGTCCACGTCGCCTACAATTGCAGCCCGTCCGATCTGCCGATCCAACATCCAGGAAACGCCCACGCTCCTTTTCATTGGTCCACGTCGCCTACAATTGCAGCCCGTCCGATCTGCCGATCCAACGTCCAGGAAACGCCCACGTTTGCCTCCCACCGCAAAACACTGTTCACGGCGCAATTTTAGCCAATCAAGAAGCGACACGTCGCCCGGTAGCAATCCGGTCATCCCCCGGTTACCCCGTCCGCTTCCGGTTACCCCTCTCCGCGCCGCCGATCGTGGATCTGACGGCCCACGTGGCCCCGCGCGGCACTTTTGCAGAAAACCGCCCGCAAAGGACGTTTCCGCAATTACCAAACATCGGAGGACTTTTTTGTAAATTGTCCACGCACGCTCTCTTCTCTGCTTTCTCTGGCGCGCGCCGGCGAGGTCGCCGCGGCCGCCGACACGCTTCCCCGCCGTTTCCGAACTTCCCGCTCCAATCTCCGGTCACGCCGACGTGCTCCATCGCGTGCTCTCCATCCTCGCCAAACGGAGCTTGCCGGGACGGCCGCGTCGCGCCGCAATCGTCGTCGCCGTCCGGACCCAAATACAGCGTCGCCGCCGGAGTCCAGCCTCGGCTTCCCGTGGCCGTCCGAGAGCAGTGAGTTTTTCTTTTCCCTTCTCGATCGTTTCTTCATCTTTTGCATGCCATGGATGTGGAGTAACCTGGGGCGATCTGTTCTGCTTCCGTATGGCATTTGGAGGCCTGATGCTGGGCTTCGACGTCAACCAGGCGCCGTTGTCCGGTGCGTCGGCGTGGGGCGTTCACGCGACGGCGACGGACGATGAGCAGGAGGATGCCGCCTCGGCGGGGCGGCCGTGTCGTCCTCACTCGGCGACGAAGACGACGACGAAGCTGCGTACTCCCTGGAGTAGCATTCAGGTGCGTACGCTGGCTACATTACTTCAGTCATTCTACTGCAGTATTGTTAGCAATACTGCATTTCTCGGAGTAGGTTGCTGATTGCAAGTGCTTGAGTAGCATTTTTTTTTTAAATCAATTGATTACAGTACGACAGTAGCTTCTTTGTTTAGAAAATTGTACTCCGGTTTACGAAATTGTGTATGAAATGTGCTGCTTGCTTCAGTTAATAGCTTTTCCTGAAACTTTACTTAATTTTCTTGCACTAACTTGATGGATTTTACACAAGTTTGAGTTACTCCCGAATAAAATGAATTTGATGCGTAGCAGTAGCAAGAAACTTAATACTCCTGTCCACTGTTTCATGCATTGCAGTAGCTAAATACTCTTGGAGCAATTAACTACCAGTAGCATGGTGGCAGCAATGTTAGCTTGTGTTAGCAATAGTAGCATAGCAGCAGTAGGATTAATCTTCTCTACTCCTTGTGTTAATCTTGTGCTAGCATTATCAGTAGCAGAGTACTGGAGGTGTTGTTTTCAACTGAAATACTGCTGGTGTTGTGTGTGCGAGTTCATGTAGGAGTAACTGAATAATAAGTTGCTTTCTTGCTTTTGTCTTGCAGGAAAACTGAACATGCTTTCGGCCTTTTTTTGGCTTCTTCTCTTTTATTTGGCGGAAGGAAATAATTCGTTTCAATTTTCCCATGCATCTACTTAAAAGGCAGAAGTTTATCTAATGGTTACAATTTTCCCCTCTTCTATATAACTATATTAATAGTACTGAACCAATTCGTGGTCAAATAACAACTATATACATGGTAGCTATTTTTTTATCAATGATGAGTGACGCGTGTGCGCTGCTAACTACCGTGAAAACGGCTCCAGCTGTATATGTAATGTACTCACTAACGATGCACAAGGTACTAGGCTACTAGCATGATGTATAGGCGTATGGCCATTCTTTGCAGATCATGACTTGAAGTATATTTTCCATTTAGTAAATAGTGTTAATGTCTCTTTAGCATGCTATGCATCGTTATACTGCTACATATAACATTTCACATCCAGGTTCTTAGCTGGTTAATAGTTGGATCCCCTATCTTACTTTCTTGCATTTGAGTAGGTGGTGTAGATATACAAGAAAAAAATCATGGTGATGCTCTTCTTATGCTGATTCATATCCATAGCCATTCTACTATTTGGGTGACCCTGCAGCATGCTTCCTTTCTGATTGATTTTGGCCATCATTCCCCAGAGGCAGCCAGATATTGTTCTAAAGAAAAAAATTCCTCATGTTCTACTCTTACATCAGGAGAATGGTTGTTCCGCTAATTATTTTTATGAAACTTACTAGCAATGTTCAAGACAAGGATCTCATTTCTGCTGTTTCACATATGGACTATTTTCTTGGCAGTTTTTATTTATCTCTGCAGTACGATTTTGCTAACTCACTTATTGGCTCTCAAGGCACGCTTGACAGTCACAAAAGCTATTATTCGAAGTCCAGATGATTGCTTTAGTTTTAGGCATTCTCACATATAGAAGACAACATTTCAAGCTCTGTTTTCCTAAGTAGCCTTTTTGTTTTGTCAGATTTCTTTACCCTTAGTGCCGTGACCTGCGTGTTGACAGTTTCCTCTTCTGTCTTTATTATAGCGGATCTAAGACTGTCAACATGCTACGGTCCCAAGTCTGGGCACAAATATTTGAGAGATTGCTTTTTGCGAGGTGTGCCATCTTGCGAGTCATGTGTATGGCTTTACCTGTTAATCTAGAGATGATGTAGTGTATAGGTGATAGGCGCAAGTAGAAAATTCAGACAACATAAGTGTAAAGATTCAGAAACTTTAGTATCTGACTTTCAACTTAGATACTTTCAGAGGGATGGTTCACCTTGATCTAGGGTGCACGGGAAGTGAAAGTCACGTCAACCGTAACATGACGGCTAGAGTTTATCGCAAAACATGAATGATGATTACAGGCTCGAATCCGAGCTGAATAGTCATGGAAAAAATGAAAAACAAGGAAGCAGGTGAGCATAAAGGTAGGTGACGATAAAAGTGGTTTCTCGGTTTTGAAATACTAATTGTTAGCTTTTCCTTGAACGTTCCAGCTCAGATCATCGACTTGTGGCCCGAAGTGGTACTAAGCGCTGAGGAGTGTCCGATCGATGGATGGTCCAAAAGCAGCAACGTGAAGGAGCAGCCATCAGAATCTTCAGTATACAGTTCGTCAGGTAACCAGTTCTGAAAAATAGGCCGTAGGGATATTTGTATGCTATTGAGATTATTGGTGAGAAAATGATGCCAATTTGAATCCATGAGGATTAGATGACCGCTGTAGCACAGCTGTCTGTTATGAATATTGCTATGGCCTTGATTATTTGTTGTTTACTCGACGGCATGCCTTCAAATAGCATATTATAACGTGTTTCACATGGTAAACTGTTAAGATGGAAAAAAAGGAACATGGTAAAACATTGAAACATAGGGAATTCCATAATTCGGGCGCATCCGACGCGCGCACGCGCGCGTGCCAAATCACGGCGTCGCGCCGCCGGCATGCTCGGCGCCGCCGCGGGCACCTCTGGCCAGATTTCCCCACTGTGACGTCAGCACGACGTCACAGTGGGACCATGCTGTCAGTTTTTTTTTCGCCCTCTTTTGCAATTCATAAAACTTTGAAAGAAAAAAATAAATAATTTAAATCAACAACCCCCCCCCCCCCCCCACTTTTGCAATTCATACAACTTTGAAAAAAAAACTAAATAATTTAAATCAACAATTTTAATATGCCCACAACAAAAAATGACAAAAATGTCAAAGTGTTCACATAAATAATAAATATGCATGACCAAAATTAGAAATTCAAATTTCCCTGTACCTTCAAAATATGTATTTTCCATATAAATCAAAATGATTTCAAATGCGTTAAATTATTCAAAATATTAGAAATGTATAAACATATGCATGTCGCCAGAACTGCCCCCTGGCGTCAGCATGACGCCATGTCGGGCCTACATGTCAGCTCCGTTTTTCTTTTAATTTTTCCCCAGAAAAAACCCTTATTTTAAAAAATGAAATAATTCGCAAACGGTACAAAACCAGGAAAATTTAATCTACCTACATATTAATAAATAGAACACAGACAAAAAATGATCTCTAACTATGACATGTTTTGTTTTACCCTCCAAAAAGAAACCCTTATTTAAAAAAAAAGTCCAAACGATATATAATCAGGAAAATTTAATCTACCTACATATTAATAAAGATGTATAAGAGAACACACAAAAAAAAGACCTCTAATTATGACATGCAAGCAAAGTTCAAAATTAAAAATTTGGAGTGCTTTCCAAATTTATCCACTTTCTTAAAATCTACAACAATTCAAATATGGATAACTTCTCATTTTGCGGGATTTCCCGAAGTATGACTAATCTTTAGCTAGCATTTCAAGAAAGTTAAGAAGGAAGGAAAACTATGCCAAAGCTTTCTAATCTAAATTTCAAATTCAGTCTTCCGAAAAAAACTAATTTTTTTCCAAATCCACGGGCCGCTTTAGTCCCCTAGTGTTGAATAATGGCCCCAAGCATGGTGTGAGAACTGAAATTCGTCAAATTTGATGGTTCAGAGAAGCCCAAAGCCCAAACTGACAACCGAGAAGGCACAGCCCATCAGGCTCAGCTTCCGTCCATGGCGCCTTCCGCTCTGTTCCGCGCCGCCGCCGCCCTCCGCCGCCGCGCCCGCATCGCCCCCTCGCTCCAGGCTATCTCCACTCTCACCCACACCCCAACACCTCCTCCCTCTCCCGATCCCGTCCCCATCCCCGCGGCCCGGCGCCACCTGGTCACCCTAATCCGCCGCCCATGCCCGCACCCGCCCTCCGCCTCCGCGGCGGCGTCCTCCTACCTCGACGGGATCTTGATCCCCTCCAGCTTCTCCCGACCGCTCTCGACCTCCTCCCGGCCGACGGACAATGACAAGGAGAAGGAGGACGGCGTCCCGCTCCCGCTCCCGCCGCCGGTGTCGTGGGTGGAGAGGTGGCTCCCGAAGGCGGCGCGCCCGTACGCGATGCTCGCCCGCCTGGACAAGCCCATCGGCACCTGGCTCCTCGCCTGGCCCTGCATGTGGTATGCTTACTACTACTACTACTGACATCACCATCTGTGAACAAAATCGCATAGAGGGTCAACACCTCCTTACTTTTGCTTCGCAGGTCAATCACAATAGCAGCAATGCCGGGGGAGCTCCCCGACTTGAAAACCCTGGCACTCTTCGGATGTGGAGCCGTGCTCCTCAGGGGAGCTGGGTGCACAGTCAATGATCTTCTCGATCGCGACATTGATAACAAGGTATATATTTTCTCTGTAGTTTGTTCTGGTTGCCGACAATGCCTCAGACTTTCCGTGTCAGTGATAACTGCCTTTCTGATTCTTGAAATCGCAAATACGTAAAAGGATCAACTGCAATTTCGATGTATTATGTGCTTTACCTTTTAAACCAGGAATGTTGCAAAAGTAAGTGGCGAATGTCATGACCATAGTGTCGGTAGTAGCTTAAACGAACAACATAGTGAAATTATGGAGAGAAAATGATGCTAACTAA
Source organism: Poa pratensis (assembly GCA_947311845.1). Lineage (NCBI taxonomy): Eukaryota > Viridiplantae > Streptophyta > Magnoliopsida > Poales > Poaceae > Poa > Poa pratensis. The sequence goes on along the minus strand of CAMZMU010000069.1, from coordinate 3,891,895 downwards.
GGTTCAAAACAAGTTGGATGTATGACATGCTTGTATATTTGTGTGTTCTGCTACTGCTGCATTACTTGTCTCAAGCGGATCATGCGATGAAGTGATGATGGATATGTTCTTCGTGTAGGTTGAGCGCACCAAAAGCAGGCCTTTTGCATCAGGTGCTCTAACCCCTGCTCAAGGACTGTGCTTCCTCGGATGTCAGCTACTGCTAGGATTGGGCATTCTTCTCCAACTGAACACCTTCAGGTAAACTGTGTGTTATTCGTGTGACTGGAGTGCAGTTTGCCTGTTTTGGATGCTCCAAAGCCCAAAACAAAACTATATTGTATTTGACATTTGGTGAAATTCATATAAAGATCTTTATGAGCCTACCGCGCATCTGTACTGATCCATTTTGAATCTTTAATTCCCACAAACTCCAAAGGAATGACAGCTTGTGAGATGCATTTTTTCTTCCATCATTAATTCATAATAGTAATGTTCACCTCTAAATTTGCTTCATTGTCTATGTAGCCGTGTTCTTGGGGCATCTTCTCTTCTTTTGGTATTTTCTTATCCCCTGATGAAGAGGTTTACATTTTGGGTATGTAACACACACATGATAGGTTGTACTACCATAATCTTGCTTACAGAGTGATCACTTAATTTACATCTGATGCAATTTTTAACAGCCTCAGGCATATCTTGGCTTGACCTTCAACTGGGGAGCTTTGTTAGGATGGGCTGCTATCAAAGGGAGCCTAGATCCTACAGTCGTCCTTCCACTCTATACTGCCGGTATATGTTGGACATTAGTGTATGATACCATATATGCACATCAGGTATTTTACTAATGGTGTTCTTTCATATCTCAGTTGAGCAAAAACAATCTTATCGGGTTGTCACGGTTTCTGATGATTGTATCCGAATGCATACCAGGACAAAGAAGATGACCTCAAAGTAGGTGTTAAGTCCACAGCATTAAGGTTTGGAGATTTGACCAAGCAATGGATCAGTGTCTTTGGTGCTGCATCAGTTGGTGGCTTAGCACTCAGTGGCTACAATGCTGAACTCGGTCGGTGCTCACTATCAGAATGTCATGTTCTATGAAGAGCATATTGCTCTTAACATAATACTGACTTTAACCATGATCGACAGCATGGCCCTACTACCCTCTTCTGACTGCCGCAGCTGCACAGTTGGCATGGCAGATTTCAACCGTCGACTTATCTCACCGCGCAGATTGCAACAGGAAGTATGTTCCTTTACACTGGAATCATGGAGATTTAGAACGAATGGTGTGTTCACTGTTTTGTTTGAAGTGCGTAAACTCATTATGTCTAATCTCTGCGTTGTTTCAGATTTGTGTCAAACAAGTGGTTTGGAGCTCTGGTAGCCAGTGGAATTTTGTTTGGGCGACTTGCATCGTGATAGATGCATCAGGCATAACGAATGTGCCACTATAATCTTTTTTGTAGGGTTTTGATAGCTCCGATGGAACACGTACATTTTTGTGACTAGTGTGAGAACTGAGGACAGACAGATTGTTTTGACCTTGTGATCTGCTAAATGCAGCATACTGCGGAATGAACACATGTAAGCTTTGTTTCTCTCATTTCGTATGTTTTTTCGAGTCTCTTCTCTACTCGTTTCGTAAATATTAAAGGTATGCGCTGATGATAAGTTTTGATGTTGTAGCAGGGTCATTCCCTTGGCGTTTCATGGCGGTGCTCGCTAGTCTGTCCTTGATGTAAACAGGGAAATGGCATTGTTGTAGAACACATTGTTGTGCATTTACGTGATTATTGTTCTTCACTTCTAATATACTCTCCATGACTAGACCAGCAGCGGTAGTCCTTGAGAACTAAGATCACGATTCAGCCTGACGCTGAATATTTGGGAAGGTGGTAGATAGTCACTCTTCCCGTTCAATTCTCGGAGCTGCTGCAGTAAACCAAACATACAATGGATTACTGTTCAAATATTCATATATTCGATGGATTAGTGGTGCCATTGTGGCTTTATATTATAACCGTAATCTGGGGGCTCTGTCATGGTTCTCCTGTATATTTGCAGTTCGACAAGGCCGTTGAGGTATGCACGTTAATCTTACAAGTATAAGTCTAAGCACAGAGTTTTGCTACTATCATAGTTTGGCAACATTGCTCAGACCTGTTTATCTGCATGAAGAATGCCAGATTACTAAGACCTTGTATGACTGAAATAAATATTTGTCTGACATTATCTTATCTCATCTCACGCTAGTGATGTTTGAGCATTGTTACCCTGAAGCCAGTTCTAGTGTGTGATCAATTACTCAAAACTCCTAGAATATCATAGACAGTGTCCCATTTTTATATAATAATCTGGTATGTTCGACAACAATGTGGAATTATATGATGCTTCATAATGAAATATGATTATTCATACCCCTTTCTACAGAAATCTATTCTAATAAATCAAAGCTTATTACTTTATGTCATGCTTGATCTGTGCAACCAGTGTGGTGCAAAAGGGAAGATCTAAAAGCTACAGTTGCACCTAAAGCTGAATGACAGGGTTGATTGTCTTTCATAGTTCGAACAGACTTTTTTCTGAAATGAAAAAAATACATTTCCCTGAAGCAAAATGTTCAAAACTTTCAACTGAAGCAAATGAATTGTTTCATCACCATTACAATTTCAATTGTGCAGAAAAAAAAAAGGTGACAGGGAATGACTTGGTAAAGCTTCTGGTTCTTGGACGTGCTGCCTCTTTTCCTGAAGATGACACGAAGGCACAAATTCACGTTTCATCATATCTGAAAATTCCCATCTGCACAACCAGCCCCTAAAGCACTACTCACAATGGAGATTATTTTTACTTGAGTCAAGCAACTTCTGAAATCCCATACATTTGACAAAAGCCATAAAGACAAATATGCCTCTTCTTAATATATGTAATCATATAAGCTCGGAGACAGCATATATAAGACATAAAATAAGTTTGTCTTGTATAGATGGGTTACCTGATGGCCGCGAATATTTAGGTAAATATCATTGATGATCATCCCCTTTGTTCTCTGTTAACACAACCTATGTTTCCGCCCACACGATGTCCTGTCTGCCGCTTCACCACGCCACCACCGCCAATACAATACAAAACATGTGTATGGTCAAAACAAATTTGCATTCTCAATCAGTGGCATGACTAATGCCGAAAATCTTCCTCCTCTCCACATTACTAAAACCTTCCTCTTACAGCTTATTAAAACCTAAATGGATAAATAATATTGTGTTGTAGATTATTATTTTTTCAAACTTTTTTATCTCAGTTAGATCAATGGATACCATAATGCAAAACTGAATAGAAGGGGAGCATTGATGCTTGATCTAGAGATTATAACAAGAGAAGGGAGAAGGCAGGAGATACAAATCACTACTGTTGACAAAGCTTGATAAATCCTTGGAAGCCATGGCATCCACCATGATACTTTGTGCCTCAACGCTTAGCCATGGTGGAGATCGCTGGTTCGATTTCTGGCTCCTACCTTTATTATTTCCGCGCGCAACACTTTATCCAATCAACTCGTAGTCGTCTCTCTCCTCATCAAGCAATGAATTTTATATTAAACAATAAGACTATATATTTTGATCCGGATGATTTGGGATCTATTTTACCCATTTTATTCAGCTTAACGAGGTGTTATGAATAAGATCAATGTTAAATACACTTCTGAAATAGAAAAAAATTCATTTTTGAAACTCGACTAAACATTGATGAGTTCAAAATCAATTATTTATTGATGTAGGTTCCATGTATAAAAAATGAATCAATTATTTATGGATATCGGTGAGATTCTTGTGATTTCACGAGTTCATATCAGTTTCATTCGTGTTTCCATGGAGTTTCTTAGTGGATAGATTTGAATTAGGCTATTCTTGTAATTTTTATATGGCTTTCGGTTGGTTTTATAGTTTCATGTAGGTTTCGTACGTAGTCATAGTGACATTTCATTCATTGGTTCAAGTTTCACTTGGATTTCTGTCAATTCATAGTGACACACTTAGTGGAAGTGTGTGATCTAGATCCAACATTTTTAAAACTGTTCATACTCATTTATACTGTTGGTTTCTGTCTAAAAGTCTCGTGAGACGAGCTGTAGTAAGTTATGTGTTTTCCCATATATCTACAAAGGAAACGAAGGTGACAACATCAGGCCAAGTTCATAACCACACTTCATAATATGCATATACCTTTGCTTCCACGCATCAACCCAAAGTGCTACATGCCACAAACCCACACATGCATGGTTCCATTTTTTTTTTTTTTTTTGCGGGTTAAAAGGAGAGCTTTATTCATCTATGACAGAACCACACATGCATGGTTCCAGAAAAGCCAAAATAAAGCAGGCACATAGTAGAGCTAGCAGACCACACAAACCAGCATAATCCGTAAGCTGCTCATGCGGACTGGCTCTGGAGAAGCCCGTCGCGGATCTGCGTGGCGATGTCGCGCACCGCTCCGGGGCCATGTGGGATGAACACCGCCGAGGATTTGGAGGACGCGCCGATCTCCTTCATGGTATCGAAGTACTGGGTGATGAGCACCATGTCCATGACGTCCTTGGCGCTGGTGCCGGGCACGTTCACCGAGAAGCCCAGCACGCTGTCCCTCAGGCCGTCCACGATCGCCTGGCGCTGGCGGGCGATGCCGAGCCCGGACAGGTACTTGGCCTCCGCCTCGCCCTCGGCGCGCTTGATCTGCACGATCTTCTCGGCCTCCGCCTTCTCATTCGCAGCCAACCTCATCCTTGCAGCTGCAAAAAAGTACCAAGATCATAATATCAGTATAAGTACTTAATTTGTGCCTGGTTTTGGCCATGTCAGAGCCTAGCAAATAACCTGCGTTGATCTCATTCATTGCTCGCTTGACGTGCTCGTCTGGCTCAATGTCGACGATGAGAGTCTGCACAATCTCAAACCCATATGCTGACATAGCCTTCTCAAGTTCATCCTCCACAGCCTTTGCTATGTCGTTCTTCTGCTCAAAAGCGTCATCCAGGAGGAGCTTTGGAACACTTGCCCTGATCACTGTAGATATCAAGTAAACCTAGTAAATTAGGCAAGACATGATAACATGAATTGTGAGATACAGTGAGTTGTATCGGTGATGAGATAGCAGGCCCTCTCGGAAACTAGCAACAAAAAAATTGTAAAGATGAAAAATAGCATTGAAACAGCCAATAGAAATCTTCACTTGTTCAAGGATTCTTACCATCAAAAACATAAGCTTGGATCTGGGACCTTGTGTTGGTCAGTTTGTAGAATGCGTCACTTTCTTTGCCAGCCAGAGGGCGGTACTGAATTGATGCAACAACAGTGACAAACACATTGTCCTGCAGAAATTCAGATGTCAGCAACAACACAACTAGGCATCTTTTTAACTGAGCGTTTAGGATGAACCTTTGTTTTTGTCTCACAGCGCACATCCAATTGCTGCAACCTGAGGGTGAGATGGCCAGCTACACGCTTCCCAACCACCCATGGCAGGCAGTGGCATCCTGGCTCAAGCACACTATCGAACTTCCCAAACTGCTCTCTGATGGCCACGGTCGACTGATCAACTTGAACACAGCACAACAAATTGCCCATGACAGCAGGCTTCAGATCGCTTCTGGTAGTACATGAATATTGTATGCATCATATATAAGGCTAAGTAAGTAATCAGAAATATGTTAATGGTTTTATGCATAATCACCTCTCACTCTGTTTACAAAAATAAATCAACTAATGATAATGCTTTTATTCAAACAAAAAAATCCTTAGACACACCATCCAGTCAGCAATCATTCCTAGACTAATAGTCAAGATGAGCAGAAAGTAGAACACCATATAAATTCACCCCAAAGTGCTCATATCAACAGAGAAAACAAGCAATTATGTCTCTCTAAACAACTAGGAATATACCCAAACCTATGCTTAATTTTCATCGCCTCAGTGAACAAAATCGATGTCTAAAACCTGTTGCTAAATCATTCAATGAAGCCGCAAAACAGTTTCAGAAACAAAAGGTATTCCAGAGCAAAAGGATTTAATTTGTTTGTAAACACAACAAGGCTTCAGAGATGAAGATATCATTATAGAAGCTTTATGTGGAACTGCACACGGAGAAAATAACCAACGATTCTAACAACACCATATGAAACAATATCAAATCTTGAAGCAATGCATAGAAAGCAATAGAAGAATGTAGCACAAACATGCCTGGATTGAAACTTGAACTGGCAGTAGAAGAGAGATTGCTCAGCTGGTAGTATGAAGCTAGGGCCAAATGCACCTTATTTATAAGCACGATGACCGGCTCAATTGCGCGTTCTTATCTGTATCCACGACGAATCACACACAAACGAGAACCAATTAGGGAGTGCATACATCATCCTAACCAGTTGACTAATCACCCACTTGTGCGTTTGAGTAACTCACGAAGGTATGAATCTTTCAAGAATTCCCCATCGGGATAGGCTGTTTGTACGGCAGACAATTGCGTACGGAACAAGCAGTTAGATTAGACAATGATAAGATACTAAAACTGCAACTGTGTTTCGTGCAATCATTGTAAATCCGAAATCGGAACTACTCTGTGTACGACACTATGTGTCCGATCCATGTCCGACGTCTCATCCGACGGGCTTCTGTGCTTTAAAGGAAAATCCAACGGACTGCTTGGGTGTGTCGTACGCGTTTCGGACGGAAAACGTCGTACGTATAGCAAGACTCATCCGAAATTTCCAGCGGATTGATGTGCAACTGGCAGACGATTCTACACTCCAACCACACATAAAAAAAATCCATGAAAAATGTACCCCGTTGCAACTAGAAGTATGATATCTAGGGAGAGGATATCCGGCCCAGACCTACGTACTACCTTGCATGGAAAAATCAACAGACGAAAAATAAATACTCTCTCCGATCCATATTAGTGGGAATAGTTTTGTTTAAATTCATATGTATCTAGTTAAGTATTTAGACTAGATACATGTGTATCTAGACAAAGTTGTGCCCACTAATATGGATCGGAGGGAGTACTAGAATTCATTAATTAGTATTGGTTCTGTCAAAAACATTAAATTGCTTAGAAAAGCACTCAATCGCCAAAGTCCTCTTAGTTTTATAATCATCGGGAAATTGCAGTAGATAGAGATCAAGGAATCGACTAGACTTTGGAGTCATCGCACCAAGCTCAAGAAGGAAGCGCGTCGAGAAAATAACGAATTGCGCGAGAGACTTGGTGTGGGGGTTCATCGATGCGCAAAGACTTCGCACGGGAGACCTCACAAAATGAAGAATGGGTAGGAGCAGGATAAGGCGGAAGCAGAGAGCCAGAGATTGAGTGCACAGGAACACAAAGCAAATAAACAACACAGGGAAGATCAATGTTCCAACCAACTACAAAAAGAACCACTAGCAGAGGAACCACGCCAAACTGCTTGGATCTCACGCGATAGAAAGCATTAACCAAGGAAGGAGAAGGGAAAAAAATGTTGTTGGGGTGTGGCCCAAGGTTTTGGGTACCGCACAAAAACGGGGGATCCTACCGGCACACACGGGTCCAAAATCAAACATCCCGAGAATTTTCGTCCAGTAAACTCATTTTTTTCCAACCGGGCTTCTTGCCCCTTTCCATTTTATTAGAACGGAAAGACCACCACAACAGTTTTACAGCCATCAAAAGTTCAGGGAGAAAAGGAAGCAAGGGGGCAAGGGGAAGCGAGTTGGGGCACTATCAGGAAACCCACTACGAATGATCGCCGTCGATCACCCGTTATGGGGCGAAAACCTGATACCACCATATTATCTATCCTAACCAAAGCATAGGTGCCAATATTACAGACCCAAAACAGTCACAAGGTTCACAGGAGAAACACCAAAACTAAGACCACCTCCAGACCGGCAACATTATGCTCCAGTAAACTCATTTACCGGAGGGGCCGAGATTTCCGATAGCCGGCCGATCACCGCGGTATTTAGACCGGTAACCAAAACCTTGGTGCGGCCTTCTTTACCTCAGGGGCTCGGAGAAGCGAGGAAAGGGGGAGTGGAGTGAGACAATTGTTTCTCTCCACCACAAACCGTACCACCCTGGCCCTAAATACTCGATGCTAAATGACGCGTTGTCAAGGATTAGCTGAATATCCGACGATCTTGCTGAGAAAATTGTTCCACAACCTTTGCCGGTGAGTTTGGTCCCAGCGTGTGGAGCGAGATCGTAACTGAAACAGTCGTACAAGGGAGATCAATCACAATGCAAGTAATTGACACAGAGAAATATGTGGTACTGCTTTTATTATTAATGTTGTGTTCTCTCCATTCAATTCAACAGTATACATAGGAGGATAGGGTATGTGGACCAAACGTAGGGAAAACTTCCACCCAGTAACAATATGATCTGCTATCTCCGTTTTTCAAAATAAGGCGCCCATGACTTTATTTCTGAAAAATATATTTTGACCAAGTATTTGATCTCGCTAAATGTGGATTACGCACCATAAAAGTTATATCATTTGAAACAACTTTCAAATATGAATCTAAAAATATTCTATGTTGTACTATATAAATCATGTACTGTTATGTTAATTTTTAATCAAAGATAATTTGTGAGAAGAGCGCAGCATTTTTATTTTAGAAAAGAAGGGAGTAGATACTTGTTCGAGTCCGCGACACTGTAGAAAAAATGAGTAGTTCAGAAATAAATGGTTTATGGAAGCAAATGAAGGAAATAAAATAGTTCAGAGAGTAGTACAATATCAAAATAGAAACGTTCAGAAACTGGAAAGCTACTATACTGGTACTAGTACGCTCAATTGAAGCTCTGCTGAACCCTAACCCTTGCCGCCGCCGGCACCGGCGCCAGCGCCCGCAGCGGCCGGCCCGCGCCGCCCTCGGCTCCCCCACCCCGACCCCTCCCTCTCCCTCGCGCCCCCGTCGCCCCCTGTGGCGGCGGCGGCGCGCCTCCCGCCCTTCCCTCCGCCTAGCCCCCTTCCCCTTCTCTCCCCCGTCGCCGCCGTCGGCAAAGGCTGTCGGGCGTGGCCCGGTGGCGCCGGCGGCGGCGGACTGTCTCTCCCCGCGTCGTGCTTGGTGTAGGCGGGGATCCCCCTCGTCGGCGGCGGCGTTTCTAGGGCGACGGCGGCCCGGCCCTGCGGCCCAGATCTAGGCCCGACGGGCCCCATATGGGTTTTGGCGGGCCGGCCTGACCTGCGGCATGTTCTGCAGCTGAAGGCGCGGCGACGGATGCAGGGACAGCTGGGGGCGGCCGGCCTGTTGCAGCGCGGCGGCGAGCTTCACAGGCCCATTTCGGGCCCGGCTGGACCCTATTAGGACTGGTGTGTCCCGAGGGGGCTTTAAGGGCCCGCTGGGCCCGGCCGGACCTGACGGGGACTGGTGTGTTCTGTTGCCACGTCCGGTCGACTACCGTCCTCGGCGGTGGAGGTTGGTCCCTCCCACCGGCCGCGGTACTGCTGACCCCAGTTCATTCATTTTTCCGCATCTTCTTCTTGCAGATCTCCGGACAGCTTCTTCGGTGAGACGGCGTTGGTGGCTTCGGGATCGTTGTGGCGCATGTTGGTGGGTGGCTAGTCTGGTGGTGTCAGAGGTTCGTCCTCGCGGGGCTCTTATGCTGCGGATCGTCTGGGTTGTGGATGCAGTTTTGGGGGAAATCCTTGTCTGTTCGTCCGACACCGACGCGGTGCCGCCTTCGGGTGACATCTTTCCTTCCTGAAGGGCATCGTGGCTACCCTTCGTCCGCTTCCCTCAGTGCCGGGGGAAACCCTAGGACCTATGTTGGTCCGGACAGCAGCGTGGCGTTCCTTCTTGAAGTGATGTCTAGCACTCGTCGATTCGGTGCTAGGAGTGTGGTGGTACTTTGTCGGAGAGGCCGCAGCGGTTGCGGGTCACCATCGTTTAGTCGATCCGCCTATGTCTCAATTTCTTTTCTTCTTTTGTTCGGGTGTATGTTTGCTGTCGCCCCAGCATTGCAAATCTGTTGGTTGTATCGGGTGTTTGCTATATTAATATAGCGGGATTACGGCCTATTTCGTCATTGAAGCTCTGCTTCTCCTGATTTGGAGGGAGGAGGACACGCGAGCCAGCCGCGCGGTTCGGCGCTGAAAGCATTTCTTGTTCCGTGATTGGGCGCGGAAATCATCTCCATTTGCTGGTTAGTACAAGCCTACGTGGGCGCCGTAAAAGCATGAGGCCATATTTTCGTGCCGTGCCTAGCTCACAACAACGCTGCCGGTTGCCTGTCAGTTGTTGTCACAGGAAACTGGACTGGACATGACACCTTGATGTAGTACTAGCAGTACCGATATTTTTCACTCGCAAACAAAAGAAGCAGTATTGCCGATCCCAGAATTTGATCACAGAGATTTACTCCCCTAGATTCGTTTACCATCCACGGTAGATCCCTCTGCTAGGAAACAACCAAGTAAATCCAAAGCCTGCGAGCTACCGCCAAGATTTGGCGCAAAAATAATGGCGCCGACGGACAAGCGCGCGCAGAATAACAGGTCCCTAAAACCCTACCTAACCCTTGGGAACCATATCTTATCCGCCGAGGCCCCTGCGTGCGGCCACGAATTGGACGAACATTTCGTCAAACGGCCGAATTGGAACAGGGGAAGACAAGCACATGATGTTTATTGAGAAGTAATATAACTTGATTCGTTACAAATACATTACCTTACACATCACGAACAAGAACCAGCGACAAAACAATGTAAATGACGCACCTAGTACATGTATCACTGCTAGGACAGACCACGGCGAGCGAACGTGCCAAGCCAAGCCAAGCTACTGGCAAGGAAAGATTCATCATTATTTAGAAGTCCTCGTCGATGCTGAAGACGTGCTGGGTGGCGGCGCCGCCGTTGAGGTTGGACATGACGGATGCCTTCTGGTACTCGCCGACGCGTTTCTCAAAGAAGTTGGTCTTGCCCTGCAGCGAGATGAGCTCCATCCAGTCGAAGGGGTTGGTGGCGTTGTAGAGCCTGTTGCAGCCGAGCGCCATGAGCAGGCGGTCGGCGACGAACTCGATGTACTGGGACATGAGGTCCCCGTTCATGCCGACGAGCTTGCAGGGCAGCGCGTCGCAGACGAACTCGCGCTCGATGTCGACGGCCTCGGCGACGATCTCGAAGACGCGGGACTCGTCAAGCTTGCCGCGCAGGATGTCGTAGAGGAGGCAGGCGAAGTCGCAGTGGAGGCCCTCGTCGCGGGAGATGAGCTCGTTGGAGAAGGTGAGACCCGGCATGAGGCCCCGCTTCTTGAGCCAGAAGATGGCGCAGAAGGAGCCCGAGAAGAAGATCCCCTCGACGCAGGCGAAGGCCACGATGCGCTCCGCGAAGCGCTCGCCGCCGTCGATCCAGCGGAGCGCCCAGTCGGCCTTGCGGCGGACGGCGGGGATGGTGTCGATGGCGCGGAAGAGGCGGTCTTTCTCGGTGTCGTCGCGGATGTAGGTCTCGATGAGGAGGGAGTACATCTCGGAGTGGATGTTCTCGATGGCGATCTGGAAGCCGTAGAAGGCGCGCGCCTCGGCGACCTGCACGTCGGACATGAAGCGCGAGGCCAGGTTCTCGAGCACGATGCCGTCGGAGGCAGCGAAGAAGGCGAGCACGTGGGAGATGAAGTGGCGCTCGTCGTTGGAGAGGGTCGTGTCCCAGTGGCGCGCGTCGGAGGAGAGGTCCACCTCCTCGGCCGTCCAGAAGGAGGCGACGGCCTTCTTGTAGAACTCCCAGATCTGCGGGAACCGGATGGGGAACATGGAGAAGCGGTCGGAGGACTCCGCCAGCAGCGGCTCCTCCGCGTCGCAGGCGGGCATCAGAGAGAGCGCGGCGGCCGGCATCTTCAGAAGAATCGAGGTGTTTTAGAGGATCTGTGTGTGGGATTTGGAGGGGATGATGGGACTTGGCTCCTGTGGTTAATGGACGGGGAGAGGGTGGGGGTTTATAGGGGGGAGGATTTTGAATTGGAAAGGATTTGGCGGCGGCTTGCGAGGGAAGGAGGAGCGGGCGAGGGCGCCGTGCGGGGAAGATTTGGGGAAAAGTTTGGATTTTGCCGGGTGATTTTGAAGTTTTGGGGGGAAGAAGAGCGGCGGAGCGGAGGGAAGGAGGAGGGAGAGAGGAGTTGGGGTCTGCTCACGTTGTTTTTATTTTCGGGGGTGAAGCTTGGCGTGATGAGGCCATGGGCTGGCGAGGGCGTTTTGGTAAAACCGGTGGTAACGGAAATATCTCGATACGGGATACGTGGGCCGTTGGGCTAGGCTTTAAATGGGCCAGAATAAGAGGAGAAGTTGTACTGTCGCTATTGGCTTTGTGGCCCGAACATCGGTCTTAGGCCCATGGACCGTTGTCTGCTACTCTCTCGGTTCCAAATTATAATCTTTTTTAGCTTTTTTATTCATACACACAGAGATATATATATATGTATTTAAGTGTGTTGATTACTCATTTCAGTGCGGCTTATATTTAGAAACGGAAGGAGTACATTGTTCTTTTTTTCGTTTGCTAATAGTGCGGCTTATATTTAGATGCACTCACGAAGTCAACAAGACTACACATTTATTAATTTACTTAATTAGGTGATGGCGTAAGACACGGGACCATGAAGACAAAGACATTGGAGAAGGATGATACAAACTAATTTACAACGAGTGTGGAATCACTACCCATGGTGGTGCGTACGCACGCACCCGCTGCCTTCCACGTGTCCCTTTTGGTCAAACAGCAAGATAGTGTTTTACATCGACTACGGAGACGAGGTGGCAGCCAGCAAAGAAAAAAGAAGCCCAACTCTAGAGAAACTACATAGCAGTAGTAAACATGACAACTTTACCTATGGGACGACACACTCTCTTCTAGCTAAAAAGGCGCACTTCTCACCTGGAGAAACGTCATCCTGAGTCCAAAGGAAACCCCTCTTAAATTTGTTGACGGCATTGGTTAGCCATTTGGGCGGAGCAATGGCGATCATTTGAAATATGGGCATGGCGGAGAGCACGTGTTTGATCAAGATCAAGCGGGCATCTATGGAGAAATGTCTGCGGATCCAACCCTTCATCTTCCTCCCTAGCTTGTCTATGTACGGTTGCATGTCACTCTCTCGCGCAAGCGTCTATCGGAGAGGGGCATCGTCCTACGTAGGTGCATGGGAACTCCTTGATGGGAAACCCAAATAGCAAAGCCAACTACTCAACATTGATATCCTGGCTAGTGAATTGGTGTGATGATACTCTTCGCGTAATTAGTAAGCAACCCAGAGGTTGTTCCAAAAATCGAAGGATGGCAAGTGTGGATTCTAGATCAGAACATGTGGGGTTGATATAACAGGCCACGTCGTCGGCATAAAGAGAAATGCAATGGGGTAATCTGTTCATGCCAAGCTGCCCGCAAATGAGTTAACGGTCGGCAAACTCCACAATTCTCGCCAAGAAATCCATGACGATATCAAACAGGAGGGGGTGAGAAGGGCCCTCTACCTCAAACCTCGGCCATGAAAGAGTTGCTCGGCGAGGGCACCATTTACCAGGATTTTGGTGTTGGATATGAAGAGCACATTATATATCATGTCGCACCACACTTGACCGAATCCCCAACGTCGAAGCACCTCTATCAGGAACTCCCACGAGACAGTATCAAAGGCCTTCTTGATGTCCAACCGAAGCAGCAAGGCATGCGTCTTGGTCTGTCTGAAACATTTGGCTTGGCTCTAGACATAGGTCAAATTGTCATGAATAGACCTACTTTTGATGAACGCCTTTGGCAAGGACTAACAATGATGTGCAGCTTAGGAGCCAATCTTGTTGCCAGAATTTTTGTGATCGGCTTAGCGAAGAAGCTGACAAGACTGATCGGTTTGATCTCTTCGGGTGGACTGCATTTGCATTCTTCGAGAGTAGAATATCTAATCTTCCACATAGATATTTTTATTTTTTGTGTCAGCATAGATTTGACCATAATCCTGGTAAATGGTTGAAGGGAATCGTAGATAGAAAACAAAAAAATTCCTACCGACGATAACCAAAAATAGCCAAGATCTATTACTATGGAGATATACTATACGGAGGAGAACGGAGTACATGCCCTTGTAGACCGAAAGCGGGATTACATTCCCGCACAAACGTTGTCAATGAAGCCGACCTCAAGGTCGTGTAAAGGAAGTAGACGTACTCCCAGCGCTACCCGAGTAGTACCTCATAGTTCCACACACGTACGGTGTAGATGACGACCTCCGGGCTCCAGATCCAGCAGAGCAACGGAAGCGGAAGATTGGATCTAGCAGCACGGCGGTGTGCCTATAGTGGAGAGACTTCCCTCCCCGTACGCAACTCCAGAAACGGAACCACGCTCAAGGTAGGAGTGAAGAAGAAGGAGATGGGGTTGAATTTCCAAGGCACGGGGGTCCCCTATTTAAAGGAGGAGAAGGGAGGCCACACCCATCGGCTAGGCCATGTGGGACTATTCCTACATGGCCACCGCTGGCCATGGGGTGTGCCGGCCCCTTGGTGGGCCCCATTTGGCCCACCTAGGGCGGCTAGGCCCTCCTCCCTCTAAGGCCCATTTAGGTTTAATGCCTTTAAAAATTCGAAATTAATTAAATAAAAAATATATTTAATCACTAATAACATTTGTTAATATTAAATACATATTATTTAATTCATTCGGGCTCCGAAACATATTTCGTTGCCTCCGATCAACATCGGACATGTCCCAGAACACTTTTGGATTCTTCGGTTTCTTTCTCTCTTATATCCAATCTAATTAAAATGTCACCTACCCTTAAGTGTGTTACCCTACGGTTCGAGATCACTCCAGACATGATCAAGACACGTTCTCCGATCAATGACTAACAGCAGGATCTGGATACCCATGATAGCCCATATGCGTCCACGAAAGTCTTTTATCGTTTGAACCTTTAGACGTCCAGTCTCATCCTTTTGCCTGACGATACTTAGATTGTTCGAGCATCATTCTCCGGTATCACGATTACCGAGCATGATCTCGTTATTGACAAATCTATCTTTACTCGTCTGTGATATTACATCCCCGTGACCTAGTCACATGCTTGCAAGCTCATTGATGTAATCTCACCGAGTGGGCCCAGAGTATCTATCCTGCTATATCACTACTAGGAAAACAGCTATAGGTGGAACCACTTTCTCTGGCGCACCAAAATAGCCATGCGCCACATAAAATATTCAGTGGCACACCGGAAGGCATGCGCCACAGAATTCTATGACTTTCTGTGGCGCATCCTTGGCCAATGCACCGCTGAATAATTGTTTTCTGTGGCGCATGCAGTCGCATGCGCTGCATGCGCCACCGAAATATGGTGGGACCCGCCACCAATGATTGGCTTTCATCCTTCTGTCACTTTGTGTGGCGCATCTAACCACATGCGCCACAGAAATATCACATTTTTATGGCGCATGTGGTAAGATGCGCCACAGAAAGTCACATTTCTGTGGCGCATGTGGTAAGATGCGCCACAGAAAGTCACCATTTCTGTGGCGCATATGGTTACATGCGCCACAGATAGCAATAAAAAAAATCATATTCCTATATCCAGATCTAGTTTCTCTCTCCTCTCACCTGGTCAAACCTGTCGGGGGAATACTTTCTGTATTAAACCGCGGCCCAGTGCAACTTACTTTACTCGCACGGACAAAAGCCCACATGGGATCAAACCCAACATCGAACCGCCACAAGGAGAAGGATCTAGAAGACATATCCTGGAGGACGTGAGGAGGAGTTAGTCTCCGAGTAGGTTCCAGTTGATGTATTCCTTGTGGAGGAAGTTTCCTTTGTAACCTAGCGAACCTCTGTGTATATAAAGAGGACTCGCAGGACTTAGACGGGGTCAAGCTAAGAAGCCCTAAAACCCTAGATCATACGGCGAGTACCAGATCGGATCGCCTCCATTGTAACACCTCGATTATCATATCAATACCAATCTAGGGTAGGCAGGAAGTAGGTCTTTTACCTCACATTGAGGGGGCCGAACCTGGGTAAATCTGTGTTGATCTTTGTTCCTGCGATCCCAAGCTCGGAGATGCTTGACTCGCGTAATCCCACACCTACGAAGTCATCTATGACACCTGACGTGACAAACCCACGACAGTTGGCGCCCACCGTGGGGCCTGCGGTCAAAGCGTCACGTTCCGCGCAGGATCGAAATCAGGCTTCAAGGACATCGCCATCGGCCAAGTTGAAGACATCAATGGAGTCCCCTTCATCGACGACTCAGAGTGGGGACCCGAGGCGGATCACATCGAGTTTGGATACATTGTTCCCATCGGATCAGTGAAAGTTTTCGTCGGATCCGTCAGTCGCAGACCTATAGATGCGACTCAAGGAAGTGGTCGGGAAGGAACTGCGGCCGGTCAGGGTCCGCGTGTTGGAGGAACTGCAGCAAGCTACAGCAAAACTACCCATCCCCGTTCCGACAAGACCTGTTTGGGGATCTCTACCAAATCAGGAAGGAGACCTCAAGATTGAAGAAATTGAAGCTATCAGGACGGAACTCTGTGAAGAGGCACAAAGACTCGCGGCTGAGCGCGAAAAACTCCAAGAAGAAGATCGACGACTCCGTCGCTGGCAGCAAAAGCATCAGGCGGTCCGACCAAGACGACATCTGAGCGCAAGAAACTCCAAGAAGAAGATTGGCGACTCCGTCGTTGGCAGCAAAAGCATCAGATCAAGATGGACAGAGGAGAGATGAAACCACAGTTCCACGGCGACCCGGAGAGCAACGTGCATGCCGCGATAGGAATATTGTCAAGATAGCACCGGTTGGAGACACACGAGCTGATAAGGAAGCTCGCCATGCGATCGATCTACTGCAAACCGCTGCCTTACAACAAGCAAATATGTATGGAGTCACGCCCAATGAGCCGCAACACGAGGTATCATGGGGAGGAGAAAAGTGCAGCGTCGAAGAAGTGGTCAACCAGCTAGCAGGTTTGCAGGTATCATTGGAAAAAGAAAAGAAGATAGAAGGCGAGTCACAGACGTCCGGGCGACTCAGCCAGCCCAGATTGAAACTGACTCAGATGAAGATTCAGCGCCAGTAAACTCCTATTCATTATTGAAAGGACCAGCATGTTTTGGAGAGGAAATACGGCTCACTCGTTTCCCCCGAACTTCGGTGAGTCGCAGCGAGTCACCACCTATCACAGTGACCAAGACCCTGCCTTATGGATAGAAGATTATGAGGCAAGCATGACAGGGACTGATGTAACTCAGGAAGTGCGTGCGAAATATTTCCACTTGGCAATACAGGGAGAAGCCAGGGATTGGCTGTTAAAGCTGCCATCAAAATCAATAAGCACATGGGAAGACTTGAAGGACAAGTTCATCAACAGATTCCAAACAGAAGACATGAAAAACCTTAGACAATGCGTTCAAAAGGAGGACGAATCAAGCGGTGACTGGATCAAGAGTCGCGGAGATCCTTGGCTCCGCCAAGAACTTAACAGTACAGTCTGCAATACAAGCTATGAGGAAGAACTGTAGATTTGAGCCGCTGGTGCACAAGTTAAGTCGCGCTGAGCACAAGATTGATAGTTTCGACCAGCTTTTGGCAACAGCTGACAAGTACGCAAAGACAGATAAGGGGACAGGCGGCTTATCACAGAACCCAACAGAGAAATTGCAAGTCGCGCAAACTGAACATCGTGCACACCAGATGAAGGAGCAAGGAAGTGATAAGGCCTCATTCCCTAATAACTGCAAGGGGATCTTTGACGTTCCCTGCGACTTACATCGCAGGAGAGATGGCAGGCCAGCGAGTCACACAAAGGCGCAATGTCATTATTACCGGAGGTGGAAAGAAGGCGACACGCCAGATGGCTCGCAGTGGATCAATGCAGCACAAGAATAAATCTAGCTCTCATCAAGGGCCTGACGTTTTACCTAGAAGGAACATAGGACAGTTTCATACAGTGGAAGTACAAACAACGGATGGAAGCCGGAGGCGTGGCAGATTTCAACGCCAGAAAGGTACCGTCGTTGGACAGAGCGATCGGTTATTTGGAGTCGCGACGATCACCCCCCAGAAGTAAAGATCCAGGACAGCCAGCTCTTGTGGTCACGCCTGAAGTCGCGGGATACAAGTTAAGTAAGGTCCTAATGGACGGAGGAGGAAGAGTAAACATCCTATATCAAGACACGCTCCGAAGAATGAATATACCCGAGTCGCGGCTGCGACCATCCAGGAAAGAAATTCAAGGCATAATCCCAGGAGCTGTTACGCGACCAATCGGAAAGATAACCTTGAAGTTAGCTTTGGACAGAGCGGAACTTCCGCACAGAGCTCCTAGACTTTGAGGTTGTAGCAGTCAAGAGCTCATATCATGCGATCTTTGGAAGAGAAGCCTATGTCAAATTCACCGCCCGCCCCTGCTACGTCTACCTACAGTTAAAGATACCGGGACCAAACGGTGTTATTACAATATATGGAGACAGGCAGAGAGCGTTAGAATGCGAGAACGCAGGCTCAGCACTCGCAGAAGAAGCTTGCATCGCCAACTCCTCACACGGATATCAGTCGCAGATCGGTAATCGCAGCTCAAAACGAGTCGCGTTGGAGGTACCGCGGAGCGGCCAACAGGATGCAGCCACCGGATGGTAAATTCCCACCGAGAAGTCGCGCATCAGCAAGATAATGCCCCAGAGGTCGCTTTGATACAAAAAGAAGACAAGAAATGGCGCATATGCATAGACCCAGCCTCGATCAACAACCCCAGCCAAAGAGGTTCAGTTATCGTGAGTCCTTACAAAGCAGACTCAACTCAACATAAGTCGCAGCTCAGTGCGGCTAATCTCCTAACAAACTTGCTCTCTGCTTCAACATGAAACACACATCGGAGCTATCATGCTCGACCCGAGTCGCTTTTAGCGACTCAAAATTGAACCAATCAGGTGTTCAACCCACTCCGTTAGGAGTATTAATTCGCAACTAAGTGCGATGAGTATCAAGTATGCATGGCCTGCGGGGAACAGAAAACCCGCATTAAAGGGCCTGCATCATCCTGTAACACCCTGTAAAAATCGAGTGATTATGAAATAAAGCCGGCACCCTTGACATTCAAGGGCTTGTCGTTTCGCCTCAACTATCATTGAGTCGCTGAGTCTTTTGAATTTCATATATCACTGACCCTTGAGGGCTCCTTACGAGCATCGCGAGTACCAATCGCACCTCAAATTTTGCCAAACGAGTGGCAATCCTTAAGCTAGAAGCGTCTTGCATTATGCGGCCAAAGTACTGGGGTGTGGCGTCAATCGAGCTTGATTGCCTATCATGGCCGCTCTCGACCCTGAACACACATGTTCCTAGGAAATACTGAGCCGCGCGAGCGTCTACTTAATGGAATTATCATGAAAAGAACCTGCTTATAGGTCACCAAAATACTGTTTATAATACATGAATGTCTTACAGACTAACGGGCATGTCCCATTATTTATTTTTTCTTCCGAGCTACAGGAGCGGGAATTGGCGCGGCTTGTCTCGCGGTTGCAGTCGCAGGTGCCCTAATGATCAGGGCGCCGCCAGACGAGGCAGAAGGGCCACCAGATCCTGTTGATGGAGTAGTAGCCCGGGATGACTCAGCTCCTGTGGACTTTTCCTTTGGCACCTTGCTCCCATCAAGATTGAATTTTTCGAGATAAGTGCCCAAGTCTAAATTATCAACAAATTTTGTGGCATACCCGCGCATCCCTTTCCAGATGTCGAAGTATTCGCTTATTGGCAGTTCAGTATCATCCGCGCTCATCGCCGGCCGTGGCGAGCAATCTTGCCAACATCTATTTCTGGATAGTATGCTCGGAGCAATGTCAAGACATGCGCGGCTCCGGTGCGAGCAGAGGATCGTTTCCAATCAGAGACATAATGCGGAGCCTTGAGCAGTTTATTTATCCAATACTCGCAAGATGTTGGGCCATCAGTCGCAGGAGAGATTACCGTCATGACTTCCTTGGTAACCTTTAAGAAGCGCTGACTGAGTCTGACAGATATACCAGTTGATCCTTCAAGTTGGAGCGGGACACTGGGGCCTCAGGCCCTATGTCAAGAAAGAAAAGACAAGAAACAAGTCAGCGACTCACGTTGGCTACCCAAAATATAATGATTAAAGGAATAAAGACGAACCAGCAAGCTGCAGGATGGCTGATTTGACGATGGAGCCAAAACCCTCAAAGGCTTTGAACAGCGAGTTATATTTTTCATCTCGCGCGGCGAGTTCCTTTGCGTGGTCTCCTTCAGACGATCAATCAATTCAGATTTAAGAGTCAGCCCTTCTCGCAAAGATTAATGACTTCGTCTTTCTCCATGAGTCGCTGCCGCATATCTGCTTCAAGTTCTTTAAATTGCTCTTCACAGGAGTCGAGTTGACCTTTGAGAGATTTTATTTCCTGAGCCTGGTCCCTAATGACCTCATTATGCTGCTCCAGGGGAGACTGCATCACTTCAGGCTGATCTATGGAAATGCCTTTACCCTTTATTGAGCCAGAAGCATCAAGCAAGGACAGTTCAAGCTGAAAATAAACAGAGCAAAATGCATGGGTAAACTATCCAGGAACTTGGGGGCTCGAGATTTGGAGCCAAGAAAAGAATCAACACCCCGTGCAATGACACAAGGTTTTGATCCTTGGGGGCTACGGTATATGTACCTGGCGACTTGAAGAAAATTGCTCAACTAGGCCGCGCAGCAGAGCAGCATGCTTATCTCCAGCAGCAATTATGGCATCCGCAATTGACTTGGAACTATTTCCTGGAGCTGGAATTCTATTTCAGTAGATACCCTACCAACAGCAGGAGTTGCGGATGGAGCTGCGACTGGAGTCGTGGCAGGAGCCGCATCAGCAATACCTTCCTCCAGGGATGGCCTTGGATGAGTCGCACCATCACTGTTTCCCACGTTTTCATCAGCAGCATCATCCTCGCTCATAGCTGGCTGAGAAGAAGCGGTATGAGAATTAGACTTGGTATCCTCTTCAAGCATGGCCCTGCAAAATATTGATGGATTAATAAGCCGACCCAGCAGAGCCGTAACATTGAAAAGAAGGCGAACCATACCCAGAGGCGATACGGATACTCTTCATCAGGCAACCAGAGGAAGGAGAAGATAAACCTTGCAAATCTGAACCTACAGAGTATGAAAAGAAGTGGTGATCAGCAATTCCTTGCCAAAAATACGCAAGCACAAAAGGAAAAGGAAAAGTCGCAAACAACTACCCGAGCTCATTGAGAAGCAGTTCTTTGCAACAGCCTCGGAAGAGAAAGCGGTCTTGTCAGGATCAGCAAGTTTTAAAGATTTGGCAGTTCTTGTTTCTATCAGTAGCGCCAAGGCTTTGCGGCGTTTCTCAGGTTGCGCGGGTCTTCTGAGCTCTCGCATGAAAAACGTTTTGAGGACCTGCGAGGCACCTCAGGAAGTTCCAAGAAAGGTGTCCTTGGAATTGTGGACAGAAGGGCGCTGGCCATTTGTTGCTCCTCTTCAGAAGCGCTACCCTCAGGCTCGGAGACAATATCGTGCATAATGTATCCTTGCCAAGGGCTGCGGCTTGCTTTGACGACTCAGCCGCGGCTTCTTGGTTCGAGTCGGCGTCCTCTGAGGGAAGAACCCAGAAATAGGGGTCGATCTGAAAAGGAGCTCGGGTCAGAAATAATTAATTTTGGAGAAGGAATCTTGGAGGAAACAAGTTACAAGTAAACATTACCACAAAAGGCTTGTGCTCAGCCCAGAAGGGAGCAAGCCCGACGTTATCGTATGAGTCGATATCCTCGTCGTCACTCGGCGAATGAAATTTATCCATTCCCCCTTGTCCCAATCTTCAGGGCAAGTACGGTCGACATCGTTTGCATGACAAGTGAAATCTATCATAAGTCGCGAGCGGCGACTCACAGGCTGAATTCGCCATTTAGTCCAGCAAGATATGAGATCTAATCCAGTGAGACCATGGAGTGTCAGCGCCCTCACCTTGTCCAAAAGGGATTCGATAAAGGGCAACGAAGAAGGATCAGATTTAGAAGACAGAGCATCGGTAGCCTCGAAGGGAAGAGGAGACCAAAGAGGAAGAGGAATTTCACCCTCAGGAGAAGTGTTTTTGCAATAGAAGAATGTTCTTTGCCACCCTTAATTTTGTTGGCAAGGGCTAGTTTTGGGAAAATACTACCCCTACGGCGTTGGAAGGAAACGGCGCCGCATTGGAGAAAGGGACCATCTGTGGTTTCCCTTTGGCTATTGCAATTGAAAAGAGCAAGCCAGAAATCTACTGAGGGAGGGATACCCAGGTAATCTTCGCAAAGGACGTGGAAATTACTCACTTGAAGCATTGAATTTGGACCAATGTCATGAAAACGGAGGCCTAACCGCTGCATCAAGGAGCGGAAGAAGAGGGAGCCTGGGGGCTTGAACCCGCTGATGTGCTCCGCGAATACCACTACTTCTCCTGGTCGAGGGTTGGGAATTACCTCCTCACCAGCCGCTCATTCGCATTGATCTTTTGGTGGAAGAAGGCCGCGTGCAGTTAGGGATTCCAGGAAATCCTCGTCGATCCACGAGCCTTCCCAGTTGCACTTGCGGCGAGACATTTTCTCAGATTGATGGAGATCTTCACCAAGGATTGTGAGTACGAGAAGCGGGATTGGAGGCGGCGGAAAGGAGCAGCAGAGTCTTGACGTAGAACGCTGGGAAAAACGATGAGCCAGGGTAAATAGCCCAGCGCGGAAGACGTTTAGATCTGAAAATCAACCGTCGAAGCAGGTTAAGTCGCGCTCTCGAGCCGCCAAGAAGAGTTATAAGTCGCAGATTGGAAATATGAAAATTGGAGTTCAGCTGGGATAATTCATGTGCGCGGCTCAGGGGTTTGTTAAGACGAAGAAGCCTTCACTCGAAATCCAAGCTAAACTTGGGGGCTAATGTCGGGGGAATACTTTCTGGATTAACCCGCGGCCCAGTGCGACTTACTTTACTCGCACGGACAAAAGCCCACATGGGATCAAGCCCAACATCGAACCGCCACAAGGAGAAGGATCTAGAAGACATATCCTGGAGGACGTGAGGAGGAGTTAGTCTCGGAGTAGGTTCCAGTTGATGTATTCCTTGTGGGGAAGTTTCCTTTGTAACCCAGCGAACCTCTGTGTATATAAAGAGGACTCGCAGGACTTAGACGGGGTCAAGCTAAGAAGCTCTAAAACCCTAGATCATACGGCGAGTACCAGATCGGATCGCCTCCATTGTAACACCTCGATTATCATATCAATACCAATCTAGGGTAGGCAGGAAGTAGGTCTTTTACCTCACATTGAGGGGGCCGAACCTGGGTAAATCTGTGTTGATCTTTGATCCTGCGATCCCAAGCTCGGAGATGCTTGACTCGCATAATCCCACACCTATGAAGTCATCTATGACACCTGACGTGACAAACCCACGACAAAACCCACGCCACACACACCCACGCACGCACCCCAATCTCTTTCTTCTTTGTGCCTTATCCCTTTCTTTCACTCACACACACGCACACCACGCCGCCGCCGGCCCCTCGCGCTCGCCCTCCCGCCTGCCCACCGTCAGCCCTCCTCGCCTCTCCTCCACGCCGCTGCCGGTCTCCCCTCGAGCTCTCCCGTTCGCCTTCGGCCTCCCTCGCCTCTCCTCCACGCTGGCCTCCCTCGTGCTCGCCGTCCCGCCCGCCCGCCGCTGGTCTCCCTCGCGCTCGTCCTCATCCCGCCCGAGCTCGATGACCCCATCCTGCCCGAGCCGGTCGTCTCCCATATCCCACCCCTCCGGCGACGGGGTCCGTGGCGGAGCCTCCCCTACCGTGCGCCCTCCTGCCACCCTCCTCCACCGCCCTCCTGTCGCGTGCCGCGCTGAACCACGATGCCATCTGCAGCGACGCCGACCGCGCCGCGCTGAACTCCTCAGGCTGCTCCCGAGCCCGACCACGAGCGGGAGCATGTGCGGCTGGCTCTCCGCACGGCGGTACGACGAGCGGGGCGCGGGAGCCAGCCAGGGCGCGTGGGCAGGCGTCGCAGCCGGTCAGGGCGCGTGGACGGGCGGAGCAGCCGCCGAGGTGGCGTGTGTCGCAGCCGGCAGGGCGCATGGCGAGGGCGGCCAGGCACGGCCGCGGAGACTGCAGAGAACTAGAGGGGCGCGTGGTGGGCCGGCTCCGGCGAGTCCTTGCCGTCGCCCACCACCGCGTCAGATCCACCGCCGACCTGGGCTGAAAATATGATTTTTTTGAAATAGATTGATTAATTAATTTAATGGTGACATGTATTTCGAAATAGGTAAATAAATAGGAATTTTATTTTTTAATTCCGAATTACTTACCAGTGGCGCATAGTGGTGGGTGCGCCACAGAATCAGATTCTGTGGCGCATATGGGCGTGCGCCACAAAATTGCAATTTAGTGGCGAGGTATCTGTAGCGCACCACCCATGCGCCACAAAAGACTGAAAATGGTGCGCCACTAATGACCTATTCCCTAGTAGTGTGTGGATTGGCAAATCCCGCTCTTGATCACTCGCCTCAACTGCTTCCTTCGGATACCCGAAAGTGTCACATTTATTGTCATGCTATATAAGACATGTCGTTTGATGGAATCAAAACACCTTCCAGAAGCAGCGATTTGATATGACCTCACAGTCGAAGGTATGAGCACTATGTTTCTATATCTTTTGGGTATGTCCACCACGTCATTCACCCAACGACATGACTCCGTTATCAACCGACGTAATTTTCCATGATCAGGAAATTTTGATCATTTGTTGCCCAACGGACTAGTTAAATAGAGGCTATTAGGGACCTGGTTGTTTACATAACACACGTGTATTAATGTTTCCACGTAATACAGTTATAGCATGGTACAAAAACATATTATGAACAATTGAGATATGACAAATAAAATCACTTTATTAATTGCCTCTAGGGCATATCTCCAACAGTCTCCCACTTGTACTAAAGTACAATTTAATCTAGTTTACAACTTGGTAAAAGCCTAACACCTATAGCAGCTAGGTGTTTCTCATGCTTGTCTCGTGGAAGAGGTTTCGTCGGCGGATCTGCAACATTCAGGTCCATATGTATTTTGCAAATCTTTACATCGCCTTTCTTGACGTACTATCGTATCACATGGAAGCGTCGGAGAATGTGTTTGGCGGTTGAGTGAGACCTTGTTTCCTTCACATTGGCAATAACGCATGTGTTGTCGCAGTAGAGGTTCGCAGGGTCTTGCGCGTTTGGGAACACTCCGAGTTTGATGACGAACTTCCTCAGCCAAACAGATTCATTTGCAGCATCCGCAACAGCAATATACTCCGATTCCGTTGTAGATTGGGCTACTATGGGCTGCTTCCCACTTCTCCAGCTCACAGCGCCTCCGTTCACCTTAAACACATAACCTGTTTGCGATTTCGAGTCATCTGGATCTGTGCAGAAACTTGCATCAGCATAACCTGTTACGTCAAGTTCCTCTTCACAGCCTCCATAAACAAGAAACATGTCCTTGGTATGCTTAAGATACTTCAGTATGTTCTTAACAGCTATCCAATGATCCTTGCCGTGATTAATTTGGAATCGACTCGTCAAACTGAGAGCCAATGCTATATCAGGTCGAGTACTTAACATGACATACATGATCGATCCTATAGCCGAAGCATATCGATTGCCATCCACGTCGGTTCTTGAACTGGACATTGAGCTGTACTCAACGTCTTTCCCTTGACAACCGGCAGAAAACCTTTCTTTGCCAAATACATACTAAACTTCTTCAATATCTTGTCAAGGTAAGTATTTTGACTTAACGCTAATAGGCATCTTGATCTATCACGATACATTTTAATGCCTAGCACGTATGCAGCTTATCCTAAGTCCTTCATCCAAAATTTACTATGTAAATATTCCTTCACGCTTTTCAGAAGTTCCACACTATCCCCAATTAGTAATATATCATCCACATATAGAACTAGGAATGCAACTGAGCTCCCACTCATTTTCTTATAAATGCAGGTTTCTTCCGCATTTTGGACAAATCCAAAACCTTTGATCACATCATCAAAGCGAAGATTCAAGCTCCGAGATGCTTGCTTCAGTCCATAAATGGAACGCTGAAATTTGCATACCTTGCCAGCATTCTGTGGATCGACAAAACCCTCCGGTTGTACCATATACAACTCTTTCTCAATGTTTCCATTTAGGAACGCTGTTTTGACATCCATCTGCCATATCTCATAATCATAATATGCAGCTACAACTAGCAAAACCCGAATAGACTTAAGCATCGCTACCGGTGAAAACGTTTCATCGTAGTCAATTCCATGAATTTGTCGAAAACATTTTGCGACAAGTCGAGCTTTGTAGATGGTCACGTTACCGTCAGCGTCAGTCTTTTTTCTTAAAGATCCATTTATTCTTGACGGACTTACGCCCTTCGGGAATCTCCATCAAAGTCCATACTTTGTTGTCATACATGGATCCTATTTCGGATTTCATGGCTTCAAGCCATTTCTCGGACTCTGGTCCTTCCATTGCCTCTTTGTAACTCGTAGGTTCGTCTTGTTCAATTAACATGACGGTGCAAACAAGATTGCCATACCACTCAGGAGAGGTACGAGTTCTTCCAGACCACAAGGTAAAATAGATTCCTCGACATTTTCTCCCACTCCATCTGTTATGGAGGACGGTTCGGGAACAGCTTCCGTTGTGCCACTCGGAATTTCGAGTTCAGGATCAACTATCTCGTCGAGATATATTTTCCTCCCACTTACTCCTTTAGCGAGAAACTCTTTATCAAGAAAGGTGCCATTCTTCACGACAAACGTTTTACCCTCGGTTTGATTGTAGAAGGTATATCATATGGTTTCCCGCGGATATCCTAAAAAGACGACCTTCTTTGATTTCGGTTTGAGTTTGTCAGGCTGTAGTTTCTTGACGTACACCTCACAACCCCAAACCTTTAGGAACGACAACTTAGGTTTCTTACCATGCCATACCTCATACGGTGTCGTTGCTACGGATTTGGATGGAGCCCTATTTAAAATGAATGCGGCTATTTCTAACGCATATCCCCAAAACGATACAGGCAAGTCGGTAAGAGACATCATAGACCGCACGCTATCTAATAAAGTACGATTACGTCGCTCGGACACACCGTTGCGTTGCGATGTTCCAGCAGTCGCAAGCTGTGGCACAATTCCACAGGCCTTTAGATGTGTGCCAAACTCAAAACTTAAATATTCGCCACCACGATCGGATCGAAGGTGCTTGATTTTCTTGTTGAGTTGATTTTCAACATCACTCTGAAATTCTTTGAACTTTTCAAACGTTTCAGACTTGTGTTTCATTAAGTAGATATACCCGTATCTACTCAAATCATCAGTGAATGTTATAAAAATAACGATAACCATTGCGTGTCGACACGCTCATTGGACCGCACACATCTGTATGTATAACTCACAATAAGTCCGACGCTCGTTCCATAAATCCCTTGAACGGTGTCTTGGTCATTTTGCCCATAAGACATGGTTCGCAAGTGTCAAGAGATCCAAAATCTAGTGACTCCAAAAGTCCATCAGAATGGAGTTTCTTCATGCGCTTTATACCAATATGACCGAGACAGCAATGCCACATATACATGGCGGTATCATTACTAAGTCTAATCTTCTTGGCATCTACGTTATGGATGTGAGTACTACTATCGAGATTCAACAAGAATAAACCATTACTCTCAGGAGCATTAACATAAAAGATATCATTCATCAAAATAGCACAACCATTTGATACTGAATTGAACGAATATCCATCTTGCGACAAGCAAGATCCACTGATAATGTTTACACTCAAAACCGGTACAAAACAACATATATTTAAAACCAAAACTAATCCCGATGGTAGATGTAGAGGGAGCGTGCCGACGGCCAACACGTCAACTTTTGATCCATTGCCGACGCGCATCGTCACCTCGTCCTTCGCCAGGCGCCGTTTATTCCGCAACTCCACCTGAGAGTTACAAATATGAGCAACAGAACCGGTATCAAATACCCAAGCATTACTCCGAGCGCTAGTAAGGTAAACATCTATAACATGTATATCAAATATACCTTTCTCTTTGATGGCAATCTTGCCTTTCTTTGCTAGGTACTTGGGGAAGTTGTTTTTCCAGTGACCGCCGTCTTTGCAGAAGAAGCAGTTGCTTGCTTTTGGTTTGACGGTCAGTACCATCCTTTCCATCTTGATTTCCAATTTGGCCACTTCGAGCATCAACAGTACTTCAGATAAGGATTTTGACGTCCCTAGGTCAAAGTAGTTCATGATAGCATCCTTATAGCTAGGAGGCAGCGAAAGCAGCACCCTGTCTATAACTAGCTCGTCTGAAATCCCATATCCCAGATCACTCAGCAGCTGGACGCAGCCATACATTTTGGCCAAGTGCTCGCTTATGTTGCCGTGCTCTTCCATCTGGGCTGAGAAGAACAACTTGGTAGCTTCATACCTCTCAGCCATGACTTGTGGTGCAAAAACAATCATGAGTTCAGTGATTATCTCATAAGCACTCTTCCCCTCGAAATGCTTCTGCAGGTCAGCCTCCATGGCAAAGAGCATGCCACTCTGGACATAAGAGGAAATCTCCACCTTCGACTAATAGACGTTCTTCTCATCAACTGAGGCGGTGTCTGTGGGCTGATCACCTATGGCGGCCTCAAGAACGTAGGCCACCTTGTGGGGAGTGAGGAGGATCCTCATGTTGCAGAACCAGGACATGAAGTTCGACCCATTGGTCTTAAGTTTTCTTTCTCAAGGAATAGGCCTAGGTTAAAGGTGGGGCGAGACATCTATAATGGAATTTGCAAAAAACATAAGACTTTGTTCATAATAAAATATGGGTTCAAGTTTTAGTAAAATAAAACTACCAGAACTCCCACTCAAACGAACATCCCTCGCATTGTTTTAGTGATTACACGATTCTAATCCATTATACTACCCCCGATCGTCACGGCCGATAGCATAACTTCAAAAGTGGACATCACTTATGTCGATCACAACAACTATGTGACTCATGCTTAACCTTTCAGTCACCGTGTTCCGAGGACATGTCTGTATATGCTAGGCTCGCCAAAATTAACCTATAGCGTATTGCTTGTGCAACGTGGCTTACACCCACGTTATGCGAACGCAGATACGTCTGACACCCGATCGTCACGGACTGCCTCGTATCGGACAACTTTCGGTGGTGCACGCCAAAGGGAGAACACTATTTGGTATTTTAGGAGGGATCATCTTATATTACTACCGCCGTGTAATTAATATATAAACATATATATATATATACACACACAATATAAGATGCACACAATAACATGCAATCAAAATGAAATGTAATGTGACATGATATGGTTTTGCGCCGATGGTCTCCTTCGCGCCCACAGTTTATAAACAATTTACTAAACTTACATTGACCATATCACATTGCCCCTACAAAATAAAGTTAGACGCTCTCTACTTTATCTTTTTGCATGTTTTATGTGGCTGCTAGAGCTTTCGTAAAAGAACCGTTTCTTACCTATGAATACAACCACAACAGCGATAAGACAATTGTCTCTATTACACCCCTTTCGGGGCCCTCCATTGTAAATGAAATATCAACTATTGTAAGAGATACAGACACCCGCCATCCACATATACGGTACAAGCCGTATGTCAAGTGTGGAACCAGTCTCGCGTAAGAGTACGCGTAAAGTCGGTCCGGGCCGCTTCATCGAACAATGCCGCGATATAAACAAGTACACGCGAGAGGGTAACAAATGTAGAATCGATGTCCACATTCAACATGTGTTCTTAAAACCGTACAGATATATCTACGCATAGATCGGCTCTGATACCACTGAAAGGAATCATAGACAGAAAATAAAATTTTCCTACCGATGATAACCAAAAACTAGCCAAGATCTATAACTATGCAGATATACTATATGGAGGAGAACAGAGTACATACCCTTGTAGACCAAAAGTGGGATTACGTTCCCGCACAAACATTGTCGATGAAGCCGACGAAGCCGACCTCAAGGTCGTGTAAAGGAAGTAGACGTACTCCCAACGCTACCCGAGTACCACACACGTACGGTGTAGATGACGACCTCCGAGCTCCAGATCCAGCAGATCAGCGGAAGCGGAAGATTGGATCTAGCAGCACGGCGGTGTGCGTATAGTGGAGAGACTTCCCTCCCCGTACGCAGCTCCAGAAACGAAACCACGCTCAAGGTAGGAGAGAAGAAGAAGGAGATGTGGTTGAATTTCCAAGGCATGGGGGGTCCCCTATTTAAAGGAGGAGGGAGGCCACACCCATCGCCTAGGCCATGTGGGACTATTCCTACATGGCCACTGATACGTCCAAAACGTATATACTTTCCCAAACACTTTTGCAGCTGTTTTACCTCTAATTTGTGTGTTTTGAATGCAACTAACACGGACTAACGTTGTTTTCAGCAGAATTGCCCTGGTGTCTTATTTTTGTGCAGAAAGTCAAGTTTCGGGAAAACTCCCGAAAAACATCCTGGAGTTCCTATTTTTCCAGAAGACACACGGAGCCAGAAGACGAGACGGAGGCGGGCCACGAGGGCCCCACACCATGGGCCCGCGCGACAGAGGCTGGGACGCGCCGGGGGGTGGTGTGGCCGCCTCGGGCACTACCTCACGTCCCCCTTTCGGCTACTTAACCCTCTTGACCTAAAAACCTGAGGGGGATCGACGCTTTTTCCAGAAACACTCCAGAGCTCCGCCGCCACCGAAAACCCTATTTCGGGGATCAGAAACTCCGTTGTTAGTACTTTATGTCATTGTTGCAACTTGTTATGCTTAATGCTTGACACTAGGGCCCGAGTGCCATGATTTCAGATTGAACATGTTATTGAATCATGAGGATAATTATTGTTTTAGATCATATCTGCAAGTTGTTTACACATATAATTGTCCGGAACCCGAGGCCCCAAAGTGACAACAATTGGGATAACCAGAGGGATGGCTGTAATGTGAGGATCACATGTGTTCACGGAGTGTTAATGCTTTGCTCCGGTGCTTTATTAAAAGGAGCACCTTAATTACCAGTAGTTTCCCTTGAGGCCCCGCTGCAAACGGGCTGGTAGGACAGAAGATGTTGTGCAAGTTTCTCATTGCGAGCACGTACGACTAAATACGGAACACATGCCTATGATTGATTATTACCTGGATACTTTATTATTATCTATCTGCAAATGCCCTACGCTTGACTATTATATGAATTATCTTATCCATGCAACGCCCGTTCATCCATCCCTATGCCTACAGTATTTTAATCCTGCTGTCTACTACAATTATTACTGCTGCTTTTATTTTACTGCTGCTATTATTTCACTACTGCTACTGCTATAAAACTGTTGCTACTGATAAACTGTGTCGAGCAAGTCTATTTCCAGGTGCAGCTGAACTGACAATTCATCTGTTAAGGCTTATAAATATTCTTTGGCTCCCCTTGTGTCGAATCAATAAATTTGGGTTTTACTTCCCTCGAAGACTGTTGCGATCCCCTATACTTGTGGGTCATCAAGACTATTTTCTGGCGCCGTTGCCGGGGAGCATAGCTCTATTTATAAGCTCACCTGAGAGTGATACTGTTCGCTGCAATTCATTCATCATGGGTAAACCTCATGATAAGAAGGTTCGCATACTGCCATCCACTACAAGGAGAGGTACAACTCTGAGTACTTCTGCTGCTCTTGATTCACCGTCTGTTATAAGTCAACTTGTCACACCACCACATACACATGCTTCACGTGCTGCTACTTCTGCTGAATCTGAAAATACTTCTGAAATTTTGATGATGCTTCTACTGTGCTTGATGAGAGTGGTTCATTAGGTCCTTTTCTAGATGCTACAATTGCTAAGTCAAAACAAACTGAAAATGCTGAAACACCTAATGAAAGTCCCATTACACCTGTTAGTTCACCTGAATTAAGAGATCATACTAGTGATGATTTCGAGGAATCTTATGTTGAACTTGATGATGAATTTATTGAAGAATGCAATGCTTCTAAAGATGCTAGTGCTATTAAAAATCTTCTTGCAAGACGTGCTGTTAATTACAAACTGTCTCCTGATGCTAAGTTTGCTACATCTCCCATTGATATAAAAGATAAAGATTATGATTTCTCTATGGACTTGTCACATATATCTATTGTTGAGAAAGAACCTTTTCGAGGAACTGAAAATGAAAGTGTTGTAGAACATATGAACACTCTTTCTACTTTAAGTAGTGTGTTTTCTGATGACACTAAGAAACGCAGTTACTTCGTTACTAAAATATTTCCTTTCTCATTAAAAGATGAAGCTAAAACTTGGTTTAATAGTTTATCTCCTGGATCCATTAAAAGTCCTATGGATTTGGTTAATGCTTTCTTCCAGAAATATTTTCCTGCTAGTGCTCAACATGCTGCTTTACAGAGAATCTTTAATTTCAAACAATTGGAAGCCGAGAAATTGCCTAAATCTTGGGCAAGGTTTTGTTCTTTACTCAGAGCTCGGCCTGGACATCAATTAGCTAAAAATGAACTTCTTGATATATTCTATAATGGACTAACTGTTGAATCTAGGACATACCTAGATAGTTGTGCTGGTTGTGTTTTCAGGAAAAGAACTCCAGATGAAGCTGAGGAATTAATGGATAAAATAAGCCAAAATCATGATGATTGGACTATACCTGAGCCGACCCCGATACCCACACCAAAGAAGAGAGGAATTCTTGAACTAAGTGATGAAGAAATGAGAGAAGCCAAGAAATCTCTTAAAGAGAAGGGTATTAAATCTGAAGATGTGAAGAATCTACCACCAATAGAAGAATTATGTAAGCCAATTCCTCACCCATCAGTAGTTGAGGTACACTCTCTCCAACATTTTGATGATAGGGATATTCCTTATTCTAAAACTCCTGATCAATGCTTAGATGAATTTGATAATTATATTGTTAAGCAGGATAACTTTAATATGAGAGTGCAGAATCATCTGATGGAAAATTCTAGAGCTATGAGTAAATTGCATGATATTGTGGAAAGAACTTCTAATGATGTTAAAATGCTTATTAAACATTTCCATATGGTTCAAACTCAAATAGATCAACTCACTAAGGTACAAAAAGATCTGCTAGTTAATGCTTCTAGAGAAAATGAAAAACATGCTTATGGAGTAGGAACTAGAGGAGGTGCTTCTACTCAGGATCCCTTATATCCTGAAGGACATCCTAAAAGAATTGAGCAAGATTCTCAACTAGCTAATGAAACTAGTACCCTTCTAAGAAAAAGAAGAAGAAACATAAACATGTTGAAGAATCTCCTGAATCAATTAAAGAAAATGAGCATGTTAATGATCCAAATAGTATATCTATCTCTGATGCTGAAACTGAAAGTGGTAATGAACATAACAATGATAAGGATAAAAATGATGCTTCTGATAAAGAGGAGAGTGAAGATGAACCTGAAAAGCATACTAAGAATAAAAAGTATACTAAAGAAGATTTCATTGCTAAAAGCATGGTAATGAGAGAGAACCTTGGGTGCAAAAGCAAATGCCTTTTCCTAATAAGAAACATAAATCAAAGGAAGAGGAACACTATAATAAATTTTGTGAATGGATGAAACCCTTGTTTTTGCAAATTCCTTTGACTGATGCTATTAAATTGCCTCCTTATTCAAAATATATGAAAGATATTGTCTCAACAAAAGGAAAATTCCTAATGAGGAAATTTCTACTATGCTTGCTAATTACTCTTTCAATGGTAAGGTTCCAAAGAAACTTGGAGATCCAGGTATACCAACTATCCCATGCTCTATTAAGAATAATTATGTTAGAACTGCTCTATGTGATTTAGGAGCAGGAGTTAGTGTTATGCCTTTTCTCTTTATAAGAGACTCTATTTAGAAAAATTGATACCAACTGATATATCTTTGCAAATGGCTGATAAATCTACTGCTGTTCCTGTTGGCATATGTGAGGATGTTCCTGTTCAAGTGGCTAATAATTGTTTAATATTAACTGACTTTGTTGTGTTGGAAATGCCTGAAGATGATAATATGTCTATTATTCTTGGGAGACCTTTTCTTAACACTGCAGGGGCTGTTATTGATTGCAACAAAGGAAAAGTAACCTTCAATGTTAATGACAAAGAGCATACTGTTTATTTTCCCAAAAAGCCGGACAAGATATATGGAGTAAATACAATAGCCAATCTTAGAACTATCAAAGTGGGAAGTATTGATTGCCCTATTTATGAACCTCAAGAAGGATTTCAAAGTATTATGATTGGATCTATTGCTATACAATTTAAGGTAACATGATTGTCTCATGTGGTTTAATTCTTTTATGTCATATAAAATTTATTTGGTGACAAGACTTGATCAACCTTGTTAACAAATATGTTTTAAATGCATAGAAGCACTAAACAACATTTTATTTCTCAACCTTGTTTTACCTACTGTTGTGTTACTGAACTTGCAAAGTTTTAGTTGAAATTGGTCTTTATAAAATTCTATTTCTGCTCTAAGTTTATTATTTAAATACCCAGAAAATGTGCAAAATGAAAGTTTTCAAAAATTTCTGAAAATTATACCATAAATCTTAGTTTTTAAAGAGGAATGTGGGAGTGCCTGGGCTGACCAGGGGGACCCACCATGCCTCCACACCACCCCACCGCGCGGCAGGGGTGTGGGCCGCGCCGTGGCATGGTGTGGGTCCCACCTGGCCCTCCACTCACCCATCTTCCTCTCATTTCTTTCTCTCTCCCGACCAAACACACCACCATTGTTCAAACCCGTGTTCTTGCTGCTCTTGCTCGAGTTTTTCGATCTCCTTGCTCAGCCCATCTTTGTTGCTGAGATTTGGACCATTTGCTCTCCGGTATGTGACTCCTCCGTTTATCCAAGTAGAATTTTGTTTAGTTGTGTATTTCTTGAGCATTTTAGTACTGTAGGTGACATGTTAGATGTGTTTGCATGCTTGTTCTATGCTTAGATTAATTAGTTTTGATGCATGTGTAGCCCTCTTGCAAGTCTCTATAGTAGTTTCTTTGATTTAGTTGCTCCAAAATCATTTTTATGAGGTTTTGTTAAAAATTTCAGAAAAGGAAGATGCATAATCACACTTATGGAGAGATTTTTGAGAGGGAAGCACCAAGAGCAACAAGGCCTTCAAGGTCTGCTGCTCGATGTAGGCCATCCTACAATGAGGACCTTATGACACCGAGGATTGGTGATGAGGGGGATGATGGTGTTGCACATGCATCTATCTTCCCTTGTACTGACTTTTTGAGAGATGCAGGGATCCTTGATGATTTCTTATTCCTTGTTAACAAAGTTGGTTTGATGGAGTTTATGCAGGATGAGAGTGAGCAATATGCAAGGCTCACCAAGATTTTTGTTGAGAGCTTTACCTTCAATAACACTCATTTCAGTCCCTCTGTTGCATTTAAAATTTATGATAGACCTTACACCATGGATCTGAAAAGATTTTGCAGAGTCATAGGTATTGCTCCATCTGGGACAGCAAGAAGAATTCAGGGGCAACCTCCCGAGCTACTGGAACTTTACCGGGAGGTGACTTATGATGATGACCGTACAGCGCAGCGTGGCAAGATAAGGAACATTCAACTCCCAGCCATTAGATATTTTACTTATTATCTTGCCACGAGTGTTCTTGCTAGAGAAAACACTAGTAACATTTCAAACTACCATTTAGCTTTTCTGGCTGCTGCACTTAAGGATAATAAAACTTATAACCTCGGTGCTTTGATTGCTCGTCGCCTTGCTGCAAAAGGACCAATTTTGGAGGAATTATTGCTGCGTGTTTTAGCTTATCTAGGCCTTCCTGTTGATCCCACTGATGAGTTGTTACCCCCTCAAAGGCTTGACCTTGCTGCTATGAAGCTTCATCATTTTATTACACCTAACTCTCATGCAGGTTGTCTAGTTTATAAAGTTTTGTTTACTGACGGGTCCGAAAAGGAAGTTCCTTTGCCGCAGCCTAGTTTGTTCAGTATTTTCAGGAAGCCGTTGTCACTTCAAAGGAGGAATTGGACGAGCATCTAGGTGCGCTCAACTTCCACTCGCAGCACTACCCCGAACACCAACAGGACACGTACATGGCGCCCCCTGAGGATTATACCGTGTATTATACCGGTGCATCCTGGAGCTCACACCAGGACGAGGGATCTTCTTCGTCATACACTGGAGGCGCCCCTGCGTGGCCCACATGGGATGATTGATCTCCACTTAGGCCAAAAGCCTAAGCTTGGGGGGAGGTACACCGACATCTCACTCACTTTATATCATATTCGGTCGGTACTTTGTATATCCATGTTTCTTTCTTTCTTTTTCGTTGTTGTTTCTTGTTTTGATTTTATTTTCCAAAACCCAAAAAGACCAAAAATATTTCTGTTATTTCTCTTTGTTTACCTCTTGTGTACTTTTAGTACTGGTTTGCTTTATCTTTTAGCTTCGGTTTAGTATTCAAAAATCCAAAAAGATTTTGCTTTATTTTTTGTTCCTTTCTTTGTTCGTTTCAAATCGAAAACCCAAAAATATTTGTTGTTCTTCTTCGGTTTTGTATAGTTGTTGCAGAGTTCAACAGTCTTCCGTGACTCCATTGGAGCTTGGTTATCATTTCATATCATTCAAGCCACACAAGTGAAAAGCAATAATGACGATTTATGACAACTCGAGTTGTGGTGAGAGGCTGGTATGAACTCTATTTGTTTTCATTTTTGTACATATACTCGCTCATGTGGACATGCTTAGCTGATTCGTATGAGGGGCAATGTTATTTAATGGATGCTTAGTAGTTCATGTTTTCATATGATCAGTTCCAATTCACTAATAGTATATAACATGTCATATAGATATTTGCTTGCATTGTTCTATTCATAAAAGGGTATGACATGGTGGTATCCTCCTCTGAATGATTCACTTGAATTGACTTGGCACATGCTCACGCATGCTCATGACTGAAAAACAAAAAGTCAATTAAGCCTTGATGATTTATTTTGCCTCAGAGTTCTAGTATCACTTTTATGCCTCGTTAATTTTATTCTGTCGCAAGCATGATTATGACGGTTATTGCTCTCTTGATTGTCGCTTCCCAGTCTATTGCTAGCCTTCACTTGTACTGAGCGGGAATGCTGCTCGTGCTTCCAAATCCTTAAAAACCAAGTTATCCCAAAGAGTCCACCAAAAATTCCTATGCATGGTATTTCGAACCATTCCAAGTAAATTTTCATGTGCTACCTTTAAAACCTTCAAAATACTTCTCATTTTGTGACACTGTTTTTAGCTCATGAGGACGGGGTGGATGTCTTTATGTCACTTGTCAAACAGACTTTACCACCGGACTAGCGGCATATACATCCGCTTATCCATTAATTTTGCAAAAAGAGCTGGCAAATGGGGTGCCCAGTCCCAATTAATTACAACTTTAACCGCTTAATTCTCTTCACATTTTTGCCCTGATTTATCAGACAAGCAATGATACCAGTGAAATATCTGCATGTGTAAACAAAAGAGAAAAGAGGGATGATCTGCCTTGCTGGTAGAAATAACGTCCTTCATGGGAGCCGCTCTTAAAAGTCTGGTTGGCAGGGGTCATATTGTACTTTCCATTTTCTGATTCGTTGACAGGAACAACCACCTCCCAAAACAATTTTTACCTCTGTTTTATAAATAAAAAGCTCTAGCACATGTTAAATCCCTGCTTCCCTCTGCGAAGGGCCAATCTTTTATTTTTATGTTGAGTCACCATCCTTTCTTTGAGCACCTTCTCGAGAGCATAACTGTCATTCTTAGTGTAATGTGCTTGTCCCAGAATACGGTTAACTGTGGTATAACTTTGATGCTCTTATCTTTGATATTTTTACTTCTAGTCTCACTTGAACTTCAGAGGTGCCTTGGCATTTATGTTTTGCTCTACAAATAAAGGCAAGCGAGATACCACTTTATCATATCTTATTATGAACATTGCAATCCTGCAGATAGATTTATTTCATGTTATTTATTCTTAGTGTGTTGGTATCTTTTCATAGTTCACATAGCTACTAGGTGGCATTATCTACATTCCTTATTATGAATTGCCTAAGTACTTGATCATATAGTGAGAATATTTACATCATATGAAGCAAATGTGTTCGTAAAAGTTTCTTTTATCGCACTCAGTTGTTAACTGAATTGCTTGAGGACAAGCAATAAGCTAAGCTTGGGGGAGTTGATACGTCCAAAACGTATCTACTTTCCCGAACACTTTTGCTGTTGTTTTACCTCTAATTTGTGTGTTTTGAATGCAACTAACACGGACTAACGCTGTTTTCAGCAGAATTGCCCTGGTGTCTTATTTTTGTGCAGAAAGTCAAGTTTCGGGAAAATCCCGAAAAATATCCTGGAGTTCCTATTTTTCCAGAAGACACACGGAGCCAGAAGACGAGACGGAGGCGGGCCACGAGGGCCCCACACCATGGGCCCCGCGCAGAGGCTGGGCCGCGCCGGGGGTGGTGTGGCCGCCTCGGGCACCACCTCGCGTCCCCCTTTCGACTACTTAACCCTTGACCTAAAAACCCGAGGGGATCGACGCTTTTTCCAGAAACACTCCAGAGCTCCGCCGCCACCGAAAACCCTATTTCGGGGATCAGAAACTCCGTTCTGGCAC
This sequence comes from Poa pratensis, assembly GCA_947311845.1. Classification (NCBI taxonomy): domain Eukaryota; kingdom Viridiplantae; phylum Streptophyta; class Magnoliopsida; order Poales; family Poaceae; genus Poa; species Poa pratensis. Next base: position 3,853,189 of record CAMZMU010000069.1, on the reverse strand, counting down.
CCTGCCGGACGGGGAATTGGAGGAGATCATCGCCATCATCATCACCGACGCCTCTCCATCAACCATCCATGATTCCCCCATCCATGTGTGAGTAATCCCCGCTGTAGGCTGAAGGGGATGGTAGGGATTGGATGAGATCATTCATGTAATAGATATCAGATTGTTAGGGCATGGTGCCTAGTATCCGTTGTTAGTACTTTATGTCATTGTTGCAACTTGTTATGCTTAATGCTTGACACTAGGGCCCGAGTGCCATGATTTCAGATCTGAACATGTTATTGAATCATGAGGATAATTATTGTTTTAGATCATATCTGCAAGTTGTTTACACATATAATTGTCCGGAACCCGAGGCCCCAAAGTGACAACAATTGGGATAACCGGAGGGGATGGCTGTAATGTGAGGATCACATGTGTTCACGGAGTGTTAATGCTTTGCTCCGGTGCTTTATTAAAAGGAGCACCTTAATTACCAGTAGTTTCCCTTGAGGCCCCGCTGCAAACGGGCTGGTAGGACAGAAGATGTTGTGCAAGTTTCTCATTGCGAGCACGTACGACTAAATACGGAACACATGCCTATGATTGATTATTACCTGGATACTTTATTATTATCTATCTGCAAATGCCCTACGCTTGACTATTATATGAATTATCTTATCCATGCAACGCCCGTTCATCCATCCCTATGCCTACAGTATTTTAATCCTGCTGTCTACTACAATTATTGCTGCTTCTTTTATTTTACTGCTGCTATTATTTCACTACTGCTACTGCTATAAAACTGTTGCTACTGATAAACTGTGTCGAGCAAGTCTATTTCAGGTGCAGCTGAACTGACAATTCATCTGTTAAGGCTTATAAATATTCTTTGGCTCCCCTTGTGTCGAATCAATAAATTTGGGTTTTACTTCCCTCGAAGACTGTTGCGATCCCCTATACTTGTGGGTCATCAGCCACCGCCGGCCATGTTGTGCGCCGTCCCCTTGGTGGGCCCCATTTGGCCCACCTAGGGCGACTGGCCCTCCTCCCCCTTTTTTTCCATTTTCCCTTTTGGGGTTTTCCCTAATGGGCCTCTAAGGCCCATTTAGGTTTAATGCCTTTAAAAATTCGAAATTAATTAAATAAAAAATATATTTAATCACTAATAACATTTATTAATATTAAATACGTATTATTTAATTCATTCGGGCTCCAAAACATATTTTGTTGCCTCCGATCAACATCGGACATGTCCCGGAACACTTCCGGAATCTTCGGTTTCTTTCTCTCTTATATCCAATCTAATTAAAACGTCACCTACCCTTAAGTGTGTTACTCTACGATTCGGGATCACTCCAGACATGATCGAGACACGTTCTCCGATTAATGACTAACAGCGGGATCTGAATACCCATGATAGCCCCTGTGCGTCCACGAAAGTCTTTTATCGTTTGAACCTTTAGACGTCCAGTCTCATCCATTTGCCTGGCGATACTTAGATTGTCCGAGCATCGTTCTCCGGTATGACGATTACCGAGCATGATCTCGTTATTGACAAATCTATCTTTACTCGTCTGTGATATTATATCCCCGTGACCTAGTCACATGCTTGCAAGCTCATTGATGTAATCTCACCGAGTAGGCCCAGAGTATCTATCCTGGTATGTGGATTGGCAAATCCCGCTCTTGATCACTCGCCTCCATTGCTTCCTTCGGATACCCGAAAGTGTCACCTTTATTGTCATGCTATATAAGACATGTCGTTTGATGCAATCAAAGCACCTTCCAGAAGCAGCGATTTGATATGACCTCACAGTCGAAGGTATGAACACTACGTTTCTATATCTTTTGGGTATGTCCACCACGTCATTCACCCAACGACATGACTCCGTTGTCAACCGACGTAATTATCCATGATCAGGAAACATTGATCATATGTTGCCCAATGGACTAGTTAAATAGAGACTACTAGGGACCTGGTTGTTTACATACCACATGTGTATTAATGTTTTCACGTAATACATTTATAGCATGGTACAAAAACATATTATGAACAATTGAGATATGACAAATAAAATCACTTTATTAATTATCTCTAGGGCATATCTCCAACAATGGTGCCCTCACCGAGCTCTTTCATGGCAAAAACACAATAAACATCTGATTTCTAGTGTCATTTTAATTTTCAAATATATTTACGGAGAAATCGGGTAAGATCACTCATATATCTAAATACAAAGTTTTGACCATGAAAGTTTCTAACGTAGTCAACCTCTAAGAAAACACATCAGGCTGATATGTGAGTTGCACATTCATTAAACAGTTGACCAAATGTACCCATCTTGACCACTTGTTTCCGGTTCGAGCTCTCTTAAAACCTATGTTTAGGGGAGGAGCATGTGACATGCCCGCAACCACCAAAACGTCTTTTCGTTGAGGTATCACTAGGAAAACTTGACTATCACAGCCAGAACTTAGAGCCAGCTAAACCAAAAATAAATATTTGAATTGGAAGAAAGCCCTCAGTCGGCCATAATTTAAAATCTGACTCTAATAATATTTGCGTCGGCTTTTATTATTGTTCGTCTCCAAAGATATTTTCAGTGGGGTCGGCCACGAAAAGCAACTGACTCCGATGAGACTTTTCCCTGAACGTTTCTAATAGTAATAGTTGTGGAGACGGTCGTAATTAACAGTTGCCTCGACGCCGAATTTGGGGTTGAGGTTGTCATTCTCTCCTATTATTTTGATTGTGCCTCTAAATTGGAGTTCAGGTTTTCGTTTCTAAAACGCATCCATCGCGGCAGATGCAACATTTGACAAAAGTGGACAAATTAAGCTCATCAAATATCCACTAATATAAAAAGACCTAGAGGGGTGGCTGATCCAAATAATGTCAGCCGTAAGATTAGCATCATCCAGTGATCCAAGTTTAACCAATGATGTATTCATATTAGTCATACCCCCTACTCAGAACCGTACATCCACTAAATCTAACAGCCACGATTCGCCCAATGATGAGCTTTCTCCTCACGACTGATACGTCTCAAACGTATTTATAATTTTTGGTTGTTACATATTTGTTATATATCATTGCCACATGTTTTTATAATATTTTATATCATTTTTGCATATTTTTTGAAACTAACCTATTAACAAGATTCTCACTGCCAGTTTCTGTTTTCTGTTGTCTTTTTTGTTTTAAAAAAGCTAGTCGGGGACTTTTCTCGGAATTGGCTGAAAATTTACATGAATAATTTTTATGAAGAAACAAAGACTGCGCCAGGAGGGCACCTGTGACGCCAGCCAGGCGAGGCCCACCCCTTGGTCGTGCCTGGGTCCCACCTGGAGGGCTCGAGAAGCTTTCTGCGCCGCCCTTTCGCCTATAAATTCACCTCCTCCCGAAAACCCTCGGTACCCGATCACTTTTCCAGAAATACGTCCGAGGCCGCCGCCGTCGCCAACCCTAGATCGGGAGGGTTCTGAAGCTCTTCCCGGCACCCTGTCGGAGGGGGAGATCATCACCGGAGGCATCTACACCACCATGCCTGCCTCCGGAGTGATGCGTGAGTAGTCCACCACGGGACTACAGGTCCATGGCAGTAGCTAGGTGGTTGTCTCTTCTCATTGTACTCCATTGTATTAGATCTTGTGAGCTGCCTAATATGATCAAGATCATCTATATGTAATTCTACATGTTGTGTTTGCTGGGATCCGATAAATTGTGGAAATCATGACATTCTTGTTCAGTTTATTTATGATATGTTTTATTTATGATCTTGCATGCTCTCCGATGTTAGTGTATGCTTTGGCCGAACTAATTGTTAGTATCTTTAGAGGGAGTATTTATGCTATATAGTAGGTTCATGTCTCTTTGATATGAGTTCGAGTAGATAGAAACGATTAAGACTAAAAATGTTACTAGGGGTAAAACAGTGGTGTTTATTGGTTTATGTTATAAGCATTGCTTACATTATGCACTGTGCTTATTGTAATTATCTATTGCTTGCAACTTAATACTTTCGGGTGATCTTGTAAGCCGCCTAACATGATCAGAACTAAATGCCGAAATACTGCGTGAGAATCATGTAATAAATTCATTGAAAACAGTGGTAAAAATTGTACATATCACAAATATCATAGATAATAATATTATAAATTTTAAAATACATAGATACATTTCCGACATATCACGTGGTTCCAACTACAACAATCGAAGCAAACGAAGCTTTTCATGGCAGCATGTATGCAAGTGGAGCAGACGACCAAAGAGGGTTTTACCTAACATGGATGGCAAGCTAATCTATGGGTCGAACCTCCAGAATCTGCCGCACAAATAAGATCTTTGTTGGGACGTTTAAAATTCCATGGTTAATGGTTGTGTGCATCTTTGATATGTTGATACCGGATGTGAATGTTTTTGCTTGTATCTCCTTGATGCGATTTTTGAGTTAATAAAAATTCTCTTTACCCTTAGAAAAATTGCATACATTTTCACAGCTATTTTCGTGTAGCGGGTTCTGAAGTAAATCTAGCTCATCACGTCTTATGCAGCCGTAAAGTTGGTGTTAATTCATCCGCGAGATGGTTTACTTCTATCAGATCTTGGCCAAACACTCTCATTTCCCACGCAAATGCCGTGGAGACAACGAGAAAATCTCTAACCGCAACGTGAAACTAATTACTCCACCACTCCCCGTAGCCACATTCCTAACCAATTTCTTTCTTTACACCACGCTACAACAAGCCATCAAAAACCGTTTGCGAGGTGAGCACGACATTTCCACAACAACCACAGCTACCACCTCAGATCAGCTCATTTTTCTCACACGATTTGCAACTCAATCCTTACACCCAATCGTGGACACCAAGTTTTCTCGCTACCAGAAGGCCCAAACTTGCAGGAAATGCCATGTAACTCTGAGTGACCTGCAGTGTCACTACGCTGTACACAGTGTGTGCTCTGCTATAAAACCAACGCCTCTTGACACACTCTAGGCCATCACCATTCACCACAAATCACCTGCACAACACAAGCAGAAGAGGGCAGAGCAATGGCACCCTTCACCGCCACGGCCGTCGCCATTGCCGTCATCGCACTGGTGACTGTCACCGACGTGGCTCTAGCGACGGCGAAGGGGCCGGTGATCTACATTTTCGGCGACTCGATGTCGGACGTGGGCAACAACAACTACCTCATCCTCTCCATCGCCAAGTGCGACTACCCCTGGTACGGGATCGACTACGAAGGCGGCTACCCTACCGGGCGATTCACCAACGGCAGGACGATCGGCGACATCATGGGTGATCACCATTGCTATTTTTTTTTCCAAACAACGCACGAGTGGCAATATATGTGACGTGTATTCTGTGCGTACGCATGCTTGCAGCTGCCAAGTTTGGCGTCCCACCGCCGCCGCCGTTCCTCTCCCTGTACATGACCGACGACGCGGTCCTCGGCGGCGTCAACTTCGCGTCCGGCGGCGCTGGATTCCTCAATGAGACCGGCATTTACTTCGTAAGAGATCAGGCTATGATGTTCTTCTCTTTCTTTGTTCCTGAATATGCTCACTAGTATTTGGCAGCCAGAAATCTGATGATGCATATGGGGTCTGGGCGATCTTGCAGGTTGAGTATCTGTCGTTCGACAACCAGATATCGTACTTCGAGGAGACCAAAAACGCCATGATCGCCAAGATCGGCAAGAAGGCCGCCGAGGAGGTGGTCAATAGCGCAATCTTCCAAATCGGACTTGGTACATCTAAAAGATTATATATTCTCAGCTGACCTATCAGTTGCACACTTGCACGCGATCTTATGTACTTCCTCCGTTCACAAAAAAATGTCTCAATCTTTTTTAAAATTGGATGTATGTAGACATACTTTAGTGTGTAGATACATACAAATTTAGAAAAGATTGAGACATCTTTTTATGAACGGAGGGAGTACAATTTTTGACACGACGGGTATGCACTGCTTAATTTATGCAGGGAGCAACGACTACGTGAACAACTTCCTGCGGCCGTTCATGGCGGACGGCATCTTCTACACCCACGACGAGTTCGTCGGCCTCCTCATGGACACCATCAAACAGCAGCTCACGGTACGTACGAAAGACGGATCGATCTGCCGAATAAAGTCAGCGCCTGCTTCAGTTCAGACTTCCGACTTAACACTCACATTTGCGAAATTATGATGTCGCAGAGGCTGTACCATCTCGGGGCGCGTAAGGTGTGGTTCACGGGTCTCGCCCCGCTCGGCTGCATCCCGTCGCAGCGCGTGCTGTCCGAGACCGGCGAGTGCCTGGAGGACGTGAACGCGTACGCGGTGAAGTTCAACGTGGCGGCCAAGGACCTGCTCGCCGGCCTCAACGCCAAGCTCCCCGGCGCGCGCATGTCCCTCGCCGACTGCTACTCCGTCGTCATGGAGCTCATCGAGCACCCCACCAAATACGGTAACCGATCATCCGTGCGTTCTGCCGTGCCGTGCGTGTCGGACGTGACGAGAAGTTTGGGTGTATGTGTGCAGGGTTCACGACGTCGCACACGTCGTGCTGCGACGTGGACACCTCGGTGGGGGGCCTGTGCCTGCCGACGGCGAGCGTGTGCGACGACCGCAAGGACTTCGTGTTCTGGGACGCCTACCACACCTCCGACGCCGCCAACCAGGTCATCGCCGCCCACCTCTACGCCGACATGGTCAGCGCCGGCGACGTGCAGGAGCAGCAGGGCAACGCCACCACCGCCGCTGCGCCTCGCGTCATGCGATCACCGCCACGCCCCTTGCCGCGCGCGCCGGCACCCCGGCCTCCCGTGCGTGGCGGCAACACCACCTCCTCCGCGCCGGCTGCCGGGCACGCGCAGGGGAACGGGACCGCGTCTGCGCCTCGTGTCGTCACACCATCCTCCCACGCCGCGCCATCTCCCCGGCCCTGAGCAGCCCACCAAGCTTCGACCATGGCGTCGGTCCATTTTCGTTTTTTTCGTTCATCTCCACTGTACCAAACCTGAATGTACTCGGACACTCGGCGAAACAAGGCAAATGAAGAATTATTATACCAAACCTGTATGGACCAAATCCGATTCTTACCTAGTATCCATCTCCGACTCGGTCTAGGAGTAGAAGACACCGCCGGCCGGGTTACATAATACGCAGAGCACCGGCTGCTGTCGATGATTTAAGAAAGATCTCACCTACGTACAAGCTAGCATCGCGCGGTTGCATCCGAACACGTACGACGGCGATGATGGACGAAATGACGGCCATGTACGTATTCGCGACCGTCGTGATGGTGGGCGCCGTTCTGGTGTCCTTAAGCAAGCCTCTCGTGTCGAAGTGCTGCGGAGAGTCAGCGGAGGAGCACTGGAGCATGCGGCTGCGGAACGGAGGGCCGCGCTGGCGAAGTAGAGACAGATGCTGCGGATCAACATGGAAAATGTTCTACCGGAAAATGTTCAAACTCATTGTGAAGCTACGTGCATTTCTCAATGCAATTTCTCAGAAGTTAATCAATCCAGAAACTCTACGAAGTTTACAGAAGGATGTGGTCCAATGTCTTATCAGTTTTGAGTTGCTTTCCCACCATTCTTCTTCAATATTATGACGCACCTCATAGTTCACCTAGTCGATGAGATTTTCATTCTCGGTCTTGTATTTCTACACAATATGTTTTCCTTTAAGATGTTCATGAGAGTCTCCAGAAGGAAGCATCTCCAAGGGCAATGGAACAGAGTATGTCATTAATTTTTGTGTTAACTTTATTTCTGAACTTAAACCGATCGGTGTTCCTCAATCGCGTCATGAGGGGATACTGCGTGGAAAATGCACGCTAGGAAAGAAAACAATAATAAATATGTACGGACATTCTTTCACTCAAGCACACTACACAGTTCTACAAAATTGCAGCTTGGTGGCTCCGTATATCGACGAACACATGAATATTGTACGCTCCGAAAACCCGGAGCAGTCTGACTCCTGGATTAAAAAACACATGGAGACTTTCGGCGATTAGTTGCAAACACATCTTATTAATAACACAACTGTTTGAGAACAGCTATACTTGTTGGCCAAGTCATCTTCAACTATATTGACTTTCCAAAAGTACGAGATAAATGAGAATACATTTTACACGGCCGTCCAAAATAAAAAGAGCACCAACCAAAACAGTGGTGTCCGATTTGATGCAACAAACAACAATGGGTAAAATGACACATATTATGGTTACATAGAGCAGATATGAGAACTTGACTGTGGATCTGATTTTAAGGTCACTTTGTTTCGGTGCAAATGAGTCAACCTGACAGGCGGGGTAAAGGTAGGTCCGCAGTACAGAATAACTACAGTGGATCTGAAGAATCTTGGGTACCACACCGAACCATTCGTCCTAGCCAATTACGTGGCTCAGGTTTCTATGTGAAGGACATGTCTACCAAACCGAAAAAAAGAAAAGATAAGTAAGCGAATACATCATACGATAAGCCAAAGCGCCGCATTGTTCTTTCAGAGAAAAGAAACATCGTGAGAGTGGAGGACAAGACAGACATGTCAGAAGATTACAATAATTTTGATGAAATTCCGCCCTTCACATTAAACATTGACCCAAACATCCTGTTAAGTAATGAAGATTGTCCATGGTTACGGCGCAATCAGAAGAAAGGGTCGACATACGCGAAGAAGAAAAGTTTTATACCCCAACACTAGAGACGGATGTTGGTGATGTGTAATAATGTATTAAACCTTTTATTTAACTGTGTTCTGAAAACTGTTTGGTGATGTGTAATAATGTATGAAATATATTATGTAACTGTATTAAAACAATAAACAAAGCAAGCAAGCATATCAAAACAAAACAAATAAAGGGGGCTAGTGCAAACACATGGTTTGCCGTGTGCTACGCTCAAAGGCACACGGCAAAGAACATATGTGCCGTGTGCTCCTTTTATACACACGGTATAGCATTTCCCGTGAATTTATTTAGAGCGCGGGAAATGAGCCGCCGCGACGGGAAATTTATTTAGATATTTCCCGTGAATTATTGGGGAGCGCGATCCTGATCAACTGATTTGCCATGCGGTTACATAAAGGAGCACGACAATGATAACTTTGCCGAGCGGTCTAGATTTGCCGTGCGTTTTGTGTCCATTTTGCCGTGACATATACTTTGCCGTGTGCTGGCGATCTTCTGTGCCGTGCTTCATTTCTTTGTCGTGATCTTTTTATTTCCTTCACGGCAAATTATGCTTATACTTTGCCGTGTTCCGGGAACATGGCCGCACACGGCAAAGATCGATCATCACGGGAAAGACAGATTTTCCGGTAGTGATGTGTCACTGGTATTTGGACATTGTGTACATAATTCCTATCTGTTTACAATTATGAAAATTAAGCGAAGGGAAGTTTCTTTCTATCTTGGTTCTAACTACAACTGCACTTGGCTGTTACAGATTCTCTTTTGAACAATATCTGGTCAATATCTTCTTATCACTTCTGGATCGGTGTTTTGATCGCCCAGGTTCAACATGATAACTTGACAGATACTACAACTTTGGGTTTGCCGGTGGATACTCTTGATTATGTTTTCAATTATTTGACATGTCATTTTCTATGTGTTTACTAAAGATAAGCGAGTGATCCCAGATGTGTGAAAAGGAGTAGATCAATTTGTGTTTGTCACTTTGGTCCCTTTTCTTAGTAGACTAAAAATAAAATTGGGATATGGGAAAGCCATGTTGGCTATAACACATGTTGGTTCAAATTTTAAAAAACTTATAACAAGGTTAGTTCCCGATTCCTCTGTTGAGTAGTTTAATTTCTATTTGGTTGTTTAGGCGCATATTGTTACATCATGCAAGTCCAAGGATTTAGCAACAGCTGGATCAAAAAATATGCTGCACACTATTGTTTTACAAACTATTGGTTTATTTGATTGCACACTGGTTAATTGTGTAAGGTTCTACAGATTACAAGCTGTGTTTTTCTCATCCTTGGTCGCTGATTAACGAATATTTTTCCAACAGACAGACCGGTGCAAACTGTAACTCTTTACATAATCGGACATCAATATGTGTTTCAACGCCATATTTTAGGTTCAAGATATACTTATGTTAAAAAGTTCCCTTTAGTTCCGCCGGGATAATTACAAACACATTTAGTTATTCGTGGATACGAGTATATCATGCTTGTTTTAGCACTCATCCAATTGCTTGTTTTAGCTATCACTTGTACTCTCCTTTCGATAATTGGAATTCCAAAGCCATGCAAGCTGAGCAAGACAATGAAGGCGTGTAACCGGTTGTGGTTAAGGTCAATTTGGTGTTCAATGACTGGAGGGTATGCGATGTTCAAGGTTATGGACGTTGAGCTCTTGTGGCTTCTCATAGACTAGAAGAAGATGAGTACAAACAGTAAGATGTTTGACAATCTGCTACAAGTTTGCGACTTCTAATTGGTAAAGTGTCTATTTATTTTTTCTTTTTATTAGTGTCCGGTTGTTTTCTGTTTGCGGGTTGTTTTGCTGAGTGTATTGTTTGGTCATATTGCAGGGACCTTTTCTCCTGCTGATGGTGAAGTTTTCCAGGAATTATATGCTACCTTGATCGTCAGTTGCTGATGGTCATATTTGGGATCAGTGCGGTGCACGCTCTAGAATATTTAACTACTTTGTCTTTCCTGGCCCATGTATAAGCGACTACAACTTAACAACTATGTTATGTCTAATTATATGCATTGAACTATGCTTTCTGGTGAAAAATGATGTTTGATCACACTGTATGTCTTACCTATCAACTCAATTGTGTTACTTATGTCATTGTGATTGTGTACCCGAAAATATGAAACAAAACTGGTTAGTATGCCCCTTTACCCTAAATAAATGCTGGCGGTTTTACCACGCCGGTCACGTTTTATCAAAACAAAATGCAGCCGGGTGAGGTGAAACTCGCCTATTCGTCTAGTATTGATTAGTTCTGAAAGTGCGTATGATCAAGTCAGCTAGCACAACACATACGACCCAGTTCTTGTTTCTCGTATGTGAATATTCTAGTTGTCGCCAGCATGCCTTCCTTTTATGTCCAATCGATAGGTTAATCTAACGTTTTTATTCTTCAAGAGCGACCAGTCTTCTGAAATATTGATCCTTGAGCTACGGAATTTTGACATGACCTATTCCATTTTTGGACATATAGAGGTATTTTTCTTATCCAACTTTTCTACCTAAATTATAGCTTGCTTAGATTCACGGAGAAACAAGCCAATATGTGGACCGTGGAAAGCCATATAGCTAAAATTACAGTCTTACGGGAATTGCCATGATGATTATCACTGTTTAGTAAGCAACAACGAACAATTTTCCTTGTCAGTTTTAAACTACCAAAGATCGAGCATTGCATCAAACTTATAAACATATGCAAGTTGGTTTGTTCCAGTCTTACGGAATTTCAATAGGTGGTATTTGTATAGACACTAATTCTGAAGGATTCTAGCCACTGCAGGTGCAAATATCAAACCACTGAACTTATTTATGATAATGTGAACCATTTGGTTTTTACAAAATGCTGACCATCTAATAATTATTTCAGGCAATTATAAGGATCAGTACTACACACTCTTGCTCTAAAACATTTACCACTGCTTTTGGAACATCATATTGTGCCGATTATTTTGATGAACACCACAAATGTCCATGCAATGGTTAGTAAGTTAGCCTCTAAGGCTATAAACATCAGGCAATGAATTAATTGTCAAACAAAGCCATGAAATGCACTCCCAACTACAGTACTAAAGTACTTACACAGTGGCAGCACGTCGGCCAACGTACGAGTGGCTGGAGGGGAGGTAGCGGAGGGCGTCGAGGTGGCGTGCACGATTCTCTGGCCGGCAATGGTGCGGCTCACTCACCCGAGATGGAGACGGTGGCCTTCGTTCCCGCAGGAGAGGAGAGAGGTGGCCACCAAATCCAATCCAGCTGTCCTCGAGGGCCTGACAGCGGCTCCGATCCAGCTGTCCTCCAGGCCTGGCGGTGGTGGCGGAGCTTGCAGAACTCCATTGGGCGGAGGCGGTTGCTGGACTCCGGCACGATCTCCAGCGTGATACGTCTAAAACGTATCTATAATTTTTGATGTTCCATGCTTATTTTATAACAATGTCACATGTGTTTTTACACTTATATATCATTTTTATGCATTTTCTGGGACTAACCTATTAACAAGATGCCACAGTGCCAGTTCTTATTTTCTGCTGTCTTTTTGTTTCAGTAAATCTATTAAAGAAATATTCTCGGAATGGGATGAAAATTGACGAAGCCCAGTTATATGAAGATACGAACACGAAGTCCGAAGGGCGACCGAAGAGGAGCACCAGGGCGGCCAAACGCCACCCCGACGCGCCAGCATGTGGGGCCACGACCTAGGGGCGTCTAGGCCCCCTGTCCACCGCCTCGCTCCCCTCTTTCTAACATAAATACCTCTTCAGAAAAACCCTAGGGACCCGAACACAATTCCCCGAAAAGATTCGAGGCTGCCGCCGTCGTCAACCCTAGTTCGGGAGGGTTCTGGAACTCTTCCCGACACTCTGCCGGGGGGGAGATCATCATCGGAGGGCTTCTACATCACCATGCCCGCCTCCGGAGTGATGCGTGAGTAGTTCATCCTTGGACTACGGGTCCATGGCAGTAGCTAGTTGGTAGTCTCTCCACTTTGTGCCTCCATGTTTAGATCTTGTGAGCTGCCTACATGATCAAGATCATCTTTATGTAATGCTACATGTTGTGTTTGCTGGGATCCGATGAATTGTGGAATTATGATCATCTTTGTTCAGTTATCTATGTTATGTTTTATTTATGGTCTTGCATGCTCTCCGATGCTTATGGTTACTTTGGCTAAGTAGTTGTTTGCATCTCCAAGAGGGAGTATTTATACTCGATAGTAGGTTCATGCTTTCATGTGTCTAGACTTGAGTTGACAGAAACAATCAAGACCATGTTATGCTGTTGCTACTAGGGATAAAACAGTGATGTTTATTGCTACGGTTATATCCATTTCTTACTTTACGCACATTGCTTATTTCAATTATCTGTTATTTGCAACTTAGTACTTTCGTGTGACACTGGATAGCGACCCCGGGGTGGATTATTAGTCATAGATGCAGCTAGCAAGCGGTCTATTTTTTTTTGTATTGACTAATTAAATATTACACTGAACTATATTTTGTCATGATAGCATTGTCATGCCCCCACAATTTGTCAACTGCCTAGCTGTAATTTGTTCACCCAACATGTTATTTATCTTTCGGAGAGACACTACTATTGAACTGTGAACCCCGGTCCAATTTCCCCATATTGTTTACAACCATTTCCTTATTTTTCATTAATCATTTGCTCGCTGCACCGTTCTCACTTTCATCATATTTTCCACCATACGTTTAATCCTTTGTTTTCAGCAAGCCAGGATGATTGACAACCTTCCTGTTTCGTTGGGACAAATTAGTTTGTTTGTGTGTGCATAGGTCCACGTCAATAATCGTAAACGGCGCCGTTGACACCAAGCCGAAGCCTTCTCCAAGTCCTACTGGTCCGACAACCTTGGTTTTGTAATAAAGAGAAAACTTGCTACTAGCTGCTTCTCAACCTTCCTCTTGGGGTTCCCAACGAGCTTTGTTAGGCCGCATCAGCAAAGATTTTCTGGCGCCGTTGCCGGGGATTTGAAAGCTTCAGCTAGGTGAGTTTCACATCACCTTTTACTTTACTTTGTTTTTGTCTTGCTTAGTTTATTTTTACTTAGTCTTGTTTGCATTAAAAATTAAAAACTACAAAAAATTAAAATTTCAGCACCTAGTCTTTTTACTATTTTATATTTTTAGTTATCATGTCTAGCTCTACTCCCTCTGTTATGTCACCCGAAACTGAAGTTCTTACTTTTAAATAAGGAAGTGGAGAAAGTTTTAAAAATGCTTGGGCTATAATTCTAGAATCCTATGAAAAAACTGAACCAAGAATTACCATGAGCCTGCTTCTTAGTAGTTTCTAATTTGGTATTCTTCTTTGTTATAGATATGCTTTAGATGCTATAGTGGGAGGAGATTTTCTTCACTACAATGGAGATCAAGCTTTCAATGCTATAAAAAGTTTAATAGCATCTTCCTCATCAACAAGTAATATGATTTGCCCCCACTCAAACTATTTTCTGGGTCCGCCCCTGTATAAAGTGCGAATAACACGGATCAGCACATTCCTTTCATCACATCGTCGGTGGTGAAACGGAGCTAGCTAGCTAGACATATTCAATCCATGCAAAAGAACAACGTGAGGCAGCGTGCATGATATCAAAGTATATCTGTGATAAACTAATGAAAGCTCTTAGGTAAGTGGATATGGGCATGGCAATATCATATCACGTTAATTAGCATGATCATGGTGCTTTGTGGAGTAGATGTGTGGTGAGAGACACTATGCCTGGCGTCTAGCGATCGCGGCATCTCTCTGTGCTACTATATAAGGCAACGGTGCCTTTTAGTGCGGAAATTCGTTTTGACACCCGAGCACATATGCTCCCTGTATCCTGTCCCTACAAAATCTTCGAGATTTGTGTCTCCCTGTCCCTTTCAGCGCATTTTACCATGGTAATTTCAGATCACTGGCCCACCGTTGTCTCCCCCAGTTGATGACGACGGTGCCGTCCACCACTCACGGAACAGACACGGCGGGATGGACCGCTACCTCATTCGAAGCAAGATCCAGCAAATCTTTATCCCCACCCGCCGTCTTCCTTCGTGTCCCTCCCTCACCACAGCCGCCCCCCATCCAGTTCTACCTTCCGCCGACGGGATGTCTTCCTCCGCCTCATCTTCTCAAGCTCTGCCACCCCCAAACGTTTTTCCCTTGATTCCTTGCCCGTTCTGCGGCGAGGAAGTCATTAATTTCGCTTCTACAATTGCACTCCATGGACTTAACGTGATGATATATAAAATCAGTCAGCCACGTCACCGACTTAACGTCCGTCGTGATGGAATGACCAAAGATTGGCAAATCCACAACTTCGTGACCAAGTTTTGAGATTTTGCAACTTGGTGACCAATCCTTTCATTTCGCGCAACTTCGTGACCTCTGGTGCGTTTCACTCATCAAATAATATAGCCGTGATAAACTAGTGAAAGATGTTAGGTCATTAGGTGAGTGGATGCACATGGCAATATCATCACGTTAATTAGCATGATCATGGTTAACCAGTCATACATATATATATATATATATATATATATATATATATATATATATATATATATAGGCACCACAAACAAGTTGCTTGGTGGAGTAGTTTTTTTCTTTCGAAATGGGCTTGGTGGAGTACGTAGTTGTGTGGCCAGAGAGACTGTGCCTGGCGATGGCGGCATCTCTCTAGCTCTCTCTCTCCTACGGAGTATACTACATAAAGAGAAGACCAGAGTCTATCGACATGCACACACGGCTCGTTCAACTTCAAACAAAATGGAGCTCCTTACGCTTCTTGCCACTGTCTCGTGCCTCCTCCTAGCTGCCGTAGCTCTCCGGCGAAGCACTAGGCGAGCCCGTTCCGGCAGGACCCCCCATGATGTCCACGACGCCGCTGTGGCCCACCGCGCGCTCAACGAGAACGCGGACGCCTTCTTGGACCGTCCTGCCGGCATCTTCCCCGCCGTCCTGGGCACCGGGCTCCGCCGGGGCCAGCGGAACGAGACGATTGCCACGTCATCCCACGGCCCGCACTGGCGCGCGCTCCGCTGCAACCTCACCGCCGACGTCCTTCATCCCTCCCGCGTCGCATCCTTGGCGCCGCTGCAGCAGGAGGCCGCCCGGGCCCTCCTCGCCGGCCTGTTCGACCAGGTCCCGGGCGAGGTGTCCGTTGTTATCCGTGGAGACCTCAACCGCGCCGCGTTCTCCCTAGCGGCGCGTATGTGCTTCGGCGATGGCGTCGACGGGAGCCGCGTGCGATCCATGGAGCAGGAGATACATGATCTGGTTAATACCATCGGGGAGCTCATGCCTGTGCTGGACGGCTCGTGGCTGGCCCAGGTCGTGTACCGGAGGCAGCTTAGCCACCTCATGGGCGCCCTCGGCAGGCAGAAGCAGCTGTTCCTTCCTCTCATCGACGCAAGGAGGCAGCCTGAATCTCGAGTTTATAGCAGTGGCGTCGTTGCCTATCCATACGTGGACTCACTTCTTGATCTCCACGTCCCCAACGGTGAGGGCGGACGGCGCACGCTCAGGGAAGACGAGCTGGTGAGCCTCATATCGGAGTTTCTTAGCAGCGGCTCGGGCCCGATCATAACCTGCGTCGAGTGGACCCTTGCTCACCTCATCGGCAGGCCGGAGGTCCAGGACGAGCTACGGAGCGAGATTGACGGCGAGACCACCACCGATGACGGCATGGTCTCCATCAAGAGCCTTCGGAGCAGCATGCCGTACCTGAACGCGGTGGTGCTTGAGAGCCTGCGCATGCACCCGGTGGTGCCGTTCATCGTGCGCGGGACGCATGGTGACGGAGCAGCAGTGGTCGGCGCGGACACGATGCCCGATGACGGCTTGAAGCCGGTGAAGTTCAATCTTGGTGACATCGGAAGGGACATCAAGGTGTGGACGGATCCCGATAAGTTCCGGCCTGAGCGGTTCCTGCCCGGAGGCGAGGCGAAGGGTGTCGGCCCGTCGCCAGGACCCAGGGAGGTGAGGATGATGCCGTTCGGTATAGGGCACCGGCACTGCCCTGGCACGGGCTTCGCGATGCTGCAAGTGAAGTCCTTCGTAGCCGCGCTTGTGGGAGAGTTTGAGTGGGCGGATGACACTGGGAGTGGTGGTGGAGTCGACATGACGGAGCTGGACGTCTTCTTCAAGCAGATGAAGAAACCACTTTCCGCACGTGTCACGCGACGTGTAAAATCCTGATTTCCTCTTGTTTATTATCTGGGTTGTGTTCGTTCATTTGCAACTGTACGTGATCCTGCTCGTTAGGATTTGACACGCATGGTGTTGTCATATTTATTTCCAGTGTGAAGTCAAACTGTAAAGCTGTGTTTACCTAAGTTTTATTTGTTGTAATACTACTCCTACTCCTTCGGTTCCAGAATTTTTTTATGTTCTACATTTTTCTACACTCTAAATTTTAGCCATTGATTATATTCTCGAAAATCAACGCCAGCCCATAAAACGAAACATTCGTGCTCTCTCTATTGAACGTGATCAATTTTAATTTAGTTTGAATTGGTTGTTTATATATGGAAATAGTATTATTAAAGGACATACTATTTGTTTTAAAATTTGGAGGATGTAGATGATATTGAAACAGAGGAAAACCTTTCTAGACTTGCACGGTGCAAGTCAAAGGCAAAACATAATATCTGTAAAGACGGTTACAATATTTATGATACATAAAAGTCATTTGCAATTGTCTATCCATATAGAGTGAAAACACATATTTACCCTTTATGTGAGTTTTGATAATTGATAACACAATATGTGTGTATCAAGTGTTAGGGAAGTGTTTTCGCCCAGAAGCATGTGTTGCAAACAATCACTGGCTGGGGACGAAACAAATCAGAGGTATGGCGTAGTATAAAGAAATGATGCAAAACCGAAATAGTGCCGAACAAATAACACTATATATTCTTGATGATATAGTAAAATAAAAATTTAACCACATATGAATATAAGGAAAAGCTAAAAACATACCAATCGCAAAGCTCTCCTTTTTTAGAAAAACATTTCTTGCATAATTTTGTGTCGATCATGAATTTAAAACATCCCTCGCTCGATGTAGCACATCATCAAGTCATCAAGAAATAATCATTGAAATATGTTTGCACATCTAGGTCTTGATGATCATTGTCGCTCATAAGTCCCTTTCAACTGTTGTCGTCGCCACCCGAAAAAACAATGCCAACTCAATGAGACGATAAACCGAAGAACATTGTATGCTTTTCAAATATGAAGACAGTCTACATAAGGTATTGAGCTCTTTGCGTATGAATAATGACTGAGCTAATATAATTATATTTTTAGCCAGTAAAATATGCAAAGCCAAAGTATAACCATAAAACATAATATATGACATACCAAGAGTTTGTTTGGGTCACCCTATAAGCTGGTCAAAATACGCTCAAGTACTTGTTAAATATCAGATCTAGACATTGTCTAAAATCGGGTTTTATTAGATTGGGAATTCGCTATTTTGGGTTGTGGCTGACTAGATCTGGTCTTTATTTTCGATTATGATACGGTTTTGCGCAATGTTCGGTAGACATCCCATAGTCAAAGCATTCTTTGCTGAGTTCTTCTTCGTCGGGCACTTGACAAAACCTTTACCAATATTTAGAATCTAGTACTTGGCAAAATAAAGGCGTAGTGGATGGAAACGGTGCCTGCCACGTGTCCACAAAGTTTTCTAAGGCCCCGTTCTTTTGGAGCTTCTCAGCGGCTTAGAGGTGAAAATAAGCCTAAGCCTAAAAGAACTACTCCATAGATTTTAAACTGTTTCCTGGGACAGCCAGCTTCGGCCCATCCTTCACAGTGGGGAGAAGCTGGGATACCCAACTTCCCGCAACCGCCCGTGGCTTCCCGCAAGTGGAATCGAAGCGTTTTTTGCGTTGCCCCTGTTTGACATGAAAATTACACCGAATTGCCATGCGCTATCCTGAACAAATTTCCTCTCTCTTTTCCTCTCCTTCCAAGCGAACAGTTCGCATCACTCCCGGAGCAACTCCGGCGCCGGCGCCACCGCATGTCGCCTCCGTTGCGGCCGTCCGCCGGATCTCCGCCTCTGTTCCGCTGCGACCGTCCGCCGGCTCTCCGCCTCCGTTGCGTTGCGGCCGTCCGCCGGCTCTCCGCCTCCGACCGACCTGCTTCTCCCGCTGCTATTGTGTCTTCTTCTTCTTGCTTCGGAGCAGCAGCTGGCCGGGCAGGGTGTGCTGTTCGAGCCCCCTTGCGTGGGCTTCAACTTGTGCCTCTGCTGCGAGCATCGGCCGGCGCTGGCGTGCGCCTCTTGCTGCTCGAATGGAAACAGCTGTGGATGCGTGTGGTTCTGCGTTGTCCTTGTCAAGCTGAAGGTGGCCTGCTCATCAATGGATTCAGAACCTGCACACAAGGATTCGTGATATCTCTCCTAGTCCTTTTTCTGCTCAGTTTGATGCGGATGCGTGCAAATGTGAGGATAATGGTATGCCCGAAATATGGTTAAGTGGTCGGACGCTTTTGTGGGGTGCAGTGACTCTGAGCTTCTTCTGACATATATTTCCCTGTTCAAAAACAATGAATCCTATATTTATTATATTATTTAGCAATTTATATGATGTTTGACATAACATTTTGTGAGCACATATGCAAAAATAGTACAAAATTAACTCAAAATATGTTACATAAATTTATCCCAAGGGTGTTATAGACTTTCCATCATACAACTCAGACAATAAGTTAGGACAAGAGAAGCCCAAAAGAACTGTACTGTAGTTTCTCGTGAGCTTATTTTTACTGCTGTTTCTCTGGGCAGCTCAATATAGCTCGGCTTAAGCGCAAGCCGGAGCCGAAAAGAACTGGGCCCAAGCACCCCGGCCCCGAGCAGTCGCACCACCAGTGACCACGTCCTAGTCACAGCATTGCACCTCGCCACAAACGACACACGACAATTCGCGACATCGAGGACACCACAAGGCGTATTGCCACCTAGTCTAGGCTGCAAGAGCATGAGGTTCGAGGTGGCACGACTAGGTCGTTGATGCGCATGGCCATAGGGGAGGACGGTGGAGGCGCGGCCGGTCGATTGTTGGAATAAGGCGACGCTTGGAGGACAAGAGGTTGTTAGGGGAGATGGCCAAAGTTTGTGAGGATCAGTGGCACGGAGGCGCATCGGTGATGCGGTGCGGCAGCTGGAGCTTGCAAGCTTGCCGGTTCGTTGTTGTGGTCGTGGTTGTGCCTCCGTCGCGTTCATCCGACAAAGAAGGGAGGGGATTGAGAGAAGAGACAAGGGATTGGGTGAAAAGGAAGAGAGAGCAAGAGGAGAGAGAATTAGACATATATTTTCACATGTATTTTTGTGTAGTGGTTATTGAAGCAAGTTAAGCTCATCACGCTTTACACAAGCAACCTTAAAGTGGGTGCTAATTTAGCCGCGAGATTGCTTATTTTTTCTGATATTTTGTTTCTCTATTTTCTTTGTCTTTCTCATGCTCCTTCCGCCGCGAAATATATCGCCCGGGGTATATATCTCTACTATATAATATAGTTAGAGGTGATGGTTGGTACGTTTTTAAAAGTTCTCATTTTACCCTCGCGAGCTGGTAAATATTACTATTTATGCCCGTCAAACATTGCCTGCTCGCTCCACCCATGGAAACGAAAAAACAAATGCCCCAAATCGTCCGGTGGCTGCCCGCCCCTGTCGACGACGCGGATGTTGAAGCGTCCACAGCACGCGCGCGTCGTTCCCAAATCATCCGGTGGCGGCGCAGGACTACGCCCCGAGTTGCTGTGGGCGGCGCAGATGACGGCGCTCCAGCAGCAGATTGTGGAGGAGTGGCGGCGGAGGGAGAAGAAGGGGTGGTGCTCCGGTCTTTCTTCCTCGTCGCATTCAACGGGCCTCCTAGCTGAGATGCAGGCGGTGGAGCGCATCACGCGGGAGCTTCGTCGAGCGCGTCGGCCCGATTGGAACAAGATGTGTGTCGACTCTCCTGTCCGCTGACGTCTGACTGCATGCATCGCTGCCCGACAGTACCCGGCCTGAACGATAGGTCCGTCTCCCCATGTCGATGATGCCTGCTGCTATACAAAATGTGAGGTTGAGCCTCATGGTAGAACGACTTTCACCATGCTTCTTCGATGCCACCTGACCAGAGATGTAAGCAACTCCCTTTCTTTGATACATCCTTATGTAGTTCTATGTTCATGCATGGTCGATCGTATTGAATCTCCCTTTCTTTGAATGTCTAAACTATGTACTGTCGGTGGTGTATACACCGTTCAGATGCTCGATGAAATTCCTAACCAAGACGTAAAAAAAGGTCAGCACAGCCTTTGGTCTTTACAGGGTCGGCCTGCTCCACGTTTGCATTCAGAGCACATAACCAGTACAATTAGATGGATAATAGAGTTGATATATAGCACTGTTTTCCCCGCCTAAATCTTTGTCATTTCTGGCCTTCTAGATTTCGTATTAAAGGGTAAAGAGATTAATCCAGAAAAGGAGAGTCCTGAGCTTGAGAGATGATAAAGTGAGATTTTACTTAACAAAGGAGTGGGTGTAAGATACATTAGCAGCCAGGAAACAAAAGGTTAGATTGACTTGCGTGAGCTGATGAAGTATTTAGTTCTTCAAATCACCAAGAATAAATGGTTATCTCCACACTTCATTTTTAGAGGAAGATCTATGGCTAGAAACCGTGCATCATCTGATAAATTGTTGTTCATTACTTCATTCTCCAGCGAGGTCTGGTTTAAATGAGAAAAAGCCCAGGAGTGCCAAAGTCCCACACTATGACATATTGTTGTTCAAAATTTTATGTATGTATATATGTGGGTGACGTTTGTACATTTCATAGCGGACAAAAAATCAAGAGGTTCAAATTATATGACATGCAACAATAAGAAATTACATTGCTAAATAAGGCATTTGTAGCAAATACCATTTAAAATATATATTAAGGTGAACTTGAGACATCTTGACATGGACGAAGTTGGAATACAATTATAGAAAAAATAAGGAGAACTACTTTGTTCCCGTTGCAACGCACGGGCATTTTGCTAGTAGACATAGTTTTATCGCAAAACGAAGGAGGCGGTGCAAAGTTTGATAAAATTAGACGACCGAGGGAAGCTCGGACCTCCACGACATACTTGGCACTTCTCGGCACGCCATGGGCCTTGTAACTCCCCTAATTGGGCTTCTGAGTTCCATCTTGGGCTGGTTGACTTCGTCTTCAAAAAATATGAACGCCGTGCGATAGTCAAAAAATACTACCATGAGGCCTTTTTTTGCCTTTCAAAAATTAAATTCTGAAGTATTCAAATATCGATAGAAATCGCGAAATAAATTTATTGAAAAGAGTAGTGAAAAATTGTATATATTACAAATATTATAGATAACAATTTAAGAACTTTAAAATACATAGATACATTTCCGACATATCACTTGGTCCCAACTACAGCAATCAGAGCAAAAATAGCCTTTCATGTAGGCCTAGAATTTGAGCCGAGCCGAGCGAGTGGGCGGACGACCAAAGAGCGTTTTACCCAACATTGATGGCGAGCTAATCGACGGGTCGAGGTTCGAGCATCAGCCGCTCAAATAAGATCTGACATTTCAAATTTCATTCTTAAGGGTTTTGTGTATCTATGCACATACCGGTTGTGAATCTTTTTGTTGGTATCTTCATGATGCAAGTTTTGAATTAATAAAAGTTCTCTTTAACCAGAAAAAAGATAGTTTTCACAATTACCCCTCCGTTTCTGAATATAAGAGTTTTAGTTTTTTAAAATTTCCATGTATCTAGACGTGTTTTTTTTGCGAAACACAGTATGCATGCGCTCATATATACGCGCACACACTCACTCATATGAACGCACGTACGCGCGCACACCCTACCCCTATAAGCACCTCCGAGAGACTGAGCCGGCGGGTCGAGTCTTGAGATTGACGAAGTCATCACAGGCGTTTCGTTGTCGATGAGAACGTCGTCTCCCACTGAAGAATATTCTGCCTTAAATGAGAAACACCAGCGTCAAATCTGGGGTTTGAAATCTGGTGAGCTGTGGGTACAACCACCCTTCTTAGGCCCCCTTCTTTTCAGCTTATTTTCCAGATTCTCCCAGAAGCTACCCTCCATCAGCTTCTCCCAGAATCTCATTTTTTAAATTTGTTTAAACTTCTAAATTTGTCTTCCCAATACTTATTTAGAAGTTTAAACAAATTTAAAAAACGAGATTCTGGGAGAAGCTGATGGAGGATAGCTTCTGGAGAATCTAGAAAATAAGTTGAAAAGAAGGGGGCCTTAATCATCCTGCCACAGGCAGGTTCTCGTATCTAGACGTGTTTCTACACTATAATATCTAAAATCTTATAATTAGAAACGGATAGAGTACGTTTTCTGTCTCATGAACGATATGTGGAAGTAATATTACTCCACCCGTAGCCACATTCCTAACCAATTTCTTCTTATTTACACCACACGCTATCCCAAGCCATCAAAAACCGTTTGCGAGTTTTTTTTTTTGAACACCACACAACCATCACTTTTATAAGCTATCAAAGCAAGGTACAACACGGTGATTACAACAGTGATTACAACTTACATCCTTAAAGAAGAAACCTAGCTGGACACCGAAGAAAAGAACTGAGTACAAAGATTGGATATGCCGAAGAGTACAACCGGAGCCTATCAGGGGGTCCGTCGAGAACTCGGACGCAACAAACCTGGAGTCGCACTCTTCTAGGGCCTCTTGCAATCTAGCCAACCGTAGAGCAAGCGGCTCAACCAGCAATCGCATTGGCAGACGCCTATGAGGTAAGGAATTGAGCTGTAGATATGAAATGTCCAACACCGAGCCCAAATCAGGAGGTTCTTGGCTGTTAAATCTGAGAAACCGCAGCAGAGACGATCTCACCCGCCTCCAGCATGTCCCGAACAGCAAGAACGCACATCCAACATGTACCGCAGCTTACAAAGGATACGAAGTGCACCAACTAGATGAATAGCAATGAAGCTCCAAGGATGAACTGGTGAGAGTCGACGTCACCGAGCAGGACCTCCTGGTAGCATCAAACTCACACCTCCACCAACAATTCCACCAACCAAGCCCAACAGTAACACCATCTCCATCCTCACCCTCACCACCACGGCCGGCCAAGAGAAGGAAGATACAAACCATACCACTGGGAGCACAACGAACGCGCTTATGCAAGGAGCAATCACCAAAAACCACCACGGCTATCTCCTTCCTCAGGAGCTCGCCGGAGAGGTTCAGCAGCCGCCGCCTGGTGTCGCGCGAGGACACCAGATCGAAGAAGCTCCAAAAGAGACACCAGCCCCGAACTACAGCTGTGGCAGAGCAAGTCCTCTCCCCTCCCTTGCCTCCACGGCCGGCCAAGAGGGAGTAAACACGTCTGCACAAGCTGGAGAACAGGTGATGTCGATGCTGGATCAAGGGGTCGATGTCGAGCTTGCCATGGACACCCTCCCGCCGCAGGAGCATGTCGAGGAGGAGCCGAATCGGCCGCCTGGCGCAGCACCCTAGCACCAAGACGGAACCACCCACTGGGCACCAAATCCATCTAATCCCCTCCCTCTGCCACCACCATGGGAGCACGCAGGGAAGAGCTTTGAGGAGAATGGCACCCAGCAGCCCTTATTCAAAGAAGAAACGCCAGATCCTTGCACCTGCCACCATCCCCACCATGGAGAGAAACGGGAAGCAAGCTCCGGCCGCACGCCGTCGCCGGGCTCCGGCGAGAAAGCGGCAACTTCAAGGCAAAACACCAAACTAAGGGAAAACCCTACACCTACTATGCACAGGAGGGCCGGCCGCCCTCTCCACCCCCCACTCCGGCCGGCAGAGCCGCCGGAGGGAGAGGGGAGAGGGGCCGGAAGAGGTGGCGCAAGAAGCAGAAACGAGGGCGGGGGAGAGAGCTGGGAGGCGAAGGGATAAGGCCGAGTAAAAGGCAAGTTTGCGAGTTGAGCACGACATTTCCACAACAACCACAGCTACCACCTCACCTTAGCTCAAAATATTTCCGATATATCCCCTCCCGTTGGTTTAACGTCTAAGCCTTTCCTCACACGATTTGATCTTGCAATTCAGTCATTACACCCAATCGAGGACACAAAGTTTTCTGACTACCAGAAGGCCCAAACTTGTAGGAAATGCCATGTAGTTGAATGGTGATGGCCTGCAGGTGAATGGTGCCACTTGACACACTATAGGCCATCACCATTCACCTGCACAACACAAGCAAAAGAGCATTCACCGCAGACGACAGAGCAATGGCACCCTTCACCGCCACGGCCGTCGCCATTGTCATCATCGCGCTAGTGTCTGTCACCGACGTAGCTCTGGCGACCACCACGATGACAACGGCAGCGAAGAAGCCGGTGATCTACATTTTCGGTGACTCGATGTCGGACGTGGGCAACAACAACTACCTCCTCCTCTCCATCGCCAAGTGCGACTACCCCTAGTACGGGATCGACTATGAAGGCGGCTACCCCACCGGGAGGTTCACAAACGGCAGGACCATCGGCGACATCATGGCTGCCAAGTTTGGCGTCCCACCGCCGCCGCCATTCCTCTCCCTGTACTTGACCGACGACGCAGTCCTCGGCGGCGTCAACTTCGCGTCCGGCGGCGCAGGGTTCCTCAATGAGACGGGCATCTACTTCGTAAGCGATCGAGCTACGATGTTTCCTCTCTTCTTAGTTGCTGAATATGCTTTATTTGACAGCCACAAACCTGATGATGTATGGGATCTCTTTGTGATCTTGCAGCTTGAGTACCTGTCGTTCGACAACCAGATATCGTACTTCGAGGATTCCGTGGTCATGGAGCTCATCGAGCACCCCACCAAATACGGTAACCGATCATCTAACGAAACGTGCGTCCTGCCGTGCCGTGCGTGTCGGACATGACGAGAAGTTTGGGTGTATGCATGTGTGCAGGGTTCACGACGTCGCACACGTCGTGCTGCGACGTGGACACCTCGGTGGGGGGGCCTGTGCCTGCCGACGGCGAGCGTGTGCGACGACCGCAAGGACTTCGTGTTCTGGGACGCCTACCACACCTCCGACGCCGCCAACCAGGTCATCGCCGCCCACCTCTACGCCGACATGGTCAGCGCCGGCGACGTGCAGGAGCAGCAGGGCAACGCCACCACCGCCGCTGCGCCTCGCGTCATGCGATCACCGCCACGCCCCTTGCCGCGCGCGCCGGCACCCCGGCCTCCGTGCGTGGCGGCAACACCACCTCCTCCGCGCCGGCTGCCGGGCACGCGCAGGGGAACGGGACCGCGTCTGCGCCTCGTGTCGTCACACCATCCTCCCACGCCGCGCCATCTCCCCGGCCCTGAGCAGCCCACCAAAGCTTCGACCATGGCGTCGGTCCATTCTCGTTTTTTTCGTTCATCTCCACTGTACCAAACCTGAATGTACTCGGACACTCGGCGAAACAAGGCAAATGAAGAATTATTATACCAAACCTGAATGGACCAAATCCGATTCTTACCTAGTATCCATCTCCGACTCGGTCTAGGAGTAGAAAACACCGCCGGCCGGGTTACATAATACGCAGAGCACCGGCTGCTGTCGATGATCTACTGAAGAAAGATCTCACGTACGTACAAGCTAGCGTCGCGCGGTTGCATCCGAACACGTACGACGGCGATGATGGACGAAATGACGGCCATGTACGTATTCGCGACCGTCGTGATGGTGGGTGCCGTTCTGGTGTCCTTAAGCAAGCCTCTCGTGTCGAAGTGCTGCGGAGAGTCAGTGGAGGAGCACTGGAGCAGGCGGCCGCGGAACGGAGGGCCGCGCTGGCGGAGTACAGACAGATGCTGCGGATCAACGTGGAAAATGTTTTACCGGAAAATGTTTGAATACTTATTGTGAAACTATGTGCATTGCTTAATGCAATTTCTCAGAAGGTAATCAATCCAGAAACTCTACAAAGTTTACAGAAGGATGTGTTCCAATGTCTTGTCAGCTTTAAGTTGGTATTCTCAACATCCTTCTTCAATATTATGACGCACCTCATAGTTCATCTAGTCGATGAGATTTCCATTCTCGGTCTTGTATTTCTACATAATATGTTCCCCTGTGAGAGGTTCATGGGAGTTTTAAAAAAATATGTTCATAACCATGCTAGGCCAGAAGGAAGCATCTCTAAGTGCTATGGAACAGAGGAGGTTATTGAGTTCTGTGTTGACTTTATTGCTGAACTTAAACCGATCGGTGTTGCTCAATCACGTCATGAGGTGAGACTACGTGGAAAAGTCACGGTAGGAAAGAAAGCAATAATAAGTATGTACGGATATTCTTTCACTCAAGCACACTACACAGTTATACAAAATTCCAGCTTGGTGACTCCGTATATCGAGGAACAAATGAATATTGTACGCTCCGAAAACCCGGAGTAGCCTGACTCCTGGATTAAAGAACACATGGAGACTTTCGGCGGTTGGTTGCAAACACATCTCATTAATAACACCACTATTGGAGAACAGTTATACTCGTTGGCCTAGTCATCTTCGACTATATTGACTTTACAAAGGTATGAGATAAATGAGAATACATTTTACACGGCCGCCCAAAATAAAAAGAGCACCAACCAAAACAGTGATGTTCGCTTTGATGCAACAAACAACAATGAGTAAAATGACACATATTATGGTTACATAGAGCAGATATGCGAACTTGACTATGGATCTGATTTTAAGTTCACTTTGTTTCGGTGCAAATGGGTAAACCTGACAGGCGGGGTAAAGGTAGACTCGCAGTACAAAATGACTACAATGGATCTCAAGAATCTTGGGTACCACACCGAACCATTCGTCCTAGCTAATGACGAGGCTCAGGTTTTTTATGTGAAGGACATGTCTATCAAACCGAAAAAAAGAAAAGATAAGCAAGCGAATACATCATACGATGAGCCAAAGCGCCACATAGTTCTTTCAGGAAAAAAAAACATCGTGAGATTGGAGGACAAGACAGACATGTCAGAAGATTACAATAATTTTGATGAAATTCCGCTCTTCACAGTAAACACTGACCCAAACATCCTGTTACGTAATGAAGATTGTCCATGCTTACGGCGCAATCAGAAGAAATGGTCGACATACGCGAAGAAGAAAAGTTTTATACCCAACACTAGAGACGGATATTGGTGATGTGTAATAATGTATTAAACCTTTTATTTAACTGTGTTCTAAAACTGTTTGGTGATGTGTAATAATGTATTAAATATTTTATGTAATTGTATTAAAACAATAAGAATCACTCAAAATATTGGATGTTTTCAAAAATTAAATCAAATATACATATGAATTTTACAAATAAATATATGATTTTTACAAATATAGACAATTAAATTAAATAGATAAAATAGATATAAAAGAAAAAAGAACTAGAGCAAAAAACAAAACAAAAACTAAATAGATATAAAGCAAAACAGAAAACAGAAGAAACAGAACAA
The DNA here is from genome assembly GCA_947311845.1 of Poa pratensis. Classification (NCBI taxonomy): domain Eukaryota; kingdom Viridiplantae; phylum Streptophyta; class Magnoliopsida; order Poales; family Poaceae; genus Poa; species Poa pratensis. The sequence continues at coordinate 3,825,021 of CAMZMU010000069.1, read as the reverse complement.
ATATAGACATATAAATCAAAAAGATATAAAAGAAAAAAGAAAAAGGAACTAGAGCAAAAAAAATAATTCAAAAAGCCCATTTAGTCCCGGTTGGTAACACCAGCCGGGACTAAAGGTGGGCTTCGCGCGCAAATTTTCGCGGCCGGCCCAAAGAGACCTTTAGTCCCGGTTGATGTTACCAACCGGTACTAAAGGACCTTTAGTCCCGGTTGAAGGTTGGAACCGGGACTAAAGGTGTTTTAGTCCTTTTTAGATCTCCCCGATCGTCCGTCTTCCTCTCCTCTGCGCAGTTGCTCTGTCTTCACACCGCGAGAAGGAAGGAGACCCTAGCGCCGCCAGGCAGCCGGAATTCATCGCTGTCGCGAAGGAGGTCGTTCCCTGCCTCGACCTCCTCTCCGCCGCGAAGGAGGCCATTCCCTGCCGGAATCCATCGCCGCCAGGAAGGCCCCACGACTACGAATCGCGCATCACCGCCCCTAACTCCGGCCGCCGGCCCCTCCGCATGCTCACCGTTGTTTTCGGCCTCACTCGCCTACTCCGAGCCCTCTACGAGCACCAGGGTGAGCTCAGCTTTCTCCTTCCTCTTCCCTAGCTCGCCCGTGCCGTTGGCCGCTTTCCCCCGCCGCGAACATGGATGCCGCCGTCGCTCCGGCGACCTAAACCGAGCGGCACTGCCCCCATATTGTCGCCCGCGTTCACGTGCATCTAACGCGTGCGCCCGCGCTGGCCTTGCGCCCTTCTCCGTCGACATTGCTGACCATCATCATTTTTATGCAATAATATGAACCCTAAAACCCTAAAAACCTCACTGCATCAGTATCCAGTACTGCATTTATCTGCATTTTACAGCGCTTTTCATCCATTTTGCAGTTTAGTGCACAAAGGCACATAATCTTCAGAAGATCCAGTGTAGAAGTGAAGCAAGAAGCACCACACATGTGAACCCAATGCAGCAGAGAAGATGACCATGCTAAACAAGATCAAATCAAGACTGAAATGCTGAAGAACACCTGTTGTCAGATGATGAACAATGTCTGACAGAGAAATGCAAATTCCTGTCAGTGTAGCTGATGAAGCTCAAGTGCAAATGCAACCAAGTGCTATCAGTAGGAAGTACAAAGGAACATATTTGAGTAAGATTGGATCATCAGAAGAAGAAGAAATCAAGCCAGAAACTGAAGAACATCTCTGTGCCAGATGGTGAACAGTACTTTGACAGAGTGCAATTTCTGTCAGTTAACTCAAGTTCTTCGGCACAAGAAGAAGCAATGCACAAGTGTGGCAGCATAAGGTCCCATGAGAAGATAAGAAGCAATTCAAATGAGTTTGAACCAGAAAGGAGGGAAGAGATCAACTTGGAAATCAAGCAAGCAAAAAAGAGAAAAAGACATAAAGGTGCAAAAAGTGGAAACACCCCATGTGCACTGTGAGCTAAAGATGGTAAAGGGAAACTTCCTCCTATCCACCAAATCATGCCACTCCATCTCAGAATGAAAAAAAGAGTATAAAGCCACCACCACAGACCACATCCACAATCCATAATCCATCATCCATCCACCTCATTCCTCTCCATCCACAACCACACCCACTTCACCTTTTCAGCCACCAACTCCATCAACCACCAAGAACAGCAAGAACAGAGAAGAACAAGAACAAGAGTAAAATCAAGATGAACATGGAGACCAGGAGAAGAAGCCCAAGGCCTTGGTGACCTGAAGCACAGGATCTGCAACTCTACTTCCACCCTTGTCTTCACCTCTGCTTCCCCTGCTTCGACTAGGTTTTCAGTGAGCCACAACCAAGGAACTCTCTCCATTTTCTGTGTAATCATGTGTTGAACTGAGTAAATCATCCATCTTTAAGTAGAGCTTCTGATATTTGGCTACTGCAGTGAATTGAGTGACACAGTTCTCTGTCTTTACTGAATATTTGCTTGAGCTGCTTGTTTGGTTTGATCTGTGTGTAAGGCAAGTCCCTGCATACTTTGTGTTGCAATTCTTTCCCTAGCCTCCCTTTGCTTGTTAACCCACTTTGATCTGGCCTGACAACCCAGAAAGGAGTGATCTTTGTGCTTACTTTTACTTCTCTTCCTAAAACCTGCTAAAACCCTTTGCTGGCAAGACAAGTCTCTGCTAGTGTTGAAGTAATTCTTGTTCCCTGTCTAAACCTTGCTTGGATCCTTACAGTGGACTTGATTGACAATCAAGAACCTGCAAGTTAATTTCTGAAATTTGTTCTGCTTAAACCCTTTTTCCCCCAAAACCTTTAATTTTCTGTCTGTTTAAACCTGAAACCTGAAGAACTTGGCCTAGCTTCTGCCAAAACTTAGAACCAACATAACTTTGTTGATCCCTATGGAGACGATAACAAACACCCTCCTAAATTCTGAACTGATCAATTGCTATATTGGACATTGTAGGATTATATGTTTATAATTTTAGAGAAAATCATGATTAATATGCTCATAACTTTGCAGTAGCTATATTGGACATTATAGGATTATATGTTTATAAGTTTAGACATTGCTATATTACTTATTGGACAGATTTTGCAATATTGTAGGATATTACTTAAACAACAAAATTGTAGGATATTACTTATTGATTTATAACATCGTTTTTAAATCTGCCATTTTAGAAAATGCACTTAAACAACAATAAAACTAATTAGCCATGTTTTGAAAAATGGTGAAACATGTAGGATATTACTTGCTGAACATTTTGATGGGTCACACATAAATTTTGGATCATTATTTTTGAAGTTATGAACTTGATCATTTTGTTGATGTAAATTAGTTGCTGCCCATTTTGTTTGATTATTTAAAATGACCAGTACTATTTTTATGGTTTCAAAATAATTATCTTGAAGTGAGGTGATAGAGCAAATTTGTTAGAAAATCATTGTTAGAAAAAAATTGTTAGAAGTAATTTGCATTCACATTTGTAAGAAGTATTTTAGATGCAAATTTTTTTTATGGTTTCAAAATAATTATCTTGAAGTGAGGTGATAGAGCAAATTTGTTAGAAAATCATTGTTAGAAAAAAATTGTTAGAAGTAATTTGCATTCACATTTGTAAGAAGTATTTTAGATGCAAATTTTAAGATTCATATTCTTGTTACAAAATTGAAAGCATATATAATTGATTGCAGGGACATTGAGCTATGGACGCCCGCGGCAGAGACGAGGGTGAAGAGCAAATATAGAAGATTATATATGAAGGTGCGCAAGGTGGAGAAGATGCTGGTGGAGTAGATGGCGGTGGAGAAGATGGGGGTGGAGACGATTACATCTCACAATTTTTGAATGACTCCGGTGAGGGAGTTGAGCTAGAAGAAAGCAGAGACGACGAAGGACCCTTAACAAACTCCGGCGAGGTATATTAAGCCTCTGTTGATCACTAGATGCATTAATTGATTTGTATTGCACTTATTAACGAATCATTTTTATTTTAGCCCTCCGGATCGAGCCGATCTGCGCCAAGGTAACGAGGCCCGACCAAAAGGTTGGGCGATGGTGCAAGGTTATCGATCAACAAATTTGGTGAAGATGGCGAACCACTGGCTCCCACAGAGAGCCGCCGTAAATTTATAAATCAATGCAGAATTCTTGTTACGGACATGATCCCGATCACCATTGAAGAATGACATAAGCCGAAGGACGACAACGATGGAGCTAGTTATGTCAACCAGAGAAGAAAAGATTTGCTTTGGGAGACACTCTTGACACATTTCAACCTACCGCGAGGTCTCACAGATGACAAGAAGGAGAAAGTCAAGCAGTGGACTCTTAAGAAGATGGCCACACAATTCTAGACCTGGAAGAAAACATTATGGAGAAATTATCAGAAGAAAAAACAAGCTCCAGATTTCACTAGAGCACTAGAGAAGATAAAACTTGACTGGCCCGCATTTGTGGCGTATAAGGAATCGTCTGCCGCTGTGTCCCGATCGGCCATAAATAAGGAAAATGCTGTGAAGAAGACATATCACTATACTTTGGGGACAGATGGCTACAAGCCTGCCGTGCCTAAGTGGGAAGCCTTTGAATCAGAACTGCTTGATAAAGGGATCATTCCAGTTACAGCGGACTGGCCCGAGAGGTCCAAGTTCTGGTTGTACACGCATGGGGCAGCGTTGGACCCACAGACAGGGCAGATTGTTGCAAAGGGAAAATGGAAGGAAAAGGTTGAAAAAATCTCCAAAGAGCTTGAGAACGCAATAGAAAAGTTCGAAAGGGAGAGTACCAGCCCAAGAGAGAGAACGACGAGCTGACACTCGCCCTCGGGAATCCTGAACATGTTGGACGATGTCGAGACTATGGACCTGGTGTTTCGTGGAAGAAAGGGTTTCCAGAGTACACCGAAAGTTATAGAAGCCGTCAGAGAAAGAAGAAGAAGAAGAAGAAGGAGTTAGCCCAGTTATCGGAATTAGAACGTAAGGTGCAGCGGCAGCAGGAGCAACTTAACTCAATTAATCAGAAAAGGGCATCTCAGCAGCAGCTAGAAGATCTTGAAGTCGATGCTGGCCCATCTCAGCAGAAAAGCAGCATGGGTTCCACGCAGCCAGAAGCATCAACATTCGAACCGCTGGCGGCTCACTACCCCGTGGATGATGTCACAGAGAAGACAAGTTGTGAGCTACATATGTCAATGAAGAACATATCCTTCAAGGTGGCGGTCGGCTATGCTTTACCAAATCAACCTGGAGCACGCTACCATCTTGGTCAGATTCCAGCTAGCTATGCTCGTGTCGGGGTGGATGAAATTATGCCCGGATTTAACACATTGGAGCTTGATATTCCTGGAGGTGACGAGGAGAAGACACTGGGAGAAGTCAAGCATGGTTTTGTTCTATGGAACAAGAAATACATCGTGTTTCCAGACTCAGCGCCAAGGCCACCGACTCCTCCGAATAGCAATCCACCTCGAAGTGCATCGCCCGATTGGGAGCCCAGCGCGAGTCCATCGCCCGCGCCGTCCCGTCAGCCGACTGTTGCGCCCACTACTAGGTTGCTAAAGCGGAAGCTAAACTTCACGTCGACAAGTACTACTCAGAAGAAATGTTCAAATAAGAAAACCAAGGTCGACAAGGCTACTGAGAAGTTACCTTACAAAAGGACTGACGAGGAAAATATAGCGATCGTGGCTGCCGATGTGAAAAGACAACTTGCACCAAAACGGCCCGAGGCAAAGGAGATACTACCTTTGGAAAAAGTTATGAGAGAGTTGTGACAAATCTATCATCGGGACCACCGTCACATGTGGCTAATAGACCTGACGACTATGTCTGCTGTATTGAGAAGACATATAAGCAACAGAGCCAGCAGACGGCAAAAAGTGGGAAACAAGTGGCTCAGCTCGGAGAACAGGCAATACAATCGATCCCTCGCTCAAGGTGTTTCCCGATAAGGACGTACACCACGACACTGGTCGCATAGGCGACACTGGTCTCCCCATTGCTGAGGTAGCATGGAGATATGTCCACGGGCACTCTATGGTCAGTCCGAGGAGGTAGGGCGTCTACCAACACAAATACAAAAATTGCATGAATGGTACATGGAAGTCGCAAAGGAAGGGCAAACCAGCCTCTGGGTCGCACAAAAGAAAGAGCATTACTTCAAGGCCAACGAGATGTTTATTGAGTTTGCAGAACTTTCTTAGTTATTCAATCAAGACGCTCTCGACAAAGCCCTTGTCAGTTGCTATTGTTTGTAAGTGATTTATTTCTGTAATTTAAGTCTCTAGCTCAGCTCGTTCATTGTCTGTAATTATCTCACTATATTCTTTTGTACGCTATTATGCAGAATGAAGATTCTCGAATGCAGAAGACGCATAATCTATGACACTGGGTTCATTGACCCATATTTCAATCATGAAGTTACCGTACAAAACCATGCCGAGGACACAGAGAATAACTTGCTGATGTTTTTAGTGAAGCAAAACAACTGCGGAGAAATACTTTTTCCTTACAACTTCAAGTGAGTGTTACTGTCTCCTACACATTCTATTTTGCTTACTCGATGTTTAGTGTAATCGATGAGTTATGCATGCCTGCATATATAAACGTGCGCAGATTCCACTGAATTCTGCTAATCATTAGAGTTGACGAAGCAGTCGTTGAAGTCATGAACTCATTAAGGAAAGATATGGACGAGTACACCAGCGTGCAACTAATGCTCCAGAAGTAATTTTCTGATATCGACCTCTGTCGTTCATTATCGCTCTATATTGACCTCTTTCGTTTATTTTCTGATATCAAGTAAGTAATAACTTCTTTATTCAGTTTCTTTGTCGGACAGGGTTTGGAAACGGTTCATCCAGAAGGTTAAAGGTGAATGGAAACCGGAGCTGCGTTTTTATTGCACCAAGGTAAGTAGTACTATCTAGGTCCACACAACTCTTAAATTCTAGTTTCAATACCATTATCATGCATGATTATTATTTGATTGAATTCTATTCTTTGTAAAGTACTGCCTGAGGTAGGAACATGGGACTCATTTATGTGCATACTACATTTGCGAGTTCATGCGCCTGACGATCAGTGAGCGGCAAAGAACTGCAAGACAAATAGCAGTACGTAAACAATATTCATAATTTATTTTATTACCATCAATTGTGTTGAGTTCCATTCATAATTTATTTTATGATGATTTGATATATATACACACAACTCACATATTCATATTGATCTAGATGGAAGATATGCCGGACAAACTCATACCAACGAACCGCGTAAAAGCAATTAAAGAGGAATGTAACGTCCCGGGATTTTCCCCCAATTAGTTTTGTTTGTTTTTTTGCATCATCATGGCTTCGCGCATCATGAGCATTGCACTATTTTTTCAATAAAATTATTTTGCTAAACTCTATTTTATCTTTCAAATACTTTCCCTCCATCTCGGTTTACCTCTATTTTATAAATATATTTTGTTAAATGGGTTTGCAAAAGAAAATAACAAAAGAAAAGGTTTTGTGTGTGAGAGAGAGCAGCCCAGCCAGGCCCAAAAGGCCCAGCAAGCCCACCTAAGCTAAAACCCTAGGGTTTCCCTGGAAACTTCCTGTAACATCCCTAGTTTTCAAAAAGTTAAAAAAAATCAGAAAAATTTAAAACTTTTTAAAACTATTATGTATTTTGCTTTGAAAAGAAAATTCATGCATGCATTCATCATCATCTTGCATTGTTTGCTTTTGGTTATTTCAAAAGTGGGAAATAAAATTCCACTTGAAAACATATTTATGAAAATATATTAATAGAGCATTTATGCTCCATACTTCTTTTAACTTAAAGTATTGTTCTGTTGATGTTTGCTTCTGATTTGTTTGTATCTGTGGAAATAATTATCTTTGCAAATATATATCTTGTGGTATTTAACTTTTACTTAAGCCACATTTGTTTATTTTAAAACCTAATTTAAACCTTGACATTAAGTGTCATATTGTTTATTAAAATCCTAGTTTGGAAATCAAAATGATTCCTATTTTGAAAAGTGTGTTGGTTGTGAATAGTTTGTAAGTTTTGAGAATTATTCTATTACTTACCTAAATCTCTATTTTCAAGTTTTATAGTTTGCTTTTGAAAGAAAATATTTATTTGGTTTCTAAAATGAGTTTTGAATTCTTTTTATTTATCAAACCCTTTTTAAACTATCTGAGAAGTATACAAAATTATTTTATTGAGTGATATTAACCATATTAACCATATTTGGCTTTGGTTTAAAATATGAGTTTAAAAGGAATTTATAAAACCCTACAGTTTTCAAAAGACATTAATATGCCCAAAATTCATTTAAATATATTTCAAAAATGTAGTAGACAAAATGTTTTGGAAATTATTATTTGAGGTTTTCAAATTAAAGAGTTGGTTTTTACAAAACTATAGAAATTGGTTTGACTTAATTTGGTTTTGTGTTTAAAAAGTTATTAAAGTTTTTAGGAAAAAGAAAAGAAAAACTTTTGAACAAAAAAAAGGGGAACCCTAGCTAATTGGGCCGAAGCCCAACTTCTATACCTCTCCTCTACCGCGCGTGCAGAAGACAACAGCCCAGCAGCAGCCCACCTCCCTTCCTCTGACTGACATGTGGGCCCCACCAATGACGTCAGCAATGACGTCATCATCATCTCCACCGTGTTCATCACGGAGTCTACCGAAACCCTAACCGATTTGATTCCAAAATTCGTTGCGATTCCTTCGCGATCTTCCCGGGAGTTGGCCCCATATAAACCTCCAGAACCCCCGCACCAAAAGCCCCCACAAACCCTAACCCGAGAGCCCCCAGGCTGCTCGAGATCATCCACGGAGCGCCGCCACGGCCGCCATCGTGTTCTTCGAATCCCGGCGAGTACAGGACACCCCGAGCCCTCCTACCCCTCTCTTTCTTCTTCTTTAATCCTTGCGCATCTTCCTGACCTTGCGCGGTATTTTATTACGTAGCAGATCGAGCGATCCGTGCTCGACCCGAAGCTCCAGCCGCCGCCCCAACTTCGACGAGCGATCACCGGAGGAGTAGCTCGTCCGCATCCACGTTGTCATCACCATCATCTTCGCCATGATCTCCTGCATCTTCTGGTATCAAGCCCCCCATCTCCTTAGTTGTATTCACGAATAGCTCGTCGCTAGCCATGGCGCCGCCGTAGATTAGGTCGTCAGAGTAACTCCGGCAGCCGCGTTGGAGGACATATGGTCGCGATGCACCACAACCGTTAGATCTAGTATCAACGCTCCAGATCAGATCGTCCGCGCGAAGGGGTACCAGCCAATCCGAGGTCGCCACGTCGCCAAGATGCCCACGAAGGCCCGCGCCGCACCCGTCCGCGCCACGTCCACGTCCGTCCGCACCCGCATCTGCCCGCGAAGACGACGCGCACCAATCAGAAGACGCCATGTGGCCCAGGGACTCCAGCGCGAGGATCTTTACTGTTTTTCTTTACGTTTTAGCCCCTGCGCATCACAGATTAGTCCCTGCGTTTTCAATCACTTATTAATTTTTACTCGTTTATCCAAAATTTATGAAATTTATATTTTTGGAAAGCTAATAATGTGTAGAAACTTTCCATATGCTTAATTTAAGGTTTGGACGAAATTAATTTAGATAAATTTTTAAAAATGGTTTAATTGATATTTTGGCTATATTTTAAGTTTAAAAATAGATTTTAAAGTATTTTCTTTTGTTATAATTTTATATATGTTTAATTTATGGCCGTAGTAATATTCAGTAATTTTTGTAAAAGTAATTTTCTATGTTTTGGTAATTAATTATGATTAAATGCTTTAGGTGGTAATTTTAATCATTAAAATTGTTTAAAAGTATTTTTTCCTATATTCGGCCAATAAAATGACTTAGTCATATTTTTGATCACTTTAGTTACAAAAAGTACTTAGAAATATTTTGCCTCTCCAAACAAAGTATTTTTCTTCCTTAGAAAATATTTGATAATTATTTTGACAACATTATTCCTTAGAAAAATTTAGCATCTTGAAAACTTAGTTGTTTTATAATATCTTTCTAAGTGATATTGTTTAAGTGTTTGTCCTTAGAAATTTATCAACTATTGTTTTAAAGTATTTTCCTTAGAAAATTTAGCAACTATGTTTTGTTTACTTTTCCTTAGAAATTATTTGGACTCATTGTTTTACCTTTGGTCCTTAGTCATTTTTGTCCATCTTGCTTGCCTTGCATTAACTTAGAATAATTTCAGGGCATGGCATGCATCTCTAGTCCTTAGGATTAATTTGTACTTCTTACATGACTTCCTCCTTAGAAATTTTGAGGTTGCATGTTAGCTCTTTGATACCTCTAGTCAAAACCACTAAGTTAGAAGTTAGTGGAAACAATGAAGGACCAAAGAAGAACTTAGCATAAAGACAAGACTCCAGAAGCATCTCCAAGAAGAAAAGTGCTTAGAAGAAATCAAGAGGAAGTTCATGAAGACCAACCATCCTACTTTTTCTAAGTCCTTCTTCCTTTCTCTCTTTTCTTCCTGCTTCTCTTAAACTCCATGGTGGCTAAGTTACATTCAAGATCAACCTTCTGCCAACATCATCAAGTCTTCAGAATCAACAAGTCCACAAAGCGCAATGAAGTCATCACATCAAGTAAAACTAAAATGAAGCAAGGAGAAGAATTTTAGAAGACCAACTACTTATTTTCTTTCTTTCTTCTTTCTTTCTATTTTGTCTCACTTTGGACATAGACCAAGTCCTTTGTGTTTATGACTAAGCTCCTTGAGTGCTAATTGAAAACCATAAAAGATCAATGAAACTACAAAGGAGTTGAAGATATTTTGAAGATCTAACATGTAAAGACTTGAACTAGCCTTACAACTTTTCAAGTTGTTATTTTGTCAAGTTTACTTTGAGATCAACCTTGACCTTGCCTTAGCCAAATGGGATAGTTATGTTATGTTTTTCCCTTAAATTGTTTTGCATGTCTTTCATACCATATTTCTTTGTATCATTTTGCATCTCATGCATGTCATATTTTCTAAAGTGTTGCATTTATGATTGTATGTTTATTTGTGGTTTGTTGACTTGTTAGAAATTTCGGAGAGAGACGAAGGTGGTTGCAACTGCTACTACTACACTCCCTATTGCCAAGGCAAGTGGCACACCCCATAAATCTCCTAAGTATTTTTCTATGCATGACTTAGTGTATTTCTTTATATGCATGTGTTGGATAGTATTATTGCTATATGCTAAACCCACCATACCTTTATTCTAGTTGTGTCTAGAACCCTGTGATAACTTAGTAGATTATTTTGATGCTATGCAAATGTGTTTTCTTTAAAGTTTAATTCTGCTAAGAAATTTATCACCTGGGTGGACTTGGTTTTGAAAAGATGATGGAAAGGTTGAGTGTCATCTCTTAGGGGTGACCTCTAAGGGATGGTCACTTGTGGTTGCCACCCAGGGTATTAAGGGGCCAAGGTTTTCTCTAAGTGAAGTTGCTTACCGTGCAACCATTAGTCATATGGGCTCTGACTTGATGGATTAAGTTGCGTGGACTCGTCCCGTCTTGACAGGTGGTGGTAGATGGTTAGAATGGGAACGGGTCAAGGCGGCATGGGATGAGGAAATGCTTCTGAAAAGTCTCGTCTCAACTCTCTCCTTTTCCTTAGCACAAATTGAGTGCTTGAGGATAGTTTGGGTTTGTTGGGTCTAATGGTGAAAGTGCACAACCTCTGCAGAGTTAAAAACTAAGTACTTAGCCGTGTCCCCGGTTACGGACAATTTGAGCAGCTGATCAAGGATTCAACGGAGGCTTCATCATTCCAATTTCGAAAGTAAAACTTGATGGTGAACAAGGGTAGATGAGACTATGGTCTTATACCATATCGTCTCCAACTTTTGAAGAAAATGTTTTACAAAGTGTTAGGCAAAAATGGCTTTTACGCAAAATAGCCTTGAACTCCACCAGCCAAGATATGCATATAGGATATAGAGTTATTCCATTAAGTGTCCACATAGTGTCACTTGCCAAATCCATTTTTAATGGTATCTGACCCACTCTGTTGCAAAATTTTATTTGTTGCAGAAATTTCTGACGATGAGTAAGGTTACGTTTGGGTTTCGAGTCTGCAACCAACATGTTTTCACCTGTGGCACATGCAAAGGATGAGGACTCCATGAAGATTATTATTTCCGCTGCTTTACTCTTTCAAGCTAGCTTTATGCTATGCAAGTTGTAATGAACTTTATTTTTCCAAGTCTGGATCATTCGTGTAATAATTGATACAATGTTGTGATATTCATCTTAAACTGTGTGTGCAAATGAAACGATCCAGGGGTTTGCACTATACACAGGTACCTTGCCATTTTTCTAAGTGCAGGTACACTACAGATGGTATCAGAGCGCTGTGTTGCCTGTAGGTTCGAAACCCTAAGTCTGGTTAGAAATAAGAAAGCTCATAGGACAAAATTTATTTGCTCTTTGTCTAAAACTTTTTGATATCATTCTTGTAACTTCTTAACTATTCGTGATCTAAATGCCTTCTCTTATTTATAGATGTCCCGCCTTCTGGAATCACTCAAGAAAGGTCCAGCAATGACCATGACCTTGGAATGTGAGACTGAGTTTCCAAAAGCTTTGAAGGACCTCATGTTGAGCATGGGACTTGAAGGAGCTGCAGTCTACAAAGGTTTTCCTTCCATGGGTGAAGGTCAAGAGTACTGGTGGGTGCAACTCCATCTATACAAGAACAAAGACGATGACCACAAGACCGAAGGTTGCTGCATGTTCACAAACCCAATAATTCGAACATCATTCTTTGATTCCGCAAGAAGTGCAGCATGGGAGGCCATCGAAAACCTTGGAAGAAGACTTCGCTTTAGACTCCACAACACTCAGAAATACCTTGATGAACTCAAGGAAATAGAGGAGGAACTCGATGCACTCAAGAAGGAGATAGACTAGACCCCCCTTATGTATTAGAATAAAGAAACCATGTTGATGTATTGACCTATCAAATTGTGGTATGGCAGTACTACTATATCTGTTTCTCCATATCTTTAGTATACTTCGATCCAAAAACGACTATTTTGTTTTCTCAAAAGTTTGTGAGTTTTATATTGTGTGGTTGCTTGTGTCGAAATGCTTGTATGGGTAGAAATATTTCCCTTAGAATCTGTCTATCTTGTACTTATCTATTCCAAAACCCACAGATGTCTACCCAGAGTGCACCTGAAGACAACAACAACACCAACAACAACAACATTGAAGCCATGTTACAGAAGATGATGGCAACACACGCCCAGCTGATGACCATGATGACTCAGATCAAAGCAAATCAAAGTGAACCACCACCACCCCTAACCCAAACAGATAGACTTGTCAAATTTTTAAGTCTTGAACCCAACACGTTCCACCCTACAAATGATCCAATTATGGCAACCGACTGGTTACGATCAATAGAGAAGGATCTGATACTTTGTGAGTGCACCGACACAGAGAAAGTGAGTTTTGCACCTTATTTCTTGGAAGGACTTGCAGCTAAATGGTGGAGAACTTATCATAGCACTCACACGTGTGATACTTTAACCTGGAAAGAGTTCAAGGAAGGATTTTGTAGTGTTTACAGTTCCCCTGACATCACTACTAGAAATCCCCATATTTCCGACGGTGAATTCTTATAACCGACGGCCGGTCGGCTATTACCATAATGACCGACGGTGTCGTACATTACCGACGGTTTAAGTCGAACGGTCGGATATTAACAATTATAGCCGACGGGGTATTAGATACCCGACGGGGATGAAACATCACTCGGACATTAATGAGTAATAGCCTACGGTTCGTAGTAATATCCGACGGTAAATTTATCACGGTCGGGTATTGCGCAAAATAGTCGACGGTTGAAACACAACTCTCGGCTATATATTTAAATTACCGACAGTAAAATGCTAACCGTCGGTTATACGAGACAATACCCTAGTCGGTAGCTACATTTTTGGTCAGTTGAATGTACACGTGGTTAGTCTTTAAAAAAAGGCGCATGGGCAAATTTATACGTGTACTAATGTCTATGTGTGTTGTGTCCCTTTGAGACCAGAAGAACGAGTACGTGCCCCCTCACCTTCAATTCCCCTCCTAACTCTCACTAGCGGAAGTGGCCAGATGCATCGATTCCCCATCCTCACTCTCACTCACGGCAGTGGCCAGATTCATCGGAGCATCTCCTCCACGCTCTCCTACTCTGTTGAATCGCGTCGGAAGCGGGGCGACTTCCTCGACGCCGTCCAAACGCGCCACGAGCCTACATCAATTGCCAGGTCCGTACCCAATCTTGTTTGCTGCCCGTGCGGCTTGCCAGCCTTTCTATCTTTTGATTTCCTTTTTTGGAGTAATTGTAGAGTATTTGATGCAAAATAATTCTGACGGTATTGGACGCGCTTATTTTGAACCTACCGCGCTTATTTTGGGCGATTTAACGCAGACTTCGTGGCGCGCCCACCGAAATAATCGCGCGCGCCGCCGCACCACGACCCCAACTACGTCCTAAACTGCCGCATTCTCTTGATTTCCTTCCAAAACAAACTCTTCCTCGTCTTCGTTCTCCAGAACAGATCTAGGGCCTTGCTCTTCTACTTGCTCCACGACGGGTGCCCCGAAGCTCTTCAATGGCCGACCAATCCGCACGCAGCAATCACAGTGGGGCACCAAGGTATCCCTCTCTTCTCCCCCTCTTTCCCGAAACTTCCCTCTTTCCCTGTCTCTGTCTCTCACATTGACCCTGGCCGAAATATGACTATGTGCTTTTCTGTGTGCTGGTTGTTCAATGTTTATTGATTGCAATTCGTTTTGTGCAGCTCTAGATAAATTGTTTGATGAATTTTTATTTCGGGACGGTTGCGCGAGTGATATTGATTTTCATTTTTTTTCGTCGACCAAGTTTGGGGCGAATTAGGTTTGTGAGACACATGGACATGAAGATAATTTATTTACAGAATGTTTCATTTCGTTCTCGCTCGCATGCATGTGAACTGGTTTAGTTGTCAATTGCATATATAAATAGCATGAATTTTGTAACCATGTCTGCCCGCCTGAGTCATAGGCCTACCTCATCAATAACCAGGTCGAACAGATCGTCTTCGATCTAGTGCCTCTGTGGGAAACAACAACAGATCATCTGAATCAGCTGAGCAAACTAAAAGGGTTAGAGCTCCTAAAACTAAGACACAAGCTGGTGATAGACTGGAGGAAATTGATCGGCCCCTTATAGTTCCTTAGGGGAATGTTCGTATTAAGTATTTCAAATGGTTTAGTTCTTGTTGGAGCAATATTCATATGCTAACTTTCTTTATTCTGTATTCGTAACAGTCTATGGAAAAAAGCACCCTTACACTGCTCATGAACCATCAACAGTGCAAGGTCCATTAGTATGCCAGATGTAACCGGAGCCAATTGGTTCAGCTGGTGATCGAAAACCAGTGTTGTGTTGGGAGGACTACAAGTGGTCTCCTGGTGCAGGAGTTCTAAGTTCTAACGGCAGCTTCCAAAATTGTGGAAGAATTTTGGGTAAGTACATCCACCTATAATAATGGTTTCCGTAGATGCTTCGAGAATTCTGAAATAGGTCGGTGGGTACTAGAACTTAGAATTCTTTGTTTTGTCCACCGCCATCCACAAAGCTACTTAATTTGTTTTGATTATCCATGTACTAGCTGCAGACTAGATTATGTCCATCTTTATATTCCTACTCGTGTGAATACCTTTGTTCTGTACAACTTCCTTGATCTTGATTAGATAGGTTGATGATACATGTATTTTAACTAAATTAACAGCAAAGCAAAACACTGATACTATTATTGCCACGTACTGGGGTTTATTAAAGCATGGTTTCTGTACTTGTGTTTGCTCTTCTGACTTTTTTCACATTTATGTACACTGAAATGAAGAAGTGTAGTAGAACTGGCACTATTGATATCTGGAAGTTGTGAATAAGCTATTCCTGGAGTCATTTTAGGTGCATGATAATTTAGTACATTCTCAGTATTGTGATCTATTTGAACATATACACCAGTACCTTTCTGTATTTTTCCATCAAGTAACTAGTGCTTCTATGACGTTGGTAAGTTTTAGATATCTTAGTGGTAGGCTCACAACAATAAAACTATAGAGTAATGCATGTTTTGTGTTATATACAGGCCACATCAGATTCTAAAGTCAGATGTGAAACGAGAAGAGACTCTGACAGTCAACATGAGTCTGAAAAGGTTAGTTTGATGCAGATTCTCTAGCTTGTAAACTTATCCAAAGATCGGTATATGCTAACTATATCCTTGTGAGGCGGCAAGAGTATCCGATGGAGCATCTATGACAACAGGGGAGATGATGAAGGCTACGGTTATGGTGAGGGTGATGATGATGGCTGAAGACTGAAGATTATTGATGGCAACAGAGCGATGTTCTGAAGTTCTTCGAAATTAGCACATGCAGAATGTTTGAACCATTTCGATCTTGATTACTGATTCCATTTGTATTCAACATTTTCTAGATGAATCATACTGTTTGTGAGGTCACTCGAAAAATATTATATGTTGTCACTCTGAGATATATTATATATTATTGAGTCATGTGTGGCTGCGTTGTTTCTGAAATGCTATAATTCCTAAATATGGAGTTTATGAATTGCATTTTCCTCTCGTACGTCACCCCTTGGTGAAAGAAATCCCCGATAGTGGAATTATACATTTCCATCTCATTTATAAGAAGCCCGATGGATTGCCTGCACAACTGGGTATTGTCCTAACTGACGGGCTGGTTCTCCGGTCAGCTATAACTAATACCGACGGGGCAACAAACCATCGCTGATCAAGATGTCCGACGGGGCAAAGCTACCGTCGGAACAGATATAACCGACCGTACACCGTCAGCTACAAGTGTTGCCGAGTGTCCGCGGGACCGCCAGTGGCCAGAAAATGACCGACGATTCCCTGTCAGTTAATGACCGTGGGGCAATATATTACCCGACCGTACCGTCGGATATAAGTGTAATGGCCGACCGAGCATCGCCGACGGGAGATAGCCGACGGTGCACCGTCGCTTATAAACATATCCGACGGTAAACTCAAATAGCCGACGGTAAAGTGACCATCGGCTATATTGCGATATCTAGTAGTGCATGTGGACCATGAAGCAAGAAGAGTTCCTAAACCTGAGGCAAGGGGACAGGACGCTCAAGGAGTATAGAGATGATTTCTATGCACTGTCTCGTTATGCCCCTGAAGGCATAATTATCGAGGAAGAGAGTGAGGAAATTTTTCTCAAGAGACTATGTGATGAGATGAAAGTCCCTTTCACAGTCACACACGCTTGGGAGTATCAGGCCTTACTGGACCAAGCACTCATTCTGGAGGATAATATCAGGAAGACGGGAAATATGAAGGGAAAGCTGAGTATCAACAAAGATCATTCTGAGCCTTCATTCAAGAGACGCCATACTCCTGAGGGGAATCATAGCTACAAACAGGGGAATCACCATAATAAAGGGAGTCATCTCAAACATCCTGATCGCAATGGTGGATCCAAAGGAAGCAATGGAGACCGGAAGGGAAATGGACATGATGACCATAACCATAACAATGGACAGCATCGCCCAAATCCAGAACTCAAGAAAGATATCAGCCAAGTGCTCTGCTTTAAGTGCAATAATAAGGGCCATTATGCCAATAAGTGCCCGGAAAATAAACTCCAGAACAACCCTCCCCAGAAAGACATCAGCAAGGTGATGTGCTTCAAATGCAAGAACATGGGTCATTACGCCAATAAATGCCCAGCTAAGATGAAGACCGAAGAAATTGCTAAGACAAAGCCTTTTGGTAAAGAATATATGAACCACACCAATGTGGAAGGAGTGATTGAGGAACCGAGCTTGGAGAATGGTACGTTGTCAATCAAGTTTACAGTTTGAAGTTTGACTGCCAACACAAATTTCTTTTAAGGGTGGTAGCCACCGAGTTATCCCAGTCACAACCTTTTGCTAGCCTTCCCGAATCTCGGGACGAGATTCCTTTTAAGGGTGGTAGTCTGTAACATCCCTAGTTTTCAAAAAGTTAAAAAAAAATCAGAAAAATTTAAAACTTTTTAAAACTATTATGTATTTTGCTTTGAAAAGAAAATTCATGCATGCATTCATCATCATCTTGCATTGTTTGCTTTTGGTTATTTCAAAAGTGGGAAATAAATTTCCACTTGAAAACATATTTATGAAATATATTAATAGAGCATTTATGCTCCATACTTCTTTTAACTTAAAGTATTGTTCTGTTGATGTTTGCTTCTGATTTGTTTGTATCTGTGGAAATAATTATCTTTGCAAATATATATCTTGTGGTATTTAACTTTTACTTAAGCCACATTTGTTTATTTTAAAACCTAATTTAAACCTTGACATTAAGTGTCATATTGTTTATTAAAATCCTAGTTTGGAAATCAAAATGATTCCTATTTTGAAAAGTGTGTTGGTTGTGAATAGTTTGTAAGTTTTGAGAATTATTCTATTACTTACCTAAATCTCTATTTTCAAGTTTTATAGTTTGCTTTTGAAAGAAAATATTTATTTGGTTTCTAAAATGAGTTTTGAATTCTTTTTATTTATCAAACCCTTTTTAAACTATCTGAGAAGTATACAAAATTATTTTATTGAGTGATATTAACCATATTAACCATATTTGGCTTTGGTTTAAAATATGAGTTTAAAAGGAATTTATAAAACCCTACAGTTTTCAAAAGACATTAATATGCCCAAAATTCATTTAAACATATTTCAAAAATGTAGTAGACAAAATGTTTTGGAAATTATTATTTGAGGTTTTCAAATTAAAGAGTTGGTTTTTACAAAACTATAGAAATTGGTTTGACTTAATTTGGTTTTGTATTTAAAAAGTTATTAAAGTTTTTAGGAAAAAGAAAAGAAAAACTTTTGAACAAAAAAAAAGGGGAACCCTAGCTAATTGGGCCGAAGCCCAACTTCTATACCTCTCCTCTACCGCGCGTGCAGAAGACAGCAGCCCAGCAGCAGCCCACCTCCCTTCCTCTGACTGACATGTGGGCTCCACCAATGACGTCAGCAATGACGTCATCATCGTCTCCACCGTGTTCATCACGGAGTCTACCGAAACCCTAACCGATTTGATTCCAAAATTCGTTGCGATTCCTTCGCGATCTTCCCGGGAGTTGGCCCCATATAAACCTCCAGAACCCCCGCACCAAAAGCCCCCACAAACCCTAACCCGAGAGCCCCCAGGCTGCTCGAGATCATCCACGGAGCGCCGCCATGGCCGCCGTCGTGTTCTTCGAATCCCGGCGAGTACAGGACACCCCGAGCCCTCCTACCCCTCTCTTTCTTCTTCTTTAATCCTTGCGCATCTTCCTGACCTTGCGCGGTATTTTATTACGCAGCAGATCGAGCGATCCGTGCTCGACCCGAAGCTCCAGCCGCCGCCCCAACTTCGACGAGCGATCACCGGAGGAGTAGCTCGTCCGCATCCACGTCGTCATCACCATCATCTTCGCCACGATCTCCTGCATCTTCTGGTATCAAGCGCCCCATCTCCTTAGTTGTATTCGCGAATAGCTCGTCGCTAGCCATGGCGCCGCCGTAGATTAGGTCGTCGGAATAATTTTCTATGTTTTGGTAATTAATTATGATTAAATGCTTTAGGTGGTAATTTTAATCATTAAAATTGTTTAAAAGTAATTTTTCCTATATTCGGCCAATAAAATGACTTAGTCATATTTTTTATCACTTTAGTTACAAAAAGTACTTAGATATATTTTGCCTCTCCAAACAAAGTATTTTTCTTCCTTAGAAAATATTTGATAATTATTTTGACAACATTATTCCTTAGAAAAATTTAGCATCTTGAAAACTTAGTTGTTTTATAATATCTTTCTAAGTGATATTGTTTAAGTGTTTGTCCTTAGAAATTTATCAACTATTGTTTTAAAGTATTTTCCTTAGAAAATTTAGCAACTATGTTTTGTTTACTTTTCCTTAGAAATTATTTGGACTCATTGTTTTACCTTTGGTCCTTAGTCATTTTTGTCCATCTTGCTTGCCTTGCATTAACTTAGAATAATTTCAGGGCATGGCATGCATCTCTAGTCCTTAGGATTAATTTGTACTTCTTACATGACTTCCTCCTTAGAAATTTTGAGGTTGCATGTTAGCTCTTTGATACCTCTAGTCAAAACCACTAAGTTAGAAGTTAGTGGAAACAATGAAGGACCAAAGAAGAACTTAGCATAAAGACAAGACTCCAGAAGCATCTCCAAGAAGAAAAGTGCTTAGAAGAAATCAAGAGGAAGTTCATGAAGACCAACCATCCTACTTTTTCTAAGTCCTTCTTCCTTTCTCTCTTTTCTTCCTGCTTCTCTTAAACTCCATGGTGGCTAAGTTACATTCAAGATCAACCTTCTGCCAACATCATCAAGTCTTCAGAATCAACAAGTCCACAAAGCGCAATGAAGTCATCACATCAAGTAAAACTAAAATGAAGCAAGGAGAAGAATTTTAGAAGACCAACTACTTATTTTCTTTCTTTCTTCTTTCTTTCTATTTTGTCTCACTTTGGACATAGACCAAGTCCTTTGTGTTTATGACTAAGCTCCTTGAGTGCTAATTGAAAACCATAAAAGATCAATGAAACTACAAAGGAGTTGAAGATATTTTGAAGATCTAACATGTAAAGACTTGAACTAGCCTTACAACTTTTCAAGTTGTTATTTTGTCAAGTTTACTTTGAGATCAACCTTGACCTTGCCTTAGCCAAATGGGATAGTTATGTTATGTTTTTCCCTTAAATTGTTTTGCATGTCTTTCATACCATATTTCTTTGTATCATTTTGCATCTCATGCATGTCATATTTTCTAAAGTGTTGCATTTATGATTGTATGTTTATTTGTGGTTTGTTGACTTGTTAGAAATTTCGGAGAGAGACGAAGGTGGTTGCAACTGCTACTACTACACTCCCTATTGCCAAGGCAAGTGGCACACCCCATAAATCTCCTAAGTATTTTTCTATGCATGACTTAGTGTATTTCTTTATATGCATGTGTTGGATAGTATTATTGCTATATGCTAAACCCACCATACCTTTATTCTAGTTGTGTCTAGAACCCCTGTGATAACTTAGTAGATTATTTTGATGCTATGCAAATGTGTTTTCTTTAAAGTTTAATTCTGCTAAGAAATTTATCACCTGGGTGGACTTGGTTTTGAAAAGATGATGGAAAGGTTGAGTGTCATCTCTTAGGGGTGACCTCTAAGGGATGGTCACTTGTGGTTGCCACCCAGGGTATTAAGGGGCCAAGGTTTTCTCTAAGTGAAGTTGCTTACCGTGCAACCATTAGTCATATGGGCTCTGACTTGATGGATTAAGTTGCGTGGACTCGTCCCGTCTTGACAGGTGGTGGTAGATGGTTAGAATGGGAACGGGTCAAGGCGGCATGGGATGAGGAAATGCTTCTGAAAAGTCTCATCTCAACTCTCTCCTTTTCCTTAGCACAAATTGAGTGCTTGAGGATAGTTTGGGTTTGTTGGGTCTAATGGTGAAAGTGCACAACCTCTGCAGAGTTAAAAACTAAGTACTTAGCCGTGTCCCCGGTTACGGACAATTTGAGCAGCTGATCAAGGATTCAACGGAGGCTTCATCATTCCAATTTCGAAAGTAAAACTTGATGGTGAACAAGGGTAGATGAGACTATGGTCTTATACCATATCGTCTCCAACTTTTGAAGAAAATGTTTTACAAAGTGTTAGGCAAAATTGGCTTTTATGCAAAATAGCCTTGAACTCCACCAGCCAAGATATGCATATAGGATATAGAGTTATTCCATTAAGTGTCCACATAGTGTCACTTGCCAGATCCATTTTTAATGGTATCTGACCCACTCTGTTGCAAAATTTTATTTGTTGCAGAAATTTCTGACGATGAGTAAGGTTACGTTTGGGTTTCGAGTCTGCAACCAACATGTTTTCGCCTGTGGCACATGCAAAGGATGAGGACTCCATGAAGATTATTATTTCCGCTGCTTTACTCTTTCAAGCTAGCTTTATGCTATGCAAGTTGTAATGAACTTTATTTTTCCAAGTCTGGATCATTCGTGTAATAATTGATACAATGTTGTGATATTCATCTTAAACTGTGTGTGCTAATGAAACGATCCAGGGGTTTGCACTATACACAGGTACCTTGCCATTTTTCTAAGTGCAGGTACGCTACACTTCCTCTTCCTCCCCTGCGTTTTGCAGCAGCCTCCTTGTCCTTTCTCTTTTTTGCACCCGGGTTCTCCCACCCTCTCTCTTCTTTTTCTTTTTACCATCGGGTCCCTGGCCCTTATCCTCTTCTTCCTCTCTCTTTCTCTCCTTCCCGCACGCACACACGCACAGCACTCGCATCCGGCCGCCGCTCCTCTTCCTCCCTGCCTCCGGCCGGCAAGCCGCAGCGCCCCGCGCCTCTCCTCTGCTCCTCTCCCTCGCGCCATGGCTGCCCTCCTCCCCGGCTGCTCCTCCCCCGCGAGAGCGCCGCCGCCATGAACGCCTACAGCTCGCCGTGGTCGCCATCGGCTCTGGCCTCCCTTGCTCATGCACCTCTTTCCCGACCCCATCCCGAAGCTTCGCCGCCAGGACCGCTCCGCCCCAGCGCCGCCTCGCCCCGAGTTCGTCGCCCTTCGCCTTCTCTGCTCCGGGAGCGCTCCGCCGTCCTCGACCTTCTCTCTCCTCCTGGCGCCCGACGCCGACGCCGTGCTGCTCCTCTGCTCCGCCGTGCTATGGCCATGGCCCGTGTTCGTCGTCTCGACCGTGTCTCCTCACCATGCCCGTTGCGCCTCGGTTCTCCTCGTGCCCGGCGCCCTCCAGTGCTCGTCGTGGCCTTGCTCCATCCCATTGCCGTTGTCGACGTCGTCCGCCAGGTGTTCGACGCTTTGCCCGCAAGAAGTTTGGCGCTCTGCCTTGTCCGTGTTATCCACCCTTCGTGGTGTTGCTCAACCATCTCAGCAAAAGATGCCGTCGCGACTGCACAGGCGTGTGGATGAAGACCAAAACATCCTGCCCGCTGTCCAGGCGTAGTATCGTGACAGGAACACGAGTACTGTCAGCTGCCAATGACGGCATGGTTTAGCTTTGGCAGTGTCAACTGCGTGTGAAAATACTTGCTTCGGTATGTTGTATATACATTTGCTCCCCATCTCTATTTCTCTTCTCTTCTTGGAGATCACAAGAAGATCGCCAATTGACAATTCAGTCTCAGTTTACGTTGCTGAACTGCGATGTACTGAACTTATTTCGTTGAGAGCAATGATTTCGTTAATGCAGAAGCTGTACCATCTGGGGGCGCGTAAGGTCTAAGGTGCAGGAGCAGCAGGGCAATCACCGCCCCGCCCCTTGCCGCACGCTCCGGCTCCGGCGCCCCCGCCTGCCGTGCGTGGCGGCCCCGTGCCGCGCCGGCACTCGGACACTCGGCGAATTAAGCAGAGAGCACATTGCTTGTGCTAGAGCACCGTATACGATGCTTCTTACTACTGCTAAGTCCTAACGTAACTGATTCCGAGCTGTCCCCGATAAGGTATTGTACGAGCCGACGTATCCATCCTCGACTCTCGGACCAGACGACGAGTTCCTACATAATACGTAGATCAGCGTCCGCTGTCGATATGATAAACCGAAGAAAGATCTCCACGTACGTACGTCCCGACCTAGCACACGATCGATCCACAAACTACCTATGACGGCGATGGTGGTGAAGGATGTGGTCATGACCATATTCTTTTGCGTCTTGTTCGGGGGCTTCGCTCCGGGTCTCTTAAAAAATCATGTTTAACGCGTGCGAAGAGTCGGCGCGGGAGCAGGCGGCAGCACGAAGGGCCGCGCTGGCGGCGTATGAACTGGCGCTGCGGAGCCCTGTGATGAGGCATGTTGTACCGGTGGCCGCGGCGGCACCACCGGTGATTGTGGCGAAGAAGCTGGGGTACTTCCCATACTCGGCGGAGGGGAGGAGGGCGTCGGAGAAGCTGGTGTGCGCCATCTGCCTCGAGGTGTTCGAGCACGGCGAGGAGTGCAGCGAGGTGCCGGCGTGCCGGCACTTGTTCCACCTGGACTGCATCGCGGTGTGGATGAAGACCAAAACCTCCTGCCCGCTCTGCAGGCGTAGTACTGTGATAGGATTATCAGAAGGACTATCACCTGCCGATAATATGGTTTAGCTTTGCTGTGAGTTCGGTGTATAAAACAAAAGCACTGTAAAAATTTCAGTGGCAGGGACTGAACTAGGTTTTTGCCGATAATATGGTTTAGGACTGATCCAGGTTTTTCCAGGGGCGCTGTATCGGTGGCAGGGACGAGGACGCGTCCGAATAAGATGTTGCTGCTCCTCCCCATCTCGGCAATGCTCTAATCTGGAACATTGTGGAGTAGGTGGCTTGGTCCTCTCGACGTCGACCTTCAGATATGACAAGTTTAGTTTCTCGATCTGTCGATGACGTTAGTCGTTATATATGGTTTATATATGGTCTGTTTATCAGATTACTGTCGTCGACGTCATCTGCCTCTGATCAGCGACTTCCCAACCGCTAAGTCAACGGAGTTTTCTTGGCTTTATATGGTTTGGAGGTCCATCGGCATCATCGTGCTTCCTCGGCGAGCCTTCGTCGCGTGCATGTGAAACCCACAAGAATCTATGGGTAATATTCATTTCTTAGGATTGCCATCGAAATATATGGCCTCGGCCTTTTTGCAACAAAAAAAAAATGGTCAAATGACGAGCAACCACCACTCGACACTCCGCAAACGTTTTGCAAAAGGCAAACTTGGTGCACACGTGTCGGCTTCTCGCGCTCGCGAGTTTGCTGAGTTTCGTGGAAACCACTCGGCAAAAATCTGACGGCCGTCAGCCAACGGACGGCCGTGATCACCTTTTTTGTGCCGAGTGCCTCGTCAAAATATCCAGCAAAGGGTTTACCGACATACCCAGCAAAGGGTTTACCGACATACCCAGCAAAGGGTTTACCGACATACCCGACAAAAAACACTCGGCAAAGTTCTATAAGCCGAGAGAAATGATGCCCATTACTTTTTGCCGAGTGTCATGGACACTACAGGAATCTGGCGAGAAGCCGACAGCTGGCAAGGCAACCGTCGGCGTAGACCAGAAGGCCGTCGGCGTAGCCAAAGCCCGACGGTGGCCGTCGGCGTTTCGCCCCGTCGGCGCACCCACCCGGCCGTCGGCGTATGTGTACCCCGTCGGCGTACATGGTGGTGGGACCCACAAGACGGCATCCCGCCGTTCCGTCAGCTCCCATACGCCGACGGCATTGCCGTCGGCCTCTGCATGTCACGTGTATTTCGAAATTTCCACAAGACTTTTTTTTGAACTTTTAAAATTCTTTTTATTTGTATTTCGAAATTTCTCACTTAGTCACATACTTAATCCTTAATTGCACACTTAATCATAGGTAATGGCTACCTGTTGGTGAACCCCAATAGGAAGGTTATGATGTAGACAGCAGAAGTTTTCCCTTGAGAAATCTACCCAAGGTTATCAATCCAGTAGGACTTGACGATCTATCGGAAGGTTGTTGATGTTGACTCCCCTGGCGCTAGGGAGCTTGCACCAACGTGGAATCTGCACAGACACAAACCAGAACTTTGCCCAACACGAAACAGAGAGGTTGTCAATCTCTCCGGTCTTGCAGAAACAAAGAGTTAAACGTATGGTGTGGAAAACAGCAGGAAAAACAGCAAGTAACAGGAAACAGATGATTGCAGCAGGTTGTGTAAACAGTATGAGGAAATTGGACCAGGGTCCACAGTTCACTAGTGGTGTCTCTCTCAGAACAGATAACTAGCATGTTGGGTAAACAAATTACAGCTGGGCAATTGACAAATAGAGAGGGCATAACAATGCAATACATGCCAAGATGTCTACTATGAAATCTAGTTGGGCATTACAACAAAGTACATAGACCGTTATTCCAACGCATCTATGCCTAAATAATCCACCTTCAAGGCAGCATCCGCATCCATTCAGTATTAAGTTGCTAACAACAGATTATTGCATGAAGTAAAGTGTGTAATGTAATCAATACAAGTGCCCTTGGACACTGCACCAATGTTTTATCCCTAGTAGCAACAGCACATCTACCATCTTAGACCTTTCTGTCACTGATCCAGATATCTAGAGACTGAACCCACTATCGAGCATAAATACCCCCTCTTGGAGTCACAAGCATCTACTTGGCCAAAGCATCTACTAGCAACGGAGAGCATGCAAGATCAAGAGCACATAGATAAACAACTTGAATAAACATGGTATCAATATTCATCGGATCCCAGCAAACACAACATCTAGCATTACAATAAGATGATCTTGATCATGTTAGGCAGCTCACAAGATCTAAACATGGAGGCACAAGGTAGAGAGACAACCATCTAGCTACTGCTATGGACCCGTAGTCCAGGGGTGGACTACTCACGCATCACTCCGGAGGCAGGCATGGTGATGTAGAGCCCTCCGGTGATGATCTCCCCTCCGGCAGGGTGCCGGGAAGAGCTTCAGAACTCCTCCGATCTGAGATTGACGATGACGGCCGCGACGGAACTTTTCGTGGAATATGATCGACCGTAATAGGGTTTTCGCGTCGCGGAGAATATATAGGCGAAGAGGCGGCGTCGGTGGCCGAGGGGGGCCACCACGCCATAGGGGGGCGCGGGCCCACCCTGGGCCGCGCCCTAGTGTGGCGTGGCCCCCTGGTGGGTCTGCTCCGACTCCCCTTTGGACTCCGTGATCTCCTCGTGATATTATTGACGATGTCTTTTGTTTCGTCCAATTCCGAGAATATTTCCTTAATAGATTTTCTGAAACCAAAAACAGCAGAAAACAGGGAACTGGCACTGTGGCATCTTGTTAATAGGTTAGTCCCAGAAAATGCATAAAAATGATATAAAGTGTAACCAAAACATGTAGCAATTGATATAATAACAGCATGGAACATCAAAAATTATAGATACGTTTGAGACGTATCAAGCATCCCCAAGCTTAGTTCCTGCTCGTCCTCGAGTAGGTAAACGATAAAAACAGATAATTTTTGAAGTGACATGCTACCAACACAATCTTTGATCAAATAACAATGTAATGCACATGATCTGAATGAAGTGATCCAAGCCAATGGTCTATAGTTTGCAAGCAAGTAAATAAAGAGTAAACATAAGTGATCACACAAGTGCAAACTTTCATGAATAACACTATAAAACATTTAGAGATATAATAGTCTAACATAATAGTTAGTTCACAGCAGCAATAATTCTCAACATGAAAGTGTTTGTATCAACACAAAGGAAGATAATAGCTTCAGCTTTTGCTTCAACTTTCAACATGTATATCATATAGATAATGTCAATGCAAAGAATATGATCAACCAAACACAAAGTTATGTAAAAACTGTTATACTGGAGTTGACAATGATGTTTGCTTAAGTAGACAGAAAGAAGTGGGAAAACTGACTCAACATAAAAGTAAAAGAATGGCCCTTCGCAGAGGGAAGCAGGGATTAACATCATGTGCTAGAGCTGTAGTTCCCGAAGGCATATAGAGAGCATAAAATATTGTTTTGTAAGGTAATGGTGTATACAGGTGTCAACAAATCAAATAGCAGGTACTTGTCATCTTCCATGGCTAACTAACTTTTAGAGCGGTTCCGAGAGTTTTTAGGACTGCACTTGTAACAAGCACTTATTGGTGACACTCCTCCCAACCATTTACTTTCCACAAACCATGGCTAACCGAATCCTCGGGTGCCCACCAACATTCACCATGGAGGAGTGTCTATTTATTTATTTATTTATAGGGTGGACTAACCAGCTCTTTAATGCAAAATAAAAGGTGGAGAAGCAGATGAAGCTGCCAATCCTTGTAAATTAATTAGCATGGAAGATGACAAATCTCACTACTACGTCCTTATGAGCTTTTCAAGTAGTGACACAAAAAGGATAATTGTTTTGAGTAGTTAGTAGATAGCACATGAAGAAATTTACTTGGAATGGTGAAAACACCACATAATAGGTAGGTATGGTGGACACAGGTGGCATGGATTTGGCTCAAGGTTTTGGATGTACAAGAAGCATTCCCTCTTAGTACAGAGTTTAGGCTAGCAAGGTTATTATAAGCAAACATCATTATCAACTGGAATAGCAAGAGTGTACATAAAACACAAGGTTTGACGAACCATAGACTCCCACTGTCTTCCTTGTTAACACATAGCCTTCATCCAAAAATTATCTAGACTACTATGGACTTCCAATCATGCAACAGATTATTATAGCAGAAAATCCTTATAGTAGTTCTTCATTAATAGCCATTACTTACATGATGCACAAGCTTAAACATTAATTACTTGACAGCTCAAAACAATTGGCAAGCATCAAATTACTCAAGACAACGATCTAAAAAGATTCATGTAAGCATTTTATACCACTACCACATGCATAGCATTTTTCTGGTCCAACCAAACACCAATCAACTTATTTGACAACTCTCCAAACAGATATAAGTGAAGCAAGAGAGTACTTTCTTCAAAAGAAACTGAAAGCTCTAACAAGAGATACATGAAAAACTGAGAGCTAACAGCAATAACAGCAACTAGACAGGAATACTCAACAAGTATAAGTGAAGCACAAGAGTATTCTAATGAAAAAGTGGAGCGTGTCTCTCTCCCAAACATGAATGCTAGGATCCAACAAGTATAGCACAGCAAACAAAACAAAACAAACTGAAAACAAAAACACACTGACGCTCCAAGGAAGAGTACACTAGTATGAAGCAATAAAAATATAGCACCATTAGAGATGACCTGATAATTTGTAGATGAAGAAGGGGATGCCTTGGGCATCCCCAAGCTTAGATGCTTGAGTCTTCTTGAAATATGCTGGGGAGGTAAGCCTCCCCAAGCTTAAGCTCTTCACTCTTCTTGATCATGTAATATCATTCTCCTCTATCAACACTTGAAAACTTCCTTCACACCAAAACTTAACAGCTTTTCTCATTAGCAGGTTAGTGCACTAAAAGATAATACTTCAAAGTTCTAGCAAAGACAAAACTCACAAGCCAACTATTTTAAACATTAGCCACTGTTACTAGGCTCAAGTGGGCACTTTTACACGAAAAGAAACCACTTAAAAACTTGTAAAAGAGAGAATGCAAAATAAAAGACAGAATCTGTCAAACCAGAACAGTCTGTAATGACGAATTTTTTCGAGGCACTTACGATGCTCAGATGAAAAACTTTTGAAATAATGAAAGTTGCGTAACATCATCAGGAACATGCACAAAAATTTCAGCATTTTTCGATTTTTTCTGATTTTCTACTGAATTAAACGGTGACGAACAGCAATCTGTCCCAATGCAGTCCCGAAAATAAAAACCAACTTTGCATTAGTAACTCTCCTTGGCACAACAAAACAGCAAATAAAAGATACAAAGGAGTTGCTACAGAGGTAAACAAGCATCCTTGACTCAAGAAAACAAAAATAAAACAGCAAATAAAAACATGGGTTATCTCCCAGAAGTGCTTTTCTTTAATGCCTTTGAGCTAGGCATGAAGAGATGCATCAAGTATTGTCAAGACCAGAGGTACCAATAGTGTTACCTTTAGACCTCTTATTCTTTTTCTTAGCCTTGGCTTTAGGGGCATTAGGAAAATGATGCAAACAATATGGAGGTTTAAATTTCAGAGTAGCTTCACCCATGTCAATGACAGCTCCCAATTGCCTCAATAATCCTCTTCCAAGTGTGATGCTCCCATTTCCTACACATTCAATGACATGATAATCAGTAGGTGTAAATACTCCCTTTATTTTATTAACAACTCCTTGAGTAGTCCCAAAAGATAACTTGATTGAAAATTGTCCCATCAATTGAAATTTTTAGTGAAGGAACCCATCTAGAAGGTTCGAATGGCATAGGGACACTTTCAAAAAGTTTAAAAGTTTCTTTAAAACTAGCCAACTCTGACTCAAGTGATTCTAGTCTTGAATGAATGTTCTCAAAAGCAGATTCTATTTTTTTATTTGAAGAAGCAGATGCTGCAATTAATTTTTTTATGGCATTGAAACTTGATCCCCATCATAACGAAGGAAATCTCCCCCAACTACAGCATCTAGAGCATATCTATAACAAAGAAGCAACCCAAAATAGAAACTACTAAGAAACAGACTCAAAGCCATTTTAGGTTCAGTTTTAACATAGGATTCAGAAATTCTAGACCAAGCATCACCAAAACTTTCCCCACTTCCTTGCTTAAAAGTGAAAACCTCATCCTCAGGAGACATGATATTAGGAGCGGAACTAGACATGATGAGCAAACCGAAATAAACTAGATGCAGGAATTTAATTTTTTTTTGGGTTTTTGATTTTTAACAGCAAGCAAAACAAAAATAAAACAAGACAAAAAACAAAGTAAAGAGATTGGAACTGAGAGACTCCCCTTTCCAATAGCCTCCAAGTCCCCGGCAATGGCGCCAGAAAACAGCTTGATGGCTACGTGTTGGTGAACCCCAAGAGGAAGGTTATGATGTAGACAGCAGAAGTTTTCCCTTGAGAAATCTACCCAAGGTTATCAATCCAGTAGGACTTGATGATCTATCGGAAGGTTGTTGATGTTGACTCCCCTTGGCGCTAGGGAGCTTGCACCAACGTGGAATCTGCACAGACACAAACTAGAACTTTGCCCAACACGAAACAGAGAGGTTGTCAATCTCTCCGGTCTTGCAGAAACAAAGAGTTAAACGTATGGTGTGGAAAACAGCAGGAAAAACAGCAAGTAACAGGAAACAGATGATTGCAGCAGGTTGTGTAAACAGTATGAGGAAATTGGACCAGGGTCCACAGTTCACTAGTGGTGTCTCTCTCAGAACAGATAACTAGCATGTTGGATAAACAAATTACAGCTGGACAATTGACAAATAGAGAAGGCATAACAATGCAATACATGCCAAGATGTCTACTATGAAATCTAGTTGGGCATTACAACAAAATACATAGACCGTTATTCCAACAACATCTATGCCTAAATAATCCACCTTCAAGGCAGCATCCGCATCCCATTCAGTATTAAGTTGCTAACAACAGATTATTGCATGAAGTAAAGTGTGTAATGTAATCAAAACAAGTGCCCTTGGACACTGCACCAATGTTTTATCCCTAGTAGCAACAGCACATCTACCATCTTATGCCTTTCTGTCACTGATCCAGATATCTAGAGACTGAACCCACTATCGAGCATAAATACCCCCTCTTGGAGTCACAAACATCTACTTGGCCAAAGCATCTACTAGCAACGGAGAGCATGCAAGATCAAGAGCACATAGATAAACAACTTGAATAAACATGGTATCAATATTCATCGGATCCCAGCAAACACAACATCTAGCATTACAATAAGATGATCTTGATCATGTTAGGCAGCTCACAAGATCTAAACATGGAGGCACAAGGTAGAGAGACAACCATCTAGCTACTGCTATGGACCCGTAGTCCAGGGGTGGACTACTCACGCATCACTCCGGAGGCAGGCATGGTGATGTAGAGCCCTCCGGTGATGATCTCCCCTCTGGCAGGGTGCCGGGAAGAGCTTCAGAACTCCTCCGATCTGAGATTGACGATGACGGCCGTGACGGAACTTTTCGTGGAATATGATCGACCGTAACAGGGTTTTCGCGTCGCGGAGAATATATAGGCGAAGAGGCGGCGTCGGTGGCCGAGGGGGGCCACCACGCCATAGGGGGGCGCGGGCCCACCCTAGGCCGTGCCCTAGTGTGGCGTGGCCCCTGGTGGGTCTGCTCCGACTCCCCTTTGGACTCCGTGATCTCCTCGTGATATTATTGACGATGTCTTTTGTTTCGTCCAATTCCGAGAATATTTCCTTAATAGATTTTCTGAAACCAAAAAACAGCAAAAAACAGGGAACTGGCACTGTGGCATCTTGTTAATAGGTTAGTCCCAGAAAATGCATAAAAATGATATGAAGTGTAACCAAAACATGTAGCAATTGATATAATAACAGCATGGAACATCAAAAATTATAGATACGTTTGAGACGTATCAGGCGGCACGAGTGGAGGTTGGAGAAAGGCGACGTGTCCTGGGAACGAGCCGGGCGGCGCTCCGGCAGGAGAAGCAGGGGACGGCACGGTGGTGGGTGGAGGAAGGCGAGAGGCCAAGCTGGGGAGAGAGCCGGACGGCGCTGGTAGGAGTAGCAGGGGAATCGGAGACGAAAGGAATTGGGAAACGGATGGAGGAAGGGAATCATGTGGGGATAAGGTTGGAGGGTCGGCCCTGCAACCATCGCTGTCCATGCCACGGTCACGAGGACGAGGCGGAGGATGCGATCCCCGAGATGATTATTAGCCTTTTCCAGAAAAATAAGCAAAAGCTAGGTTGGAAACTGTGTTATTATATTCCGGTTTGTGCCACCGCAACCACGACCGTCTATTGTTGGTTCTCTTTTCCCGTGATTTCTGCACAAAGCGATTTGGACGATACACAGTTCTGCCCCCTCCCTCTCCGCCGGCGAGGCCACGGCCGGGTCTCTGCATCCTCCGTCTGTCGTTCCGGCGACGTGAGGGGGTGGGGAGCTCGACGCTTTGACATTGGTGAATATTTAGGACTGATCTAGGCTTTTCCAGGGGCACCGTATCGGTGGCATGGACGAGGACGTGCCTGAATAAGATGTTGCTGCTCCTCCCCATCTCGGCAATCCTCTAATCTGGAACATTGTGGAGTAGGTGGCTTGGTCCTCTCGACGTCCTTCAGATCTGACAAGTTTAGTTTCTCGATCTATCGATGACGTTAGTCGTTATATATGGTTATATATGGTCTGTTTATTAGATTATTGTCGTCGACGTCATCTGCCTCTGATCAGCGACTTCCCAACCGCTAAGTCAACGGAGTTTTCTTGGCTTTATATTGTTTGGAGGTCCATCGGCATCATCGTGCTTCCTCGGCGAGCTTCGTCGCGTGCATGTGAAACCCACAAGAATCTATGGGTAATATTCATTTCTTAGGATTGCCATCGAAATATATGGCCTCGGCCTTTTTGCAAAAAAAACAAACAAAATGGTCAAATGACGAGCAACCACCACTCGACACTCCGCAAACGTTTTGCAAAAGGCAAACTTGGTGCACACGTGTCGGCTTCTCGCCCTCGCGAGTTTGCTGAGTTTCGTGGAAAACAGTCGGCAAAAATCTGACGGCCGTGATCACCTTTTTTGTGCCGAGTGCCTCGTCAAAATATCCAGCAAAGGGTTTGCCGACATGCCCGACAAAAAACACTCAGCAAAGTTCTATAAGCCGAGAGAAATGCTGCGCATTACTGTTTGCCGAGTGTCATGGACACTATAGGAATCTGGCGAGACGCCGACGACCGGCAACCGTCGGTGTAGACCAGAAGGCCGTCGGCGTAGCG
Organism: Poa pratensis; assembly: GCA_947311845.1. NCBI lineage: Eukaryota > Viridiplantae > Streptophyta > Magnoliopsida > Poales > Poaceae > Poa > Poa pratensis. The sequence goes on along the minus strand of CAMZMU010000069.1, from coordinate 3,792,070 downwards.
TAGCGCCGTCGGCGTTTCGCCCCGTCGGCGTACCCACCCGGCCGTCGGCGTACATGGTGGTGGGACCCACAAGACGGCATCCTGCCGTTCCGTCAGCTCCCCATACGTCGACGGAATTGCCGTCGGCCTCTGCATGCCACGTGTATTTCAAAATTTCCACAAGACTTTTTTTGGAATTTTTTTAATTTTTTTTTGTATTTCAAAATTTTCCACTTCGTCACATACTTAATCCGTAATTGCACACTTAATCATAGGTCAAAGTACTTACCCTGCTGAAACTTCCCATTCGGTCACCCATCCTCCAGCCCGAGCATCCTTAACTTTTTAGTTCCTTCCAAAGGAGCTTCCAAATAAGAAATTAGAACTTATTGATATTAGTACCCTATCAATCATATTAACCACTCGGTTATGATGTTACACTTTTCATTGTTTAAATTTTAAAAATTTGTTTGAGTAAAGTAACAATGATTATGTAATAGTATATTTCGAATAAATAACAATAAAATGAATTTTACTTTATTTTTTCTTTTTACATTTAATATGAAATAATTCATATCTTTAAATCCGTAAATCAAAATTTGACAAATAAAATACCAAAATCGATTAGAAAAATGAGAGGAATTCAAATATGCCCTCTATATCATCTTTTGCATCACAGAAATATTGATAGTGAATAGTCATGACGGTCATTTTGACCATTTTTCACAAAAATAAAAGAAATTGAGAAAATACTCAAAAAATGAAAACCTATGGCATGGAGTCCTTTTATGTGTACTAGTTGCTAACAAAAATAATAAACTTGAGTTTTTATAAATATTTCAAAAAATGCTTCACAAAAAGTCTATCATCTATAGACATGTATAGGTTTCGCGCCAAATGACCAAATTATGGCCATCCCCGTGCCATAATTTATGATAATGTGTCCATATTTTACACATAGGTGTGTCTTGGTATGGCAAACATTGTTGCCAAAATCAAATTTCAAATTATTTTTATAAATATCATTTTCTATTTTTAAAGTGCTAAAAATGACTTTTTTTATGAAGGAAATACCAAAAATATGTTGCAAAAAGGCACCCATCTTATTGTCACAAAGGGTACTACATATTTGATGGATAATACCCAAGTATGAGGAATTTTCTCGATTTCTACCTAATTTTGCCTATTTAAATGATTTTATGCTGATTTCCCAAAGTAATTAAAATTTGAAATTACAAGTGTGTGATAGTTTGGTCTAATTTTTGTACAAAAATCATTTTTAGGTACACAAGTAGTGACTTTATCACAGAAATATCGATAGTTTTGAAAAATGTGACCCCTTTGAATGAATAGGCACGACGGTCATTTTGACCTTTTTTCACAAAAATAAAAGAAATTGAGAAAATACTCAAAAAAATAAAATCCTTTGGCATGGAGTCCTTTTATGTGTACTAGTTGCTAGAAAAAATGATAAACTTGAGTTTTGACAAATATTTCAAAAAACGCTTCACAAAAAGGTCTATCATCTATAGACATGTATAGGTTTCACGCCAAATGACCAAGTTATGGCCATCCCCGTGCCATAGTTTGTGATAATGTGTTCATATTTGAGACATAGGTATGTCTTGGTATGGCAAACATTGTTGCCAAAAATAATTTCCAAATTATTTTTATAAATATCATTTTCCATTTTTTAAGTGTCAAAAATAACTTTTTTATGAAGGAAATAACAAAAATATGTTGCAAAAAGACACCCATCTTATTATCACAAAGGGTACTACATATTTGATGGATAATCCCCAAGTATTAGGAATTTTCTCGATTTCTACCTAATTTTGCCTATTTAAATGACTTTATGCCGATTTTCCAAAAGTAATTGAAAGTTGAACTACAAGTGTGTGATAGTTTGGTCTATTTTTTTTTTCAAAAATCATTTTTAGGTACAGAAGTAGTGACTTTATCACAGAAATATCGATAGTTTTGAAAAATGTGACCCCTTTCAATGAATAGGCACGGCGGTCATTTTGACCTTTTTCACAAAAATAAAAGAAATTGAGAAAATACTCAAAAAATGAAATCCTTTGGCATGGAGTCCTTTTATGTGTACTAGTTGCTAGAAAAAAAATGATAAACTTGAGTTTTGACAAACATTTCAAAAAAAAATGCTTCACAAAAAGGTCTATCATCTATAGACATGTATAGGTTTCGCGCCAAATGACCAAATTATGTCCATCCCCGTGCCATAGTTTGTGATAATGTGTCCATATTTGACACATATGTGTGTCTTGGTATGGCAAACATTGTGGCCAAAAACAATTTCCAAAATATTTTCATAAATATCATTTTCCATTTTTTAAGTGTCAAAAATGACTTTTTAATTAAGCAAGTACCAAAAATATGTTACAAAAAGTCATACGCATGGTGAAAAAGATTATATGGATGTCATATTTGGATTCCTCTCATTTTTCTAATCGATTTAGACATTTTATTTGTTAAATTTCGATTTACGAATTTAAAGATATGAATTATTTCATATTAAATGGAAAATAGTAAAAAAAAAGTAGACGCCGATGGTGGCCGTCGGCGTATCAATGCCGTAAAGCCCCCCGTCTGCGTGCCGTCACGGCCTAAACCCTACGGCCCTTTTACGCCGACGGCATTGGTGACGCCGACGGCGACCATCAGGCTCTATCTGTCTACGCCGACGGCCACGTTCATGGGCTATCCTAGCTCGCCGTCTACGCCGACGGCCCCGACATTTGGCCGTCGGCGTAGTGGGATTCCTGTAGTGGGAGCAACCAAGTCCTTGACCAAAATTCGTGCCAATTTTTTAGGCGACTTGCCAAACTCTTGATAGTAAAATACGGAGTAGCTTTGGGCTCAAACAACACCTCGAAATATATGGAGCACATGTATATACTATATCCGAGCGCGTTCTACGTCTTATCCCGCTAATTAACAACGTGTCCTACAAGACAACGTGATAATCACCCGGGATAAGACGATTATCAAACCAAACAGTATTACTATTAGAATCCTATCCAGTACCGTAATACATAGTAGTACATGCTGCGGTTAAGAGAAACCAATCTACCCGGGCCGGAGCTCTAGAAAACGAGAGAGAAACCATTGCTCTCGCGTCCCAACTCCGGAGATCATGCCATCGGAGGCGGCAGACATCACGTTCATCGCGTCCGAGTGTGCGTTCGCCCTGTTGCTATTGTGACTGTGCAACTGCCATTACCCCAACCCGGAGACGGCTCTTCCTGCCCTGGCTCCGCGGATGCCGGCGACGGCGCCGGTCGTGACGCTGCGCTACTTCCCGTACTCGACGGTGGGCAGGCGGGTGTCGGAGAAGCTGGTGTGCGCCATCTGCCTGGACTTTTTCGAGCACGGGGAGACCTGCGGCGAGGTGCCGGCGTGCCGCCACTTCTTCCACCAGGCGTGCGTCGACGTCTGGAGGAAGAGCAGCGTCACCTGCCCGCTCTGCAGGGGCTACATGGCGGCGACGGGGTCATCGGAGCGAGTGTCGGCCGCCGATGACATGGTTTAGCTAGCTAACCGTGACTTCGCGATTGATCGAACCATAGACAGCTAGTAGCTTGGTGTGTGTTCTGTGCGTTTCATTGTGACCTTTGTTCACGGCCTTTGTTCCTCCTATTTTCTGGGGAACCGCTGTTTTTTCTTGGTTGCTGTTTTGACTTTTGACCGAGTCTTTATTTATACTCCACCTATAAAAGGTAGTTGCAGAACCAATCTAGGGGCGGGCAATGCAGCTCCATATGAGTTGGAGAAGCTCATAACCGCATTGCCACCGTCTATGAAGATGGAGAGGCTGCTACTGCTGGACTTGGCGTCGTCGGCGTCATCTGTCGACCATGCACGGTGAACTCAGGAGGGCAGCATGCAACCCGGCACGTGCTGGGGGCGATGGCATGTGGAAGTCCGGCATCCACGCCGGTTCTGGCGGGGGCAGTGCGCACCACGATGGCTCCTCCTTCGGCTGCTTCCCTTCTTTGGTCGGCAAAGGGGACTCCTTCGGTAAAGTCAAACTTCTTAAATACTAGGTAACTGCCCATGCGTTGCTACGGGTTGAGTTCTATTGAACACTTTTAGTTCACGAAGAATTTACCATAAGTTCAAAATCAGAGTTAGCAATCATTTATAGTACAACAACTCTACTTTCTCTACAAAATAGGTTGGACATGCTAAAATCCATCTCTTCTAAATTTTTAGACGGAAGGCTCGAGCGGAGCCCAGCTTTAAATTAATAAAGCCAGTCCGGCTAAGATCCAAGTACAAATAACACAAAGTCACACGGACTCACACATGAAAGTTCAGGTAGCACGAAGGCTACACATCAAATCTCCACCGCCACAGCACGACGGGTGGGAACACAACCTAAGCTAGATACCGGCAGGTGGATGAGTGAGGCGGACTCAGTCTCGGTCCCTCACAGAGTCATGGAGTTGGCGGATCCTGCCAATCGCCTCCTCCAAAGCGCGTCTGTCCTGTCTCCTAGCCAATGGCTTCCACACCTGCATATAGATAGACATTTTGTAGAGGCAATCAGCCGGTTGTGAGGGGAAGATCCCATCAATTGTGAATCTATCCCTCATGTTCCAAAGCGTCCAGCACAAGGCTGCACAACAAATCCACAACACCCTACGTGTTTGACCCGTGGACTCCTGGACTAGCCTATAAAGATCGGCAAAGCATGAGGGGTTCCAAGATATGGAGAGCAATTCCCTAACTGCGCTCCATAGGAACTTGGCCAGGGTGCACCCAAAGAATATGTGATTGGTATCCTCCCACTCATCACATAAGGCGCACCTGCCACAGGAAGGTCCATGTCTTCGGCTAATGTTATCGTTGGAAGGTAGGCGTTTCCTAACCAACTGCCAAAGAAAGATCCGGACCTTCAAGGGGATAGCGATTCCCCAAATCTCGCAGAAGTGCTTGCGTGGCCGCCCTTGGCACAATTTGCGGTATAGGGACCTGACCGAGAAGACCCCGGAGGGTTCAAGGTGCCAGGCCAAGACATCTGCGCCCTCTGAGACTCTGATCGAGGCAATCTCGTGCATAAGGTTGAGCCACTCAACCCTCTCAACTTGTCCCAGCACCCGGCATAGGGGATGACCCACCCCTCTGGATGGCAAAGGAGTGCCACCGAAGCCTCCGGATCCCTGGTGATCGCGAAAAGGTTGGGAAACCTCTCCTTCAAGGGCCCCGACCCTTGCCACCAATCCTTCCAAAACTGAGTAGACCGGCCGTTCCGGATACTATGCTTTACCCCCAAGCAAACTAGATCCTTCACCTTCTGGATGGAATTCCAGAATTGTGAGCCAGGACTATGGGAGTCTACTAGAAGATCCTTAGTCCGAAGGTACTTGGACTTAATGATCTCAGCCCAAAGGCCTTGCGTCCCTGTCATAAGTTTCCAAATCCACTTAACCATCAAGCAGATGTTCATGAGTTTGGTGTCCATGATACCTAGGCCCCCCAAGGACTTGGGTTGACATACGACCTCCCACCTCACCCAGTGGTATTTGCGCTTGCGGCCGTTACACTCCCAGAAGAACCGCGAACGATGCTTATCCATGGTCCTATGCACCCCATCTCCCAGGAGGCAAACCCCCATCGCATGGAGAGGCAGGCTCGAGAGACAAGCATCGTCAAGGTCAGTCGCACGGCTGAGGACATGAATTTCCCAAGCCACGAGTCCGCCCTCTGGGCCACCTTCCCGGTAAGGGGTCCCCAAACCCCAGCACAGAGAGCCCGATCACTAATGGGAGACCCAGGTAAGTGAAAGGAAAGGAACCAAGTTTGCAGTTAAGCATGTTGGCAATCCTAACTTGTTCCTCAGTGCTAGCCCCCATGACCAATACCTCACTCTTGTGGAAGTTAATCCTCAACCCCGACATGTTCCCAAAGCACATGAGAATAAATTTGAGGTTGGCGATCTCAAGATCATCTGGCTGGATCATGATGATCGTGTCATCTGCATACTGCAGGTGGGAGACCCCCCCCCCCCCGGAATCAGGTGTGGGACAACTCCTCTGATATGACTGATACGTCTCAAACGTATCTATAATTTTTGATGTTCCATGCATGTTTTATATCAATTGCTACATGTTTTATATACACTTTATATCATTTTATATATTTTCTGGGACTAACCTATTAACAAGATGCCACAGTGCCAGTTCCTGTTTTCTGCTGTTTTTGTATTCCAAAAAGCTAGTCTGGAATATTCTCGGAATTGGACGAAAATTTACGGAGGCCCCTATTTCATCAGAAGACACCTGGAGTCCGAAGGAGAGACGAAGTGGAGCCACGAGGGCCCACACGTGGGCTCGGCGCGGCCAAGGGCCCACCGGCGCCCAGGGGTGGTGTCGCCTCCTCGTGCACCGCCTCGCGACGCCCTTTGGCCTATATATTGCTCCTACCCCAAAAACCCAAAAGAATCGACGATTTCTCCAGAAGAGTTCCGTAGCTCCGCCGCCACCAAAAACCCTAATTCGGGGGACAGAAGTCTCTGTTTCGGCACCTTGCCGGGACGGGGAATTGCCCCCGGAGCCATCTCCATCGACGCCACCGCCTCCATCATCGCCGTTGCTGCCTCCCATGATGAGGAGGGAGTAGTTCTTCATCGGGGCTGAGGGCTCTACCGGTAGCTATGTGGTTTATCTCTCTCTCCCATGGTGTGATCTTTATGTGATCATGAGCTTTGTAATCTAGTTGAATCCATAGATGTTACTCTTCATTATCTTATATGCTACTCAAGTGGTTTTATTAATGTAATCTCCGGAGTCACCTTTGTCCCACGGTGCGAAGTTGACAGTGTGCGCCCCGTGTGTGGCTCTTAGGCTAAAGATAACAGGAATACTTATCATGAGTTATTATTTGCGTTGGATGTCTCTATGAAATTGCGGTGTTTGTCTAGTACTATTTAGGGCGCTCAAGTTGACAGTGTGGGGTTCCCTAGATGTGGAATGCGACTTTAAGGTGTGCTGTTATAGCCCTACGCAGTGGATTGGTGTTCGTTATCCAACGAGAGAATAATTCAGAGTAGCATAGTGAAGAGGAAATATCTATGTATTCAATTATATTATTATTGTTGAGAGTGTCCACTAGTGAAAGTATGATCCCTAGGCCTTGTTTCTAAGCATTGAAACACCGTTTACAACCAGTTCTGCTACATGTTTGCTTGCTGCCATTTTTATTTCAGATTGCAATTACCACTTATAATCATCCATATACTTGTATTTTAATATCTCTTCGCCGAACTAGTGCACCTATACACCTGACAAGTGTATTGGTGTGTTGGGGACACAAGAGACTTCTTGTATCTTAATTGCAGGGTTGCTTGAGAGGGATATCTTTGACCTCTACCTCCCTGAGTTCGATAAACCTTGGGTGATTCACTTAAGGGAAACTTGCTGCTGTTCTACAAACCTCTGCACTTGGAGGCCCAACACTGTCTACAAGAATAGAAGCGTGCGTAGACATCAAGCTATTTTCTGGCGCCGTTGCCGGGGAGGTAAGGTAAAAGGTACTCACATCCTCCAGCTACTTAGCTATTTTCTAGCACTGTTGCTGTGTGAGTGCTCGAAGGTATTTCCTTTAGATTCTGCAATTATATCTTTTTGTTTCTTGTTTTTATTTCACTAGTTAGGCTTAATGGAAAACAACAAAAAAATTAGAGAGCTCTATGAAATTTATCTTGAGTTAGGACATGATGCTTTTGAAGAGAAAATTAAAAAACCTATGGAAATTTGTTTGCATAATAGTGGTAGCAATTTTATTAGCATGAATTCTTTGAACACCATTATTGCTAATGCTATGGAAAAGTCTAAGCTTGGGGAAGCTGGTTTTGATGAATATGATTTTTTAGTCCCCCAAGTTTTGAGGAGAAAATTTTCTTTGATGATACTTTGCCTCCAATTTATGATGATTATAATGATAGTGGTATTTTGGTGCCACCTACTATGGAGGATAAAGTTTATTATGATTATACTATGCCTGCAATTTATGATGATTACAATGATGCTTGTGATAGTTTTACTCCCACTATTACTAATAAATTAATTATGCTTATGTGGAGAGTAATGATACTTTTATGCATGTGGATCATGATAAGAATGCTTTATGTGATAGCTATATTGTTGAGTTTATTCATGATGCCACTGAAAATTATTTTGAGAGAGGAAAGTATGGTTATAGAAATCTTCATGTTACTAAATTTCTTCTCTTTATGATGAAGGTTTTGAGCTTTCTCTTGATTTGCTTTTATTTGCTGGGTACTTTAAGACCTACTGGTCCTTATGAGAGAGGGAGACACGGTTTCATATATCTCAATAATATTAAGTCTTCTCTCTTTATGTTGAAATTTTTGAAGCTCCACTTGTTTTGCCTTCCTATGCTAGTCACTTTGTGCTTTATTGATTTATTTTCTTACAAGATTCCTTTGCATAGGAAGTGGGTTAGACTTAAATGTGTTTGATATTTGCTTCTTGATGCTCTTTCATATTCAACTCTTATACATATGAGAGCATCATCAAAATTATCATGCCTAGCTAAAAGGCTTTAAAGAAAAGCGCTTGTGGGAGACAACCCATTATTTTTATTTTCTGCTATTTTTTTTTATTTGAGTCAAGGTGCTGTTTACTTATGTATCAATGCCTTTGTATCTTTATTTTCTTGCATTGTTGTGCCAAGTAAGGCCTCTAATAGGAAGATGATGCTAGATTTGGATTTCTGCGCAGGAACAGATTTCTGCTGTTCACCGTTTTGCTTCTGTAAAATCACAGAAAAATTATTTAAATCTGAAATTTTTGTGCGTGATCCTCAGATATGTATGCATCTTTCGTTAGTTCAAAGTTTTTCGATCTGAGCGTCGTAAGTGCCTCGAAAAAATTCGTCTTTGCGGACTGTTCTGTTTTAGACAGATTATGCCTTTTTATTTTGCATTCTCTCTTTTACTAGTGTTGAGTGAAATTCTTTTTTGGGTGGAAGAGCTTCACATAACATCAGTGGCAGTAGCTAATGTTTAAAGTAACAAGTCATATTGCGTCTTTATAGAACATGTGAGTTTTTGATTGTGCACTAACCCTCTAATGAGATTTGCTTTGAGTTTGGTGTGACGGAAGTTTTCAAGGGTCAAGAGGGAAGAGTGATATAATAGGATGGAGAAGAGTGAAGAGCTAAGCTTGGGGAGGCTCCCATGGATCTCCCCAGCATATTTCAAGAAGACTCAAGCGTCTAAGCTTGGGGATGCCCAAGGCATCCCCTTCTTCATCGGCAAAATTATCAGGTCATCTCTAGTGAAACTATATTTTAATTCTTTCACATCATATGTGCTTTTCTTGGAGCGTCTGTGTGCTTTTATTTTCAGTATTGTACTTTTATTTTCAATAAAGCTTGACTGGACCCTAGCATTCTTGATTGGGAGAGAGACACGCTCCGCTTTTTCATGAGAATACTCCTATTCTTCACTTATATTTGTTGAGTATTCATATCTAGCGCTGTTCAGCTTTTAGCTCTTGTTTTCATGTATCTCTTGTCAGAGCTATTAGCTTTCTTTTGTAGAAAGTACTCTCTTGCTTCACTTATATTGTTTGGAGAGTTGTTAAATAAATTGATTGGTGTTTGGTTGGTTCAGAAAATGTTGCATGTGGTAATTGGTATAAGGAAAAACTTGCTTAATCTTGTAGATCACTAATTTGGATAACTTGATGCTTGTCAATTGTTTTGAGTTAACAAGTAGATCATGATTAAATTTGTGCATCACATGAGTTAAGCCTATTAGTGAAGAACTACCGTAAAGCTTGTTGAAAATTTGGTTTGCATCGGTGGTATCTCTAAGGTCTAGATATTTTCTAATAACAGGGTTTGGTTAACAAGGAAGACGGTATGAAGTCTTATAACGTTTGCAATATGTTTGTCATATAAAACTTGGTGTACGGGTTGATATTCTTGTTTGCTTACATAAACCTTGCTAGCCTAAACTCTGTACTGAGAGGGAATGCTTCTCGTGCATCCAAATCCTTGAGCCAAAATCCATGCCATTTGTGTCCACCATAACTACCTATATGTGGTATTTCCTTGCCACTCCAAGTAAATTTTTCATGTGCTACCTTTAAATTATTCAAAATGTTATTATTCCCTTTTTGTGTCAATGTTTACTAGCTCATGAGGAATTAGTGTGGTTATTCTTTATTCTATTTGTCAAATGGACTTTTACACCTGGACTAGCGGCATATACATCCGCTTATCCTCTAATTTTGCAAAAAGAGCTGGCAACGGGGTGCCCAGTCCCAATTAATTACAACTTTAACCATTAATTCTCTTCACACTTTTGCCCTGATTCATCAGTAAGCAATGACAAACAGTGAAATACCTGCGTGTGTAAACCAAAGAGAAAGAGGGATGATCTGCCTTGCTGGTAGAAATAACGTCCTTCATGGGAGCCGCTCTTAAAAGTCCGTTTGACAGGTAGAATACTGTTCTCACCCGCTACCATTCGTTGACAATTAACAAACACCTCTCAAAAATAGATACTCCTCCATGGTATGTGATTGATGGAAGGCACCCGAGGATTCGGTTAGCCATGGCTTGTGTTAGCAAGGTTGGGAGGAGTATCAAATATTTTATGCAATCTCTATATGCTTTCAAAAACCTAAAAGCTCTAGCACATGACTTAATCCCTGCTTCCCTCTGCGAAGGGCCTTTCTTTTACTTTTATGTTGAGTCAGTTTTCCTATTCTTTCTGTCTTCCACAAGCAAACACTAGTGTCAACTTTGTTACAACATGCGTTATATGCTACGTATTGGACTTGTTATACTACTTTGTGTTGACGATATCCATGAGATAAATATGTTGAAAGTTGAAGCAAATGCTGAAACTTAATTCTTCCTTTGTGTTGATTAAATACCTTTTATTAGAAACTATTGCTTTATGAGTTAACTCTTATGCAAAACTGTTTGATGCTTGTCTCGAAAGTACTATTCATGAAAACGTTTAGCTTGTGTGATTCATTGTTTACTCATTATCTATTTGGTAGCAAACTATAGACCATTGACTTGGATCACTTCATTCATTTACATGTGCCTTACAATATTATTGATCAAGATTATGATGGTAGCATGTCACCTCAAAAATTATTTTGTTTTTATCGTTTACCTACTCGAGGACGAGCAGGAACTAAGCTTGGGGATGCTGATACGTCTCAAACGTATCTATAATTTTTGATGTTCCATGCTGTTTTATACCAATTGCTACATGTTTTATACACTTTATATCATTTTATACATTTTCTGGGACTAACCTATTAACAAGATGCCACAGTGCCAGTTCCTGTTTTCTGCTGTTTTTGTATTCCAGAAAAGCTAGTCTGGAAATATTCTCGGAATTGGACGAAAATTTACGGAGGCCCCTATTTTATCAGAAGACACCTGGAGTCCGAAGGAGACGAAGTGGAGCCACGAGGGCCCACACGTGGGCTCGGCGCGGCCAAGGGCCCACCGGCGCCCAGGGGTGGTGTCGCCTCCTCGTGCACCGCCTCGCGACGCCCTTTGGCCTATATATTGCTCCTACCCCGAAAACCCTAAAAGAATCGACGATTTCCCAGAAAGTTCCGAGCTCCGCCGCCACCAAAAACCCTAATTCGGGGGACAGAAGTCTCTGTTTCGGCACCTTGCCGGGACGGGGAATTGCCCCCGGAGCCATCTCCATCGACGCCACCGCCTCCATCATCGCCGTTGCTGCCTCCCATGATGAGGAGGGAGTAGTTCTTCATCGGGGCTGAGGGCTCTACCGGTAGCTATGTGGTTTATCTCTCTCTCCCATGGTGTGATCTTTATGTGATCATGAGCTTTGTAATCTAGTTGAATCCATAGATGTTACTCTTCATTATCTTATATGCTACTCAAGTGGTTTTATTAATGTAATCTCCGGAGTCACCTTTGTCCCACGGTGCGAAGTTGACAGTGTGCGCCCCGTGTGTGGCTCTTAGGCTAAAGATAACAGGAATACTTATCATGAGTTATTATTTGCGTTGGATGTCTCTATGAAATTGCGGTGTTTGTCTAGTACTATTTAGGGCGCTCAAGTTGACAGTGTGGGGTTCCCTAGATGTGGAATGCGACTTTAAGGTGTGCTGTTATAGCCCTACGCAGTGGATTGGTGTTCGTTATCCAACGAGAGAATAATTCAGAGTAGCATAGTGAAGAGGAAATATCTATGTATTCAATTATATTATTATTGTTGAGAGTGTCCACTAGTGAAAGTATGATCCCTAGGCCTTGTTTCTAAGCATTGAAACACCGTTTACAACCAGTTCTGCTACATGTTTGCTTGCTGCCATTTTTATTTCAGATTGCAATTACCACTTATAATCATCCATATCACTTGTATTTTAATATCTCTTCGCCGAACTAGTGCACCTATACACCTGACAAGTGTATTGGGTGTGTTGGGGACACAAGAGACTTCTTGTATCTTAATTGCAGGGTTGCTTGAGAGGGATATCTTTGACCTCTACCTCCCTGAGTTCGATAAACCTTGGGTGATTCACTTAAGGGAAACTTGCTACTGTTTTGCAAACCTCTGCACTTGAAGGCCCAACACTGTGGCGCCCTGACCCGACTGCTATACAGTGATACTGTGTCCCCGGTTATCCGATACCACCAGACACACTATCAAAGCATAATAGAGAGATCAAGACTTGTGGAACAACTGGCACATCACAGACTCTACGACACAAAACATATAGTTCAACTCTTATAATAGAGAAAGATAGCAAATGACAACCAGAGGTCACAGACCCAACATTACAACATGCGGAAGCGAAGTGTGTTGTTCTAAACAACAAGAACCAAATTATGGCCTAAGAGGCCTGCAAATAAACATCACAGCGCCAGCTGTTCCGGGATGTCCCAAGCTGCCACCTAGGAACCCCAGACTACTCGTCGACGTCCACAAAGAACCCACCTTCGAGGTCGGTGAAGTCCTCTCCTGAAAATAAGCAAACGACGTTGAGTTCGACGAACTCGCAAGATTAAGAGCTAATATATGCTCGATGATTGGCTTTCAAAGGTTTTATGGCTGTTTTGCATAAAGCTGATTTTATTTATAAAACACAACTCCATGGCACCGACTAATCAGAGTATTTTCAAAGAAGGGTAAGAAGTAACTCTTTTCTTGTGTCACCTTTCTCATCATCAACCATCACCAACAAAGTACCTGTTCATCAAAGGCACCTCCCCGAATCACCCTCGAGGATGTCAACCTTGCATTCGTGAAGTAGTACCTCTAGTACTCAGTTTTTAATCATTCCGTTAAAGTTATTCTATGATCAGCGTCCATTCCCAAGTCGTCCATAACCGCGGACACGGCTTTTCGAAAAGATTTAACCCTGCAGGGGTGTACAAAGTGGAAGTCCCCGGGATCCCGAGGGGCCCCAGTTCCTTCGCCACGCGTACCGCCAGACTCATTGCCAGACATTAGCTCTCTTCCGGGGAAAGCCGGCTGAGTGTGAAACGGCTACAACCTTTACCTTGCTTAAGACTATCCAAGGATCATCAGTGGCGGTAGGACGGGCTTGGTGTCTCCTCCAGTCACCCTGTCCTGCAGCCACTTATTTTCCTAACACCACCATCCTCATCCCAGTCTTGGCCACCATCTCAACGCACGTGCAAATGGAAAGCCAAACTAGAGGACCCTCGGCTAGTCCGCCACAAGTTAGTCGGTCGATGGGGGTTCCATATAGCCCACGCATGGTTGCACGGTCAACTTGGTTCAAGAGGTCCAGAACTCGCACCTAGGCGACGGGAACGAGACAACCCACCACATCCCATGTGGCCTCTCATCCCCACCTTTAAGCATCTTATTATCCATCGCCACAATTTCTCCACCACCAACAGCACTGTCACAAGTCAACACCTGTTTCCAGCATGTACCACCATAGTACCACTAGGCAATTCACTAAGCATGGCTAAGCACTTGCATAGCATAATAGTTATATCAGGCCAATAATGCAAACCTATGGTAATAGGAGGGGAAACAGATATTGGCAACAGATTTCTAATGCAACTAGTAGGATACTCTACTCCAAGCAGAAGACATTTAGAACCGGATGCAATATTATAGTGGAGAAAATAATTGCGGAAAATAGGATAAGATATGCTCAGAGGGGGATTACGCTTGCCTTGTTGAGGGTACTGGTAGTACGGTTCGGCGGGGTATTGAGGTGGAACCCCGTCTGCTGGATCTATCGAAGCACACAACGGAAAAACAAATCAATCACCACACTTGTGTACCATGCAATGCACAACCACATGATGACATGACAAGTTTATGCAAAGATGGCATCATTTAGTTTATCTAGCAACATTAAATGGAGAGCCAAATAAGTAGTGCAATTATTTGGAAGCAACCCCATATTTAGCTTAATGACCACGTTGTTCATACATCTAACACATTACTAAGAGGTGACTCAAATATGCATGAACATGGCATGAAAGGATAGGGTTTGTTCTCCCGATCAAATTGGTACCTCACTTGCAATTTTCCGAGTTCCGATGAATAATTAGTGAATTAAATAATTATTCGAATTTAAATCCTTTAATCAATTTATGAATCACATCAAATAATTATTTGTAATCATGATGTGAGATTAGCATGATTGGATAGCATTTGACATGTTGATCACTTTGATATTTTATTCACAAATTTTGGTTAATTATTTCACAAATTATGAATTTTCCCGAAATAGGTAGTATTTAAGCCATTTTAGGGTTTCCTAAATAAAGGCAAAAACATTTACTCAAAAGAGCATGGCAATGTTACCAATAGCTAGGTATTGTTTTTCTGAACAAAATGATATTTGATTTGCTAAATTTGGAGCAAGATTCAAATAGTTATGAATTGTTTAAAATTGTTTATTTTCCAAAAAGGAAAATTTAAACTGTAGACGGGCCGGCCTGTGGCCCGGTTGGGCCGGTTGGAGGACCGGGCTAGTGACAGAAACGTCCGGCCGTCAGGCCGGTCTGGGCCGGGCCCAAGGCCGGGCATCGTCCAGAGAGGGACGGCCTCGAGGCCGGTTTTGCCGGGCGCACGGCCGGGCACGAGGAAAAGAAAAGGGCGACGAAGTTCTCCGGCGACAGCGGTGACCGCGGCACGGTGGCGCGTGGCTGCGGCGAGCGAACGTGTGAGAGAGCGAGCGGAGGGAGAGGAAGGAGAGGGGAAGGAGGCGAGCAGCTCACCCTCAGGCCGTTTCTGCTCGTGGCGGGGACGGGGATGGCCGGACACGGCGGCAACGTGTTCGTCGTGCCGCGGCCGGAGGCGGGGAAAACCGGGACGGCGGCGGCGAGTCCGGGCCTCCCGCGACGATTCCTCACACGGGGAGGACGAGGACGACACGGCGCAGCTAACGGCGAGGCTCGATCTGGACGGGGGTGCTCCAATCGGTGGCTCAACGACGGCGAGCTCGAGCTCCGCTTCCGGTCCGTGGAAGAACAGAAAGGGGAAGGAGCAGGGGAGGGTGGGCGGCGAAGCGACTGGGGAGAGAGAGAGGACAACATCGGCAGTCTTCTTATCCACGGGGCGGGGAGCACAGCGGCACAGCGACCGTGGCGAGCTGGTTCGACGGCGTCGGCAGTGCGGGCACGGTCCGCTACAGGGAGGAAGGTGACGACCTTTTTCTGGGAACCCCCTGGCAGACTTTCTGCTATCACAGATCGGTCCTTTTTCCAATTCTTCTTTAGAAACCAGTAGCACTTTAGGTAATTAATTGGGGCACAAAAACATTTCAGAAAAATGTGCAAATATTTGTGTAGCCTCTCCCTACTAGTTAGAAGCTCCACAAAAATTGGCGATTAAAAATAAAAAGTTTTGAACACCAATTGTTCATAGGGTTCGAAAAAGGTCATTTCTAATAATCTCCAAAAATATAATTATTTGGAGTATTTGAGCATTTCCAAAATAATGAAAATATTCATGGAGGCTCTCACAATAATATTGAAGCTCCCCATGATTTTAGTTTGAATTTTGGGAAAGTTTAACTTGGTTTCAAAAATAGAATTGAATTAAACCAACTTTGAATTCTCGATTTCATTTCCTTGCTTGGAAAAACAAATATTTATAATATGCATTCTTGGAACTTCCTGGACAATTTGGAAACTCAAGAATTATTTGTTTTGCCAATTTGAGCAATGCATTTAGTTTGGAGGTTTGGGAAGTTTTGCTTCCTTTGTTTTAATTCTCAAGTGTTGCTTTATTCAACTTAAGCAATTTTAATGAGTATGCCATGATGCAATGCAAACAAAAAGTGGAAAAAAATTTATTCAGGTTTTTAGGTTCTGAACTTTGGGCTGTTACAACTCTACCCTCCTTACAGGAATCTCGTCCCGAGATTCTAAGAGTAGGAAAGAGGAAAAGGGTCACAACGGTACTACACGATCTTCTCGCTTCAGGTGGCTTCTTTCTTGAAGAGGTTGATTGAGGGCATCATGAAGATCTTCATCGGCTTCACTTCGGGGTCACTATCAAAGTACACCATAAGAGAGAAGGAAACCTCACCGGAGAGATAGATCTTGGGGAAGTTACAACGAAGGAGTACCTCCTAGTAGATCTTAGGATGAGACTTCGAGCATCCCTTGAAATGGGCGATTAGGAGACTCATGTGGGTGACGGAAGGTGGACAAGGAGTTTCCAGTTGGCACATAACTGTTTCCCAAATATTCAGAATATGAACCTTGCACAAGGCCTTAAATTTCTGAAGACGAATTTTACACAAGAGTCCAACAGAGGAAGGGGTAACTTGAACTAGTCGGCTTGAGTAGAGCTTTCCTCACGGAGAAGCATTTCAAACCACGGGAGAGGGATCATGAAGAGGGACCGAGGAAACTTTAGAAACTCCGGGAACGTTGGTATCGGAAAACTTCTTGATGTTCTAGACATCGAGGACAAGCTTCATGTGGAATCACCAACCGTCGTTTCTGATTGCGATTCAGATCTGGTTAGTGTAGAGATACTCCAGACTCGACACGTGTAGGAATAGGAAGCTTTTACAAAGGATACCAACGGACTACATTTGCTAGAAACCCTAGGAGATGGAATAGAATGTCTAACTCCAAAGGAGGAACGAGATTGCGGAACCCGTGGAGTAGCAACTTGTCAGGAGACAGCTGTCCTACTTGAATATCTTGTAGCGAGACACGCTTGAGTCCTTGTGGGGAAACACCAAAGAAGACGAATAAGTTCTCAGAATTCCTTTCCTTTTGGAACAATTCAATCAGTGGCTTGGATGCATAGATGAAATTCTCCTAGAATGGAGGTAACAACATACCATTCCGAGAATATTCTACACATGCACGATCGAGTTGAGATGATTTCGAGGAACCAGACACTTCACTCAGATCCACGGCGACATCTTTCAGCAATTGCACGTGAACCAGGGGAAGTCACTTCTAACTTCCAGAACACATACTTTGTGTAGACACAAAGTTAGTTCCAACAATTTTCCAATGCTGACGCCCAATATCCAATATGAATCTCCTCAAACATGGAGAAGATAAGAAGGTAGTTTATGGGCTCAACCACAAACTTATCCAGATACTCCAAGACGGTAGACTCATACTTCACCAGAACGAGGCATAAGTATCTGTCAGACTAACACATTCAGGTCGGTCGGTCTGAGTTTGATTTGACGATAGCCCAATTCAAATCAAAGATTTGTAGGATAGCATAACCACAAAGGAGATACCACCTTGCTTCGACACAGGAAGCTAGACATCCATTGAGAAGTGAACTATATCAGATAGAGCTTTTGGTCTTTTAACTCTCCAAGTGGTTTAAGCTCACCCGAATAATTCAAGACATCCAGCACGATTTTCTTGGAGAAAGGAGTTGTTCAGAGAACCGGCTTACTCATAAGCTCAGCATCGCGGTCAGGTGACAACCTGGCGATACTTCTGGAAGGAACAACAGGATATCACGATCCATCTACAGGATATCACACCATGGCAGTGGATCTTGAGTTCGAGAGAGGATCATGCCGTTCAGTGCACAAGGAGATGGTTTTGGGAGCTTCGGCATGAACCTAGCTCTTTGACCGAGGAGAGGCACCGGAGAAAACGAACTTGGCAACACAGTCAAACTCAGCTTATTGATCGGATAACCAATCATGCTAAGGAGGATAAAGAAGGTCTCTGGAGTGCAACGCAGTAAGAACTGCTGAGAGTATCCGATAGCCACATCACCGCTCATGACTTATCATCCTCGAGTAACCAGCCACTCGGAAGACAGAGAGTAACAAGGTGGAAGAGCATCACTTCATCAAGAATATCAAGATACTTAGCATGATACTTTGATATCAAAGAGGGTGGCACTCTAAGGTGGATCAAAACAATAGCTAGACACGGCCCTTATTCTGCGGATTACAATACTTTGACCTGGTCCGAGGAGTGGATAGGATATGGGAGTTGTTTCTTTTATCGAGACGAAGTGGAAAATCTTGACGGATCGAGAGAGTGACTTGCATCGGAACATACCAACGCATGATTAAAACTTTACTGTCAACGGACAGACAAAGGTTGGAAAGCAGATCAGAGTACGAAACATACTCAGGAGAAATCCTAAGATGTTGAAGATGCACCGGTTATTACTCAATTGTGATAACCATGCCCAAAAGGAGAGATGCAGCAGAGTTATGAACATAGTTGGGGGATTCGCTAAGCGAATTCTGGTCATAACCCAGATGATTCCAAGACAGAATCTCCAGCTATGGCAGAGTTAGAGTTACATAGCCAACAGAGGTATGGTCAATTAAGGTTCAACCATTTACCACATAGACTACATGAGGGACTTGGGTTAAAGGTCAGCTTCATGTGCTACTAGCGAGAGTTAAGAAACACACTTAACACACTCTAGTTGGCACAATCCAGGACCTTATGTTCAAGTCCATGGGTTAAAACCCAAAAGAAAGGATTAAGAGATTAAACTTGATAGGAATTTTCGTCGTACTCTAGATGGTTTCTCGGCACATGAAGCTTCGGATTGTAGCGTGGCGGGAGCAACGTGACACATAACACTAAAGGTCGAACCCAACCCCGTTTCTAATCATTTTGAAGTAACAGATGAGAAGAAAAACCTTTAACTCAAATAGAGGTAAGATTGCTCCGAGATTAGAAGGTAACCAGGTAAGGAGTAAAAAGAATCCTAAGATGGTTTTCACAACTCATTTTTAGGTTAAAAATAATTTTCACAAACACTAGACTCAACGTCGACCAGTAGAAAGGGTTTCCTACAGGCAGTACTGCTCTGATACCAACTTGTGGCGCCCTGACCCGACTGCTATACAGTGATACTGTGTCCCCGGTTATCCGATACCACCAGACACACTATCAAAGCATAATAGAGAGATCAAGACTTGTGGAACAACTGGCACATCACAGACTCTACGACACAAAACATATAGTTCAACTCTTATAATAGAGAAAGATAGCAAATGACAACCAGAGGTCACAGACCCAACATTACAACATGCGGAAGCGAAGTGTGTTGTTCTAAACAACAAGAACCAAATTATGGCCTAAGAGGCCTGCAAATAAACATCACAGCGCCAGCTGTTCCGGGATGTCCCAAGCTGCCACCTGGGAACCCCAGACTACTCGTCGACGTCCACAAAGAACCCACCTTCGAGGTCGGTGAAGTCCTCTCCTAAAAATAAGCAAACGACGTTGAGTTCGACGAACTCGCAAGATTAAGAGCTAATATATGCTCGATGATTGGCTTTCAAAGGTTTTATGGCTGTTTTGCATAAAGCTGATTTTATTTATAAAACACAACTCCATGGCACCGACTAATCAGAGTATTTTCAAAGAAGGGTAAGAAGTAACTCTTTTCTTGTATCACCTTTCTCATCATCAACCATCACCAACAAAGTACCTGTTCATCAAAGGCACCTCCCCGAATCACCCTCGAGGAAGTCAACCTTGCATTCGTGAAGTAGTACCTCTAGTACTCAGTTTTTAATCATTCCGTTAAAGTTATTCTATGATCAGCGTCCATTCCCAAGTCGTCCATAACCGCGGACACGGCTTTTCGAAAAGATTTAACCCTGCAGGGGTGTACAAAGTGGAAGTCCGCGGGGTCCCGAGGGGCCCCAGTTCCTTCGCCACGCGTATCGCCAGACTCATTGCCAGACATTAGCTCTCTTCCGGGGAAAGCCGGCTGAGTGTGAAACGGCTACAACCTTTACCTTGCTTAAGACTATCCAAGGATCATCAGTGGCGGTAGGACGGGCTTGGTGTCTCCTCCAGTCACCCTGTCCCGCGGCCACTTATTTTCCTAACACCACCATCCTCATCCCAGTCTTGGCCACCATCTCAACGCACGCGCAAATGGAAAGCCAAACTAGAGGACCCTCGGCTAGTCCGCCACAAGTTAGTCGGTCGATGGAGGTTCCATATAGCCCACGCATGGTTGCACGCTCAACTTGGTTTAAGAGGTCCAGAACTCGCACCTAGGCGACGGGAACGAGACAACCCACCACATCCATGTGGCCTCTCATCCCCACCTTTAAGCATCTTATTATCCATCGCCACAATTTCTCCACCACCAACAGCACTGTCACAAGTCAACACCTGTTTCCAGCATGTACCACCATAGTACCACTAGGCAATTCACTAAGCATGGCTAAGCACTTGCATAGCATAATAGTTATATCAGGCCAATAATGCAAACCTATGGTAATAGGAGGGGAAACAGATATTGGCAACAGATTTCTAATGCAACTAGTAGGATACTCTACTCCAAGCAGAAGACATTTAGAACCGGATGCAATATTATAGTGGAGAAAATAATTGCGGAAAATAGGATAAGATATGCTCAGAGGGGGATTACGCTTGCCTTGTTGAGGGTACTGGTAGTACGGTTCGGCGGGGTATTGAGGTGGAACCCCGTCTGCTGGATCTATCGAAGCACACAACGGAAAAACAAATCAATCACCACACATGTGTACCATGCAATGCACAACCACATGATGACATGACAAGTTTATGCAAAGATGGCATCATTTAATTTATCTAGCAACATTAAATGGAGAGCCAAATAAGTAGTGCAATTATTTGGAAGCAACCCCATATTTAGCTTAATGACCACGTTGTTCATACATCTAATACATTACTAAGAGGTGACTCAAATATGCATGAACATGGCATGAAAGGATAGGGTTTGTTCTCCCGATCAAATTGGTACCTCACTTGCAATTTTCCGAGTTCCGATGAATAATTAGTGAATTAAATAATTATTCGAATTTAAATCCTTTAATCAATTTATGAATCACATCAAATAATTATTTGTAATCATGATGTGAGATTAGCATGATTGGATAGCATTTGACATGTTGATCACTTTGATATTTTATTCACAAATTTTGGTTAATTATTTCACAAATTATGAATTTTCCCGAAATAGGTAGTATTTAAGCCATTTTAGGGTTTCCTAAATAAAGGCAAAAACATTTACTGAAAAGAGCATGGCAATGTTACCAATAGCTAGGTATTGTCTTTCTGAACAAAATGATATTTGATTTGCTAAATTTGGAGCAAGATTCAAATAGTTATGAATTGTTTAAAATTGTTTTATTTTTCAAAAAGGAAAATTTAAACTGTAGACGGGCCGGCCTGTGGCACGGTTGGGCCGGTTGGAGGACCGGGCTAGTGACAGAAATGTCCGGCCGTCAGGCTGGTCTGGGCCGGGCCCAAGGCCAAGCATCGTCCAGAGAGGGACGGCCTCGAGGCCGGTTTTGCCGGGCGCACGGCCGGGCACGCGGGAAAAGAAAAGGGCGACGAAGTTCTCCGGCGACAGCGGTGACCGCGGCACGGTGGCGCGTGGCTGCGGCGAGCGAACGCGCGAGAGAGCGAGCGGAGGGAGAGGAAGGAGAGGGGAAGGAGGCGAGCAGCTCACCCTCAGGCTGTTTCTGCTCGTGGCGGGGACGGGGATGGCCGGACACGGCGGCAACGTGTTCGTCGTGCCGCGGCCAGAGGCGGGGAAAACCGGGACGGCGGCGGCGAGTCCGGGCCTCCCGCGACGATTCCTCACACGGGGAGGACGAGGACGACACGGCGCAGCTAACGGCGGGGCTCGATCTGGACGGGGGCGCTCCAATCGGCGGCTCAACGACGGCGAGCTCGAGCTCCGCTTCCGGTCCGTGGGAAGAACAGAAAGGGGAAGAGGAGCAGGGGAGCAGGTGGGCGGCAAAGCGAGTGGGGAGAGAGAGAGGACAACATCGGCAGTCTTCTTATCCACGGGGCGGGGAGCACAGTGGCACAGCGACCGTGGCGAGCTGGTTCGACGGCGTCGGCAGTGCGGGCACAGTCGCTATAGGGAGGAAGGTGACGACCTTTTTCTGGGAACCCCCTGGCAGACTTTCTGCTATCACAGATCGGTCCTTTTTCCAATTCTTCTTTAGAAACCAGTAGCACTTTAGGTAATTAATTGGGGCACAAAAACATTTCAGAAAATGTGCAAATATTTGTGTAGCCTCTCCCTACTAGTTAGAAGCTCCACAAAAATTGGCGATTAAAAATAAAAAGTTTTGAACACCAATTGTTCATAGGGTTCGAAAAAGGTCATTTCTAATAATCTCCAAAAATATAATTATTTGGAGTATTTGAGCATTTCCAAAATAATGAAAATATTCATGGAGGCTCTCACAATAATATTGAAGCTCCCCATGATTTTAGTTTGAATTTTGGGAAGTTTAACTTGGTTTCAAAAATAGAATTGAATTAAACCAACTTTGAATTCTCGATTTCATTTCCTTGCTTGGCAAGACAAATATTTATAATATGCATTCTTGGAACTTCCTGGACAATTTGGAAACTCAAGAATTATTTGTTTTGCCAATTTGAGCAATGCATTTAGTTTGGACGTTTGGGAAGTTTTGCTTCCTTTGTTTTAATTCTCAAGTGTTGCTTTATTCAACTTAAGCAATTTTAATGAGTATGCCATGATGCAATGCAAACAAAAAGTGGAAAAATTTTATTCAGGTTTTTAGGTTCTGAACTTTGGGCAGTTACAAACACTGTCTACAAGAATAGAAGCGTGCGTAGACATCAATGACCCGCCCTCTTGGCCGAGTCCAGGATAGCCGCTAGGGCTTCGACCAATTAGTCAAAGAGCTACGGGGATAAAGGGTCCCCTTGCCTAACCCCTCGACGGTTCCGGAAAAAGTTTCCCATATCACCGTTAATGGTGATGGCAGTTTGGCCCCCGAGACCAAACTCATCGCCCGATGGACCCACCCTGGGTCAAAGCCGGACCGGAGGAGCACCTCCCTTAGGAAGCTCCAGTTAACTCGGTCGTAAGCTTTCTCAAAGTCCAGTTTAAGGAAAACTCCCCGGAGTTTCCTGGACTTGGTTTCGTGGACAATCTCTTGAAGAGACAACACGCCCTCGTGAATATGTCACCCCTTGATAAAGGCCGACTGTGTGACAGTAATCGTACGATGGGTGATAGGCACCAGACGCAGCGCATAGGCCTTTGCGATAAACTTAAACACTACGTTGATAAGCGCAATAGGTCTAAACTGCCGAATGTCTTCCGTCCCGGGGACTTTCGGGATGAGAGTGAGTACCCAAAGTTTAGCCGTGCAATGTCAACCCTCTCCATAGCGAAGTCATTAGCAATGGCTAGAATGAACGGTCTGACCAGCGGCCAGAACCGCTTAAAGAAGCACACCGGCAAGCCGTCAGGGCCAGGAGCCGTGTCCACCTTCATGCTGGCCAGGACCTCATCCATATCCTTCTCCGTGAAGGTCAGCATGAGCTCAAGATTCTCCGACTCCGAGACACGGGGTCGGGAGCCCCACAAGGTCGACGAGAGAGAAAACAAGGCTCTCTCCCCCTCCGCACCCATGAGGGCACGGTAGAAAGTCGTAAATGTGCGCTTGGAGAGCTCGGGGATCCGAGATGATCCCAAGGTCCGTAGACAAGCAAGATATCGCACACTTCCTCCTATGGCCATTTGCCACCGCATGGAAAAAGGCCGTGTTAGCGTCACCTTTGAGCAGCCAGTTAAGGCGGCTCCGCTGACGCCAATATTCCTCCTCCACCTTGGAGAGGTGGGTCAACTGGTCCTCCAGATGATATCGAAGGGCCCACACTTCATCATCCAACCTAGTCGAATCTGCGCGCGCATCTAGGACCTTAATCTGAGAGAGTAGGTCCTCCTTGGCCTCCTTCTCCGCCCTACCTAGGTTGGCTCCTCATCCCTTGAGGAACCGCCGTAGGTGATTGGTAATAAACTGCCAGGTCGAGATGGAATCCAAGCTCTCTCCCGCAAGGGCTTCAAACTCCCTCCACTTCTGGATTACCAAGTCCCCGAACTTGGTTCGTCCCAGCCAGCACTTCTCAAAGAAGAACCTGTTACTCCGCTTCCTAAGCTCCTCCCCGGAGCTAAGGATAAGCGCCGAATGGTCCGAGCCAATAATAGCTTCCGCCACTAGAGAGCTCATAGGGAACAACGAGTCCCAGTCCGCAGACATCAGAACCCGATCTAGGACACAACGCACAGGGTTCAGTTGCCTGTTTGTCCATGTGTATCGCGCCCCCGACCTCCTAATCTCTCTAAGTGCCAGGTTTGCAATGCAGTCATTGAACCTGTGCACCCTAGGCCAGTTAATGTTGTCGTTATTCCTATCCTCTGATCCCCTAATCAGGTTGAAATCGCCTCCTACCACCAGAGGGAATGGGCAGGCATCCACCGCATCGGAAAGCTCTGACAGGAATTCCTGAGAAAGTCGATGGTCTGCCGGCCCATAAACAACAAAGAATGACCAGGTCTGAGCAGTGTCCAGCTGAAGGACATCTGCTCGAATGTAGGAGGAGCCATGGCTCCACTCTTTAACCTCAAAGGTATCCTCGTTTACCCCCGCAAGCATACCTCCGGAATGGCCACTCGCAGGTGTGGAGTGCCACGCGAAACGCCCCCGCGGGTCAATACTCAGTAGCTCCGCAGAGGAAAACGCCGGTTTGATGGTCTCCTGGAGACCGATAAAATCCAGACGCTCTCGGGTAATGAGGTCTCGAATCTGAGTTTGCCGCCCCGGTCGGCCAAACCCTCGGATGTTATAGAATCCACCCCGCATCTAAACGGTTGGACCTTTTCTCCTTCCACGATGGGAGCCCGTCCCCTTCGCTCGGGTGGGAATCTCAATGGGGCTTGGGCCCAACCCGGATTGGTCTAAGGCCATCCCAACCTGATCCTCCTCTGCGGCAACCTCGGAGGCCCCAACCTCCTCAGTCCCTTGAGGGATGTTCTCGGCTGCCGCCCCCGCCGCGAAAAGTTCCTTACGGGCCGCCGCCGCCGCAAGAGACGCTTGTGCTAATTCCTTCGCACGGATGAGTGAGATGGTCTCACTAGCCGAACCCGACTCAATAGTGAAAGCAAGCCCACATCGTGAACTACCGACTCTAAATGCGCATCAGGCAAGTCTTGTAAAATAGCAAAAGGATTACCTTGCTTGGCGCCCTAGCTGTCGAGGTTCTTCGTCGCCGCCCGACGCTCCGCACGCTCCGACACCGGGCCCGCGGTCGTGGCGCCGAGCAGCCGAGCACTCTTGCGCTGCGGCCCTGCCGCCACCGTCTTGATCCGCTTCTGGCATGGGATCTCGGGGAGGACCGTGCCGCCGACCTCATCGATCAACTCTGTCTCTGAGTCTCGAGCGTCCGCCTCCACGTCGCTCGGAGAGTTCACCTCCGTGTTCTTGGAAGGGGACCCCTCGTCATCCTCTGACCCCGCCGTCATCAAGGTAGATGAGTCCACCGGCGGAAAGTGGGGACAAGTCAGCGCCGGCTGAAGCACCGGAGCAAGGACCACCCGCTCTGACGCCCGCCGCCTCTCGACCTCCACGAGTGGGAGAGGCCACGCAGCCGCGGCGAGCTGGATGTTGCTGCCATACTCGTCGAGGCCCGACAAAGGCTCCTAGCCTACCTCAAGGACGGCCGAGTTAGCACTCGGGCCTCCGGCCTGCGGTGCACACCCCGAGGCACCCACCGTCGAGGTAGAAGCCACCGGGTCCATGCCAGTCGCATCCTTCCGACCCGCTGCCTCCCACTCCTACCTAGTTGGGCTGAGGTCATCCACATCGTCATCATCATCATCATCCAAATCGTGACGTGGAGGAGGAGGAGGGGCGATCGGCGCCTCCCCTGGCGCCTCGAGCTGAACACCCACAGCAAAGCCCGTGGTCTTGTGAAAGAGCTGTATGACCCCTTTTAGCTTTGCCGGGTTGCAGCAAGCCACCTTCATTCGAACCGGGGCACGGCGCCGGAGAGAGTCCAAGTCCACCTCAATGGGTCTCCCGAGCATGGCCATCCCAGCCGTCAGCCGCTCCTCCCGCCTCATCCTTTTAGGCAGCCCGAGAGGCGAACCCACACCTCTCTGAGCTCCTCCGATGGAGCGGGGTCCGAATCATCCAGGATGATGGAGGCGTCGACACCGCTGAGCGGGAGGTACAGGCGCCCACTACGCGTGCACATATGGAGCGTCTCCCGGTTGGGGAACATCACCGAGAAGCCGCAGGGCGTCACCATGGCAATCTGCCAGTCCCAGTCCGCCTCAATCAGGTGGTGTAGCTCATGGTTCAGGGCCCTGGCATTAAGCGGGGGACCCTCCCGGAAGGAAATGACCGCGCGGTTGCAGTCCTCCTCGGCGTCCAACTCATCGAGCTCGAAATCGAGGTCGAAGAAGCCCTCACCGGCAATGGCATGCCCCAACGTGCGAAGATGCGGGCGCTGCCTGGTGGTGCACGCCGCCGCGTGGTGGCCCTCCGCCCCACAGAGGACACACAGCGGCAGGTTGGGGCACTCGGCCTGGAGATGGCCGAGCTTACCACACTTGAAGCACTCCATGGCAGAGGAGGAGGAGGAGGCACCCTTGCCTTTACCCCCCTGCAACTTAGGCCTCTGGCCCTCGGCAGCCAACTGTTTGCCGGTGTTGCGCTCAGGAGCCCGGCCCCTGCCTTGCTCCGGCGCCTGGAGAGGGGGATTCTGGCGGCAGCAGCCTCCACCGCGATCCGCGCCTCCCTCTTCTTCTCCCGCAAGACGTACCACGCCGGCGGGGACTTCTCCCGAGCATTGCAGCTGCTCTGGCCCTCCGGCTGCTTGCGCTTCCCCTGCGTCTTCAGTGCTTGGGCTCGGAGCGCCGCCTCACGCCTCGCCGCGTCCTCGCTGGCTCGGCCGCCTTGTTGCGCTGGCTGCTTCCCCCGGCGTTGCTGCCCGCCGAGACAAGCCTTGTCCATGCTCACCGCTTGGGCGAAGGAGCGGGAGAGCGGAGGTGGGGGTGGGATTGCTTTCACACGCCGCGCCGATTTTCTGCCGCGCCGCACGTCGTCTCTGGAGGCAGGAAACCCTAGGGAGAGGTCGGAGGCGCCCTTGGGCAGCTGATAACCCCCAAGAGCAGGGGATCACTGTAGCACCTCTCAATTTGGAAGTAAGGTATCGATCCGCAGGAGCAATAAGGAAAAATTATCTATTCCCTACAACTAAAGTGTCACAAGTTTTAGTTGATTATGCACTAAACAAGTTTAAGGAACAAGATGGTTGATTTAATGGATGGAAGTTTAATGCAACAAAACAAGAATGTAAAAGTGTCCCAATCCTCTTCAATGCAAGAGGACAAGACAAAGGTTTTCTCTTATAGGAACAATGGACATGGGTTCATGGGTTCACTTAATCCTCTCTCTCTCATCTATGGTGATTATCATGTTATGATAAAGTACACACAATTGTCATGTTTTAATGGTAGCTTTTAATGACGGCTATATGTCCTAAAACACATAGTTGAAAGAAATACTCATTTGTGTGCTATGTCACCCCCGCAAGGCTAGCATGGCTGCTGTCACTCCCACATCATACTCTTTCTTTTTACCCCAGATAAAGGATGTTGGGCTGTATTTCACATGTCACTCAATACATATGCCGTGTCACATCGGCCATCCCGTACCTACATACATCATACTTCATAATGGACAATATTCTAAACACTAGTGCAATGATTCATATTCGTGTGCATGACCACATCTCTCTCATCTATCCACACTTGGTGGTGTCAATCACCTCATGACAAGGATAAACAAGGCATTATGCATAAATCAAACCATCACATGCATCATAGAATATCTCCAAAGTATGACAAATCATAAAAGCTCCAACACAACGGTAAATGCATAACAAATCATCTCATACCACAATATCCACCATAGGAATTACATAGATAGATCCATACTTATGCAGCACTCATATGGACTAAATGATCAAAGAGAGAGAGATAGATAAGTTACCACCACAAACCCAAGTCCAGGGGTGGACTACTCCCCCTTCATCATGGAGACGGTGGAGAAGTCGTTGGAGAAGATGGAGACCCCCCGGCAGCGCCCCGCCGGAGTTTTCCCCCTCCAATCTGCAGCTCCAGGTCTCTGTTTCGTGGTTTCTGTGTTTCGGCGGCGCTCCTTTCGCGAAAGCCCTGGGGGGTCTATATATAGTCGTTTTTAGGTCAAGACGAAGCTTCGGGAAGAAAGATCGACGGCAGCGGAGGCCCGAGGGCCAGTTTGGTGGGTCCCACACGGTCAGGGAATCTGGCCGCGTGGGCCCACCCCTTTCGGCCTTCTGGTCCGTTTCTTCGATTCCTTTGCGCCTACGTTTCGTTCCTTCCAAAAAAGTGATCCCCGTAAAGTTTCAGGTCATTTGGACGTCGTTTGGGTCCCTGAAACATCAAAATATAGAAAAAGGGGTTTTCTGACAGCGCAGGGTTAATTCCAGAAAAATGGGGAGTTGTTAATTATCCCCAAAACTCAATATAAATCATGAATATAACCCTTATATGATGCAAATAACATGGAATAACATGTAATAAAATGTAAAGTTCATGTATGCATTTTACATGCATCAACATCCCCAAGCTTAACCCATGCTCGTCCCGAGTATGAAGGTGATAAAACTAACATGGACTTTGCATTTTAATACTATCAATGGATATCAAAGGTGATTACTATTGCTACATAAAGTCAAATGATTCATTCTTCAAAGGAATAACAATATGCAAGATAAATTATGAAGTGATATCAAATACTCAATGTAAAGATGTTCAATGATAAATTCACAAAGTGTAATATAGAAGAAAGTACTATGGACCAAATGTATGCATAATGAAAAGTAAAAACATCCTATGGTGGTCATAGAGTACTTCTTATGAAAACTGAATATAAAAGGTGGACACTTTGGATAGATAAATAAGTAGAGGTAAAGCATGAATAAGTTTCATCTAACTTCCAAACACTTCTACTTAAGTTAATGCTTGCAATGTGGTAGTCATTGGTGTGGAGCTCTCATTACCCCTATCATAGCATCTTGAATGATTAATGTTTAAAGTGAAAGCAAATATGAGTGGTGTGCTTGACAATGTATTGGTTGAATGTCTCATGTCCCTTGAATACAAGTACCTACACCATGTGTTACTCACTTTGGTCCACAAAGTAAATTCAAATAAAGGTCATTGCAAGTAATAATAGTATCATCAAGAACTGCACTGGGGTACCTCTTGCCCCTTGACATGAACAAGCCCATGTCAAAACAACAAGACAAACAGACAATGAACAATCTCAGCACTCTTTTATTTACTATGGGTATAGCTTTTTATTATGAGGTGCATCACTGAATGAACATTATGGTTATGCTGTAAATTTCCACCATGAATGATGCATGGCTTAGATTAGCGGCCCAGGCATTTCTCTAACCATTTATACAAACTCTTTGAACTTACTAAGTATCCACATTCATTTCACCCATGATAGGCATCCATAAACAAAAGTACATGACATCAACTAAATATAAATAAGTGCAATGTTGAAAGCTTGCCATGTGACAGCACATATGGGCTAACTCCCAACCAAAACAATTGTCAAGCCCACAACTTCATAATTTTAATCACAATGGTTCATGCTTATTAAATGCAATAAAAGTAAATTGTGCATCAAGTTCGTGAGAGCTTTTAACCAATTTTTCCCATGACAATCAATAACATAAGCATTTAAATTCAGAAATGTAGATAACACAATATAACATGATAAACATACTTGGAATAGCATAAAGCTAATAGGTAGATATGGTGGACTCACTGGAAAAACTTTGGTTGAAGGTGTTGGGAAACAAGCTTTTTACTTGTTGTAATTTTTGGGCTAGCAATAGGGAGAAAGTTGACCATCTAAATGCATGCATAAGTGTCCATAGAACTAATCAATCCATGTTAAACCAAGTAAAGTTAAAATTCAACATCTAAACATGGTAAAAGATAGCTCTTGACAACACACTTGCAAATTAACATTCATTCAAAGCACATGAATTATGCAACTATATGTATCTTTTAAAATCAACTCAAACATCCCTATCCCAATATATTTAATAGCATCCAACATAATTCAACCCAAACTTCCAGTAGCTCTCTCATATATAAATGATAGTGGTGGTCTCAAGAAAATAAAAATCAAACCGAAATAACAAAAGCAAAAAAAGACGCTCCAAGTTTATACGATAAAGTGCTTTGATCGAAAAACAGAAGTTAGACGTGTGCAAACCGAGAGTGTGTTGGTCCAGTGGGGTTGTCTTGACATCCCCAAGCTTATGGTCTTCACCATCCTTGGATAGCTCTTGGTGCAGCTCCTCTAATCCCTGTGAAAAAACTTCAAAACACCGTTTCTCCCATTTCTTTTCTGTGGGGTGATATTAGTAGTGATAAACAAATAGGTTCCTTGCTGCATAAAATCCTTAGGCAAAAATTCATATGAATGTCCAGAGAGTATATAATGTTGTATGCCTACTCATAAACTCAATTGAATCAAAAAGATTCAAGCAAAAAGCTCAAAGAATGCATCAAACAATATCAAGACAGAATCTGTCCAGAAAAACAGCAGCAGCAAAACGCATTTTTCTACCCTACTTAAACTCGTCAGAAAAATCTGCAAAAAATCACGTGCAGAGGATGAAAATTTGAAGCTACTGTTCAAATTACAGCTCAATCGGAGTTACAGATAAAAATGAAAAATCAAACCGTGCACAGACTTCGTGCAGGCAGAAAACTCTCCGAAAATGAATAGCAACTTTTCAAACCCAAAATAGGTAAAACTTGGTTCTTTATTAAAAATCCCAGAAACAAAACTAACAAACTACTCTCTTGTTACAGCAAGAGGACTCAAAGAAAATCTCAAACAAAAACAACCGGGTTGCCTCCCGTAAAGCGCTTTCTTTATAGCCATATAGCTAGGCTTACTTACTTGATAATCAAAGGGACGTAGCTCATGAGGGAGCTTGAACTTGGTGTGTCCCTCTTCCTTGGAAAGTGTTCATGCATAATACCAGGATCCCATGGTGTTCTCAAACCAATCAAAATAATAGTCAAGTTGAACCCTAGTTGAGAGAAAAACAAAACACAAAAGTAATAACAACGAAGTCTAACTTTCTTTCTATGCATTGGCATTTTGTATATGAATGAATCACCATAAATAGAAGTTTCCCAATGCATATTAACAATATTTACTTGCAGCATATAATTATTAGCATAAAGAGGGTTCTTATCACCTCCTCTTTCATAATAGTTGCAAGTAGTAGAAATAAATTCAACCATATAACCACAAGAATCATTCAACTTAGATAATTTAGGCACATAAAGAGGATTATTAAATTTATTATGGAATTCATTAGCATGCTTCCCTCTTTCAAAATAGTTAATAAGATCAATATCAAGTTTACTATCATGATTGCAACAAAGATTTGGAACTAAAGATAGTTGCAAATCACATAAGTATTTCTCAACATAAGCAAATTTCTCCTCTATGGTGTGATTAGGAGAGTTCAAAAACAAAGTGAGCTCTCATGAGTAAGAGCACTATCACAAACAGCAAGTATATCATTTTTATCCTCACATAATTTAGCAACAACTAAACATGGAGGTTTATCAATAAGCATAGGACCATCATCTAAAGCATTATCATATAGCATATTTAAGCAATACTCCTCATTATCATCAATAAGTTCACTAGTTGCATTAATAGAAAGTAAAGGAGCATTTTTAGTTTCATCATAATAGCATGGGTTATCATATAAGACCATAGCATTTTCAGTTTCACCTCATCATAACATGGATTCTCATAAATAACAAAAGATTTTTGAGTTTGAGTGTTACTATCATTTGTTGATGGTGAAGCTGGGAGATCCAACTCTTCCCCAAGCTTAGGTTGGAGCACATCCATTTTAATCTCCTCTTCACATACTTCCTCTTCCAAGCTTATGTTTTCATCATCCTCTTGGGGTTGCACGGGCATCCCCAAGCTTAAGCTTTTGTCATCTTCCTGCAAAATATTAGCTTTCTATGGAAGCAAGAATTCTTTCTTTAACATAAACATTATCACTAAATTCCTTTTTGCAAAGTTGGAGAAGAATAGAAATGTGTCCTTTCATTACACGAGCTTCATGACTAGTTGCAACAAATTTATCAATAAGAAAGTCTATCTCATGGGTGCAACATAAGCAATATATTTCTCAACTTGTTCTATATCATGGCATGCAAATTTACACTCTTGATAAGAAGCAATAATAGGATCACTATTATACTTACATTGATAGAGAGAGTGTTTATAGTCTTTTCTAAAGCAGCAAGTTATATTATGTAATTCACAAAACTCAGTGGCCATATCATTAAGATGTTCAAGCAATTCAAGCATTCTATTTCCTTCTTTGGTTGATCGATATTCATAGTAAGCTCCCATAGTTTTGACATAACCTTTCTCCATTTTTTAATTTTTATGTGTTTTGATATATAAAACTGAAAATAAAACTAATGAGAAACTCACAACCAAACAAGTTTAAAGGAACCTCCCCAAGCTTAGATGATTGCAAGATATAAAGCGAGATAAAATAAATCTAAAGTCTAGTGCACACAAGAATAGAAACTTAAGCGCTACGCTCCCCGGCAACGGCGCCAGAAAAGTACTTGATAACCCCCAAGAGCAGGGGATCACTGTAGCACCTCTCAATGTGGAAGTAAGGTATCGATCCGCAGGAGCAAGAAGGAAAAGTTATCTATTCCCTACAACTAAAGTGTCACAAGTTTTAGTTTATTATGCACTAAACAAGTTTAAGGAACAAGATGGTTGATTAAATGGATGGAAGTTTAATGCAACAAAACAATGTAAAAGTGTCCCAATCCTCTTCAATGCAAGAGGACAAGACAAAGGT
Organism: Poa pratensis; assembly: GCA_947311845.1. Classification (NCBI taxonomy): domain Eukaryota; kingdom Viridiplantae; phylum Streptophyta; class Magnoliopsida; order Poales; family Poaceae; genus Poa; species Poa pratensis. The sequence goes on along the minus strand of CAMZMU010000069.1, from coordinate 3,758,794 downwards.
TTTCTCTTATAGGAACAATGGACATGGGTTCACTTAATCCTCTCTCTCTCATCTATGGTGATTATCATGTTATGGATAAAGTACACACAATTGTCATGTTTTAATGGTAGCTTTTAATGACGGCTATATGTCCTAAAACACATAGTTGAAAGAAATACTCATTTGTGTGCTATGTCACCCCGCAAGGCTAGCATGGCTGCTGTCACTCCCACATCAACTCTTTCTTTTTACCCCCAGATAAAGGATGTTGGGCTGTATTTCACATGTCACTCAATACATATGCCGTTGTCATATCGGCCATCCCGTACCTACATACATCATACTTCATAATGGACAATATTCTAAACACTAGTGTAATGATTCATATTTCGTGTGCATGACCACATCTCTCTCATCTATCCACACTTGGTGGTGTCAATCACCTCATGACAAGGATAAACAAGGCATTATGCATAAATCAAACCATCACATGTATCATAAAATATCTCCAAAGTATGACAAATCATAAAACCTCCAACACAACGGTAAATGTATAACAAATCATCTCATACCACAATATCCACCATAAGAATTATATAGCTAGATCCATACTTATGCAAAGCACATCATATGGACTCCAACAATGATCATACATAGAGAGATTAGATCAAGTTACCACCATAAACCCAAAGTCTAGGGGGTGGACTACTCCCCCTTCATCATGGAGACGGTGGAGAAGTCGTTGGAGAAGATGGAGACCGCCCCGGCAGCGCCCCGCCGGAGTTTTCCCCCTCCAATCTGCAGCTCCAGGTCTCTGTTTCGTGGTTTCTGTGTTTCGGCGGCGCTCTCTTTCGCGAAAGCCCTGGGGGGGTCTATATATAGTCGTTTTTAGGTCAAGACAAAGCTTCGGGAAGAAAGATCGACGGCAGCGGAGTCCCGAGGGCCAGTTTGGTGGGTCCCACGCGGTCAGGGAATCTGGCAGCGTGGGCCCACCCCTTTCGGCCTTCTGGTCTCCGTTTATACGATTCCTTTGCGCCTACGTTTCGTTCCTTAAAAAAAAGTGATCCCCGTAAAGTTTCAGGTCATTTGGACGTCGTTTGGGTCCCTGAAACATCAAAATATAGAAAAAAGGGGTTTTCTGACAGCGCTGGGTTAATTCCAGAAAAATGGGGAAGTTGTTAATTATCCCCAAAACTCAATATAAATCAGGAATATAACCCTTATATGATGCAAATAACATGTAATAAAATGTAAAGTTCATGTATGCATTTTACATGCATCAGCAGCCACAACCATTTATATGGCCGCTTCTTGGGCTGGGCTCTACCCGCTGGACCGTTGGGCCGGCCCAGGTAAGCCAGCGACCCCGCCGCATCCGTCGACGGCCTGAGGCCCAGCAAGGGGTGGGTCACGGTCAACGCAAAGAGCGCATCTGCCTCCCCCAGCCCACTTGGCCCATCCTCTGGCCCAAACTCTGGCCCATCACGCGGCCCAGTTGGCGCCTGGTCCGCGACCCGCTCCTCTCCTACCCCCAACCCTAGCTCTGGGGCCGAGGGCGGCGGCGATGGCGGCGCCGACGACTGCACGCTCCTCTCCCCCCGCAACGGTGAAGACGAAGGAGGTTGTGCCGGAAGGGAGGCTCCCCGCCTGCGGCGCTCCTGGCGAGCCCGCGGTCTCTCCCATCTCTGCTGCGAGGCCGAAACCCGGCCAACCTGCTCACCCGCCGGCGGTGAGAAGCGAGAGCATCGCCCGCCCGACGGAAAGGCCGATCTGCGAGCGGAGCGCAGGGGGCCCCCTAGCTCCTCTGCAGCTTGGAGGAAATCCCCCAGCGTGGGATTCTGCCCACCCGGACATGTGAGCGGCGACCCCACCTCACCGTTGGACTCGTCACTGACGGCGTCGACTGATACGTCTCAAACGTATCTATAATTTTTGATGTTCCATGTTTGTTTTATACCAATTGCTACATGTTTTACGTACACTTCATACCATTATTATGCATTTTCTGGGACTAACCTATTAACAAGATGCCGAAGCGCCAGTTCCTGTTTTCTGCCATTTTTGTATTCCAGAAAAGCTAGTCTGGAAATATTCTCGAAATTGGACGAAAATTTACGGAGGCCCCTATTTTATCAGAAGACACCTGGAGTCCGAAGGAGAGGCGAAGTGGAGCCACGAGGGCCCCACACGTGGGCTCGGCGTGGCCAAGGGCCCACCGGCGCCGAGGGGTGGTGTCCCTCCTCGTGAACCGCCTCGCGATGTCCTTTGGCCTATATATTGCTCCTTCCCCGAAAACCCTAAAAGAATCGACGATTTCCCCAGAAAATTCCAGAGCTCCGCCGCCACCAAAAACCCTAATTGGGGGACAGAAGTCTCTGTTTCGGCACCTTGCCGGGACGGGGAATTGCCCCCGGAGCCATCTCCATCGACGCCACCGCCTTCATCATCGCCGTTGCTGCCTCCCATGATGAGGAGGGAGTAGTTCTCCGGGCTGAGGGCTCTACCGGTAGCTATGTGGTTTATATCTCTCTCCCATGGTGTGATCTTTATGTGATCATGAGCTTTGTAATCTAGTTGAATCCATAGATGTTACTCTTCATTATCTTATATGCTACTCAAGTGGTTTTATTAATGTAATCTCCGGAGTCACCTTTGTCCCACGGTGCGAAGTTGACAGTGTGCGCCCCGTGTGTGGCTCTTAGGCTAAAGATAACAGGAATACTTATCATGAGTTATTATTTGCGTTGGATGTCTCTATGAAATTGCGGTGTTTGTCTAGTACTATTTAGGGCGCTCAAGTTGACAGTGTGGGGTTCCCTAGATGTGGAATGCGACTTTAAGGTGTGCTTTTATAGCCCTACGCAGTGGATTGGTGTTCGTTATCCAACGAGAGAATAACTCAGAGTAGCATAGTGAAGAGGAAATATCTATGTATTCAATTATATTATTATTGTTGAGAGTGTCCACTAGTGAAAGTATGATCCCTAGGCCTTGTTTCTAAGCATTGAAACACCGTTTACAACCAGTTCTGCTACATGTTTGCTTGCTGCCATTTTTATTTCAGATTGCAATTACCACTTATAATCATCCATATTACTTGTATTTCATATCTCTTCGCCGAACTAGTGCACCTATACACCTGACAAGTGTATTGGTGTGTTGGGGACACAAGAGACTTCTTGTATCTTAATTGCAGGGTTGCTTGAGAGGGATATCTTTGACCTCTACCTCCCTGAGTTCGATAAACCTTGGGTGATTCACTTAAGGGAAACTTGCTGCTGTTCTACAAACCTCTGCACTTGGAGGCCCAACACTGTCTACAAGAATAGAAGCGTGCGTAGACATCAAGCTATTTTCTGGCGCCGTTGCCGGGGAGGTAAGGTAAAAGGTACTCACATCCTCCAGCTACTTAGCTATTTTCTAGCACTGTTGCTGACGTGTGAGTGCTCGAAGGTATTTCCTTTAGATTCTGCAATTATATCTTTTTGTTTCTTGTTTTTATTTACTAGTTAGGCTTAATGGAAAACAAAAAAAAATTAGAGAGCTCTATGAAATTTATCTTGAGTTAGGACATGATGCTTTTGAAGAGAAAATTAAAAAACCTATGGAAATTTGTTTGCATAATAGTGGTAGCAATTTATTAGCATGAATTCTTTGAACACCATTATTGCTAATGCTATGGAAAAGTCTAAGCTTGGGGAAGCTGGTTTTGATGAATATGATATTTTTAGTCCCCCAAGTTTTGAGGAGAAAATTTTCTTTGATGATACTTTGCCTCCAATTTATGATGATTATAATGATAGTGGTATTTTGGTGCCACCTACTATGGAGGATAAAGTTTATTATGATTATACTATGCCTGCAATTTATGATGATTACAATGATGCTTGTGATAGTTTTACTCCCACTATTACTAATATAATTAATTATGCTTATGTGGAGAGTAATGATACTTTTATGCATGTGGATCATGATAAGAATGCTTTATGTGATAGCTATATTGTTGAGTTTATTCATGATGCCACTGAAAATTATTTTGAGAGAGGAAAGTATGGTTATAGAAATCTTCATGTTACTAAATTTCTCTCTTTATGATGAAGGTTTTGAGCTTTCTCTTGATTTGCTTTTATTTGCTGGTACTTTAAGACCTACTGGTCCTTATGAGAGAGGGATACACGGTTTCATATATCTCAATAATATTAAGTCTTCTCTCTTTATGTTGAAATTTTTGAAGCTCCACTTGTTTTGCCTTCCTATGCTAGTCACTTTGTGCTTTATTGATTTATTTTCTTACAAGATTCCTTTGCATAGGAAGTGGGTTAGACTTAAATGTGTTTGATATTTGCTTCTCGATGCTCTTTCATATTCAACTCTTATACATATGAGAGCATCATCAAAATTATCATGCCTAGCTAAAAGGCTTTAAAGAAAAGCGCTTATGGGAGGCAACCCATTATTTTTATTTCTGCAATTTTTCTTTATTTGAGTCAAGGAGTTTGTTTACTTCTGTAGCAACTCCTTTGTATCTTTATTTTCTCGCATTGTTGTGCCAAGAGTAGCCTCTAGTGTTAAGATGATGCTAATTTTGATTGCTGCGCAGAAACAGATTTTTGCTGTTCACTGTACGAAATTCCTAAAATCACCAGATTGTTAATTAAATCTAAAAATTTTGTGCGTAATCTTTATGAATGTCTGAATCTTTCATTAGTTCAAAGTTTTTCGATCTGAGCGTCGTAAGTGCCTCGAAAAAATTCGTCTTTGCGGACTGTTCTGTTTTAGACAGATTATGCCTTTTTATTTTGCATTCTCTCTTTTACTAGTGTTGAGTGAAATTCTTTTTTGGGTGGAAGAGCTTCACATAACATCAGTGGCAGTAGCTAATGTTTAAAGTAACAAGTCATATTGCGTCTTTATAGAACATGTGAATTTTTGATTATGCACTAACCCTCTAATGAGATTTACTTTGAGTTTGGTGTGACGGAAGTTTTCAAGGGTCAAGAGGAAGAGTGATATAATAGGATGGAGAAGAGTGAAGAGCTTAAGCTTGGGGAGGCTCCCATGGATCTCCCCAGCATATTTCAAGAAGACTCAAGCGTCTAAGCTTGGGGATGCCCAAGGCATCCCCTTCTTCATCGGCAAAATTATCAGGTCATCTCTAGTGAAACTATATTTTAATTCTTTCACATCATATGTGCTTTTCTTGGAGCGTCTGTGTGCTTTTATTTTCAGTATTGTACTTTTATTTTCAATAAAGCTTGACTGGACCCTAGCATTCTTGATTGGGAGAGAGACACGCTCCGCTTTTTCATGAGAATACTCCTATTCTTCACTTATATTTGTTGAGTATTCATATCTAGCGTTGTTCAGCTTTTAGCTCTTGTTTTCATGTATCTCTTGTCAGAGCTATTAGCTTTCTTTTGTAGAAAGTACTCTCTTGCTTCACTTATATCTGTTTGGAGAGTTGTTGAAATAAATTGATTGGTGTTTGGTTGGTTCAGAAAATGTTGCATGTGGTAATTGGTATAAGGAAAAACTTGCATAATCTTGTAGATCACTAATTTGGATAACTTGATGCTTGTCAATTGTTTTGAGTTAACAAGTAGATCATGATTAAATTTGTGCATCACATGAGTTAAGCCTATTAGTGAAGAACTACCGTAAAGCTTGTTGAAAATTTGGTTTGCATCGGTGGTATCTCTAAGGTCTAGATATTTTCTAATAACAGGGTTTGGTTAACAAGGAAGACGGTATGAAGTCTTATAACGTTTGCAATATGTTTGTCATATAAAACTTGGTGTACGGGTTGATATTCTTGTTTGCTTACATAAACCTTGCTAGCCTAAACTCTGTACTGAGAGGGAATGCTTCTCGTGCATCCAAATCCTTGAGCCAAAATCCATGCCATTTGTGTCCACCATAACTACCTATATGTGGTATTTCCTTGCCACTCCAAGTAAATTTTTCATGTGCTACCTTTAAATTATTCAAAATGTTATTATTCCCTTTTTGTGTCAATGTTTACTAGCTCATGAGGAATTAGTGTGGTTATTCTTTATTCTATTTGTCAAATGGACTTTTACACCTGGACTAGCGGCATATACATCCGCTTATCCTCTAATTTTGCAAAAAGAGCTGGCAACGGGGTGCCCAGTCCCAATTAATTACAACTTTAACCATTAATTCTCTTCACACTTTTGCCCTGATTCATCAGTAAGCAATGACAAACAGTGAAATACCTGCATGTGTGTAAACCAAAGAGAAAGAGGGATGATCTGCCTTGCTGGTAGAAATAACGTCCTTCATGGGAGCCGCTCTTAAAAGTCCGTTTGACAGGTAGAATACTGTTCTCACCCGCTACCATTCGTTGACAATTAACAAACACCTCTCAAAAATAGATACTCCTCCATGGTATGTGATTGATGGAAGGCACCCGAGGATTCGGTTAGCCATGGCTTGTGTTAGCAAGGTTGGGAGGAGTGTCAAATATTTTATGCAATCTCTATATGTTTTCAAAACCTAAAAGCTCTAGCACATGACTTAATCCCTGCTTCCCTCTGCGAAGGGCCTTTCTTTTACTTTTATGTTGAGTCAGTTTTCCTATTCTTTCTGTCTTCCACAAGCAAACACTAGTGTCAACTTTGTTACAACATGCGTTATATGCTACGTATTGGACTTGTTATACTACTTTGTGTTGACGATATCCATGAGATAAATATGTTGAAAGTTGAAGCAAATGCTGAAACTTAATTCTTCCTTTGTGTTGATTAAATACCTTTTATTAGAACTATTGCTTTATGAGTTAACTCTTATGCAAAACTGTTTGATGCTTGTCTCGAAAGTACTATTCATGAAAACGTTTAGCTTGTGTGATTCATTGTTTACTCATTATCTATTTGGTAGCAAATTATAGACCATTGACTTGGATCACTTCATTCATTTACATGTGCCTTACAATATTATATGATCAAGATTATGATGGTAGCATGTCACCTCAAAAATTATTTTGTTTTTATCGTTTACCTACTCGAGGACGAGCAGGAACTAAGCTTGGGGATGCTGATACGTCTCAAACGTATCTATAATTTTTGATGTTCCATGCTTGTTTTATACCAATTGCTACATGTTTTACATACACTTTATACCATTATTATGCATTTTCTGGGACTAACCTATTAACAAGATGCCGAAGCGCCAGTTCCTGTTTTCTGCTGTTTTTGTATTCCAGAAAAGCTAGTCTGGAAATATTCTCGGAATTGGACGAAAATTTACGGAGGCCCCTATTTTATCAGAAGACACCTGGAGTCCGAAGGAGAGGCGAAGTGGAGCCACGAGGGCCCCACACGTGGGCTCGGCGCGGCCAAGGGCCCACCGGCGCCGAGGGGTGGTGTCGCCTCCTCGTGCACCGCCTCGCGACGCCCTTTGGCCTATATATTGCTCCTACCCCGAAAACCCTAAAAGAATCGACGATTTCCCCAGAAAAGTTCCAGAGCTCCCGCCACCAAAAACCCTAATTCGGGGGACAGAAGTCTCTGTTTCGGCACCTTGCCGGGACGGGGAATTGCCCCCGGAGCCATCTCCATCGACGCCACCGCCTCCTTCATCGCCGTTGCTGCCTCCCATGATGAGGAGGGAGTAGTTCTCCCCGAGGCTGAGGGCTCTACCGGTAGCTATGTGGTTTATCTCTCTCTCCATGGTGTGATCTTTATGTGATCATGAGCTTTGTAATCTAGTTGAATCCATAGATGTTACTCTTCATTATCTTATATGCTACTCAAGTGGTTTTATTAATGTAATCTCCGGAGTCACCTTTGTCCCACGGTGCGAAGTTGACAGTGTGCGCCCCGTGTGTGGCTCTTAGGCTAAAGATAACAGGAATACTTATCATGAGTTATTATTTGCGTTGGATGTCTCTATGAAATTGCGGTGTTTGTCTAGTACTATTTAGGGCGCTCAAGTTGACAGTGTGGGGTTCCCTAGATGTGGAATGCGACTTTAAGGTGTGCTTTTATAGCCCTACGTGGTGGATTGGTGTTCGTTATCCAACGAGAGAATAACTCAGAGTAGCATAGTGAAGAGGAAATATCTATGTATTCAATTATATTATTATTGTTGAGAGTGTCCACTAGTGAAAGTATGATCCCTAGGCCTTGTTTCTAAGCATTGAAACACCGTTTACAACCAGTTCTGCTACATGTTTGCTTGCTGCCATTTTTATTTCAGATTGCAATTACCACTTATAATCATCCATATTACTTGTATTTCACTATCTCTTCGCCGAACTAGTGCACCTATACACCTGACAAGTGTATTGGGTGTGTTGGGGACAGAAGAGACTTCTTGTATCTTAATTGCAGGGTTGCTTGAGAGGGATATCTTTGACATCTACCTCCCTGAGTTCGATAAACCTTGGGTGATTCACTTGAGGGAAACTTGCTACTGTTCTACAAACCTCTGCACTTGGAGCCCAACACTGTCTACAAGAATAGAAGCGTGCGTAGACATCATCAACGGCGGTCTCATCGTCCATAGCGAGGGCCCAGAACCGGCCACTCAGTCCTACCCCAGACGGCGACGGTCGCGAGCAGAGGAACTCCGGCGAACGCGGCTGGGCGGCGCTGCCGCCCTGCGAGTCGCGAGAGCCTTCCCTCATTTTGAATTCCGAGGAGCGAGCCCCATCTCTTCTAAATTATGCTACTTAAAAGTTGTCTCTTTCAAACAAAGATAGACCGAAGAACTTTGAACCAAAAAATTAGAGTTCCGTGTGCATCGACCACTAAGGTTAATATATCACACGGCTATACAACTAATCTCAACAAACCACATGCTTGCAAGGCTCTCACTGGTTCACCCGTACATGTCATCCTCCGAAGAAGCTACACACAAGAAAAGCAGAGTCTCCACCGCATGAGGCAATAAGACAATGTGTCGTCCTCTTCTATCTTCTCCCCACTCTTGGCTCCTACATTGATCCGTTGCAACATCATCCCATGCTTTAGCCTCTTCTTCGAAAATTCAATCAAAAGAAATATGAATCATATCATTTTTTTTAACTATAAACAGGTGGCAATAAAACATCCTCAACTATATCTTTTCCCTGAAGGCAAACAATGCCATAAATAATGTGATAGACAAAAATGACCTATCCTCATGTGCAGGAAAAGGCTTATATAGCTTTCAAAAAAAAAGGAAAAGGCTTATATAATGTAAGGTTTTCATAAGATAAATAATTCAGATGTAACATTGGTACTGCCAAGAAATTTGTACATTTTCAGACCAAGTAAGATAAATCAACTATTATAACTGACAGATTAGGCTCCAATTCTCACATATCATAGTTTGGAATGTGTTTTTTTCAGATTTGTAGGAACCCCAAATTACATGTGCCTTGAAATAGTTGTGGACATACCTTATGGTTACAAATCAGATATATGGTCACTTGGTGAGCTTTTAGTACTATTGTTTCTGCGACCTCTACTCTTCCGTGATAGTGCTTGACAAAATTAAACAGCCGCTCAAAATGCTTGTTTGTCGTCTTTTACTGTCAGGTTGTCATATGTTTGTGATCTTAGCACGCCGCTCTGCATTCAAAGCTACAGTTAGTACTTACAAACTCTTTTTTATTTGTGAATGAGATGGCAACATTAGTCAACAAAATAAACAGATCTTCACTATCTACAATGCCCCCAATATACTCATCATCACTGTTACTATGAGTAGCTCATTTGAATGATCACTCAGTACTGTACTGCCAATCGACTTTGTTTTTACCCAATTAGGCAATCTTTCCGAGGAAGCAGATAGTGAAGAGTATAAAAAATCCAGAAGATAGACCAACTCTATGCAATTTCCACATTTTCAGGCTCCAATTCTCACATATCATATCTTCGAATGTATGTGCTCCCGAAACCTCTCAACATCCTTCTCGTGACAGAATACTCACCCCAGTTGATACCTGCAGCATATATATTCACAAGTATGATGTAAGTCTTTGCTCCATCAAGATAGACCTCGAGCCGTTGGGTATTTTCCGGTAACCGCAAATCCCAAGACCCCTTCGTAAAAATATTTTATTTAGTAACATAAATCTTAACCATGATTAAGTACCATTTGCTCACTGGATTGTCCTGGACAGCAGACATAAAGAGAAATTAGGGACTCGAGAAATCTAATCTATTATAGCATACAAGAATAACTAACTAAGAGTTACAAAGCAAATATCTAGTTATCCCAAAACTATAAGGCCCATGTAGCATCAGCTGAATCACACTGTGCTCTCGCCTCAAATAATGGCCAACACGGGTCGGGCACGTAGAGTCCTTTGGATTTGTTGTGCGGGACTTTGTTGGACTCTCTGGAACACGCGAAACAAATACACTATCGAAGGGATCTTTCCTTCACAGCCGGCTGACTGCCTCTTCAAATTGGCAATGTACCTGCAGGTGTGGAAGCCAGTGGCTAGACGTCAGGACATAGGCGAGATGGAGTCGGCGATTCGCGAGATTCGTCGCATCCACGACACGGTTAGGGAGCGTCCCTGAACCCTTGTTCCGCCTCCTGCGTTTTCTAGTTGTCTCCGTAGTGCATACGGGCTGTGTGAGTGTTGCCCTCTCTGGAGTGGCAGTGATGTAGCCTACGTGCTACCTGAAACCTTATTGTTGTCAGTGTTGACTGTTTGTGTTGTACTTTGTATCGAACTCGCCGGTTGGCTTTATTAATTTAAAGCTGGGCTCTTCTCGAGCCTTCAGTCTACATTACAGTATTCAGGAACTATTCACCTTTCTCATCACAGTACACAGTGCATATAAACCGAACAAAAACTAACCATCATCTAGCCTTCTCAAAACAGAGCAAGAAACTACAGAGACAAGATTCATGCAGCATCAACTATATCACATCATGTTGACATCTCATATATTTTCCAACAACTTTCTATGAAGGAATTATTTAAAGCTCAAAATTTCAGTTGATAATTCACGTATGCAACCAAAGGTGAGCACTGGATGATTTCGAAACACAGGACACTACCTGTGTGCAGTGGTCATTGTAGGGAAAATCTGAGTGCGGCCATCCACTGAACAACTGCCCGAGTTCAGCAGCCATTGATCCCGTATGATGATTGTAATCAGCTTTTCAGTAGATAAAATCCTCTCCCGCCAGTTTCACTTTCACATCGAGAGCTTTCCCCCAAACTTTGTCGGCAGACCGGGCTGGAACAGCGACACCGAAGCCAAGGGCCGCCCCGCTCCTTGCAAGCTATATAGACGGTGCCAACACAAAAATGGCAAACATACAACAGATGCATTGGAGATGAGCTCCCTCGGGGCAGAGATTGCCGAGGACCCAGTCCGCAGAGTCGAAATAGGTGCACTACGCAAGCAAAATAATCAGATCCTGATTAAAAGTATATATTTCTTCAGGACTTCAGGCTGATACCTATTTTAGTTTCAGAAAATGTTTTGCTCAAGCAAGTACTATTGTGTATTCAGCAAAATAGATAAATATTTTTGTATAAACCTATATGTTAGTGAGATCATTTCACATTAACGAAAAGATATTGTGAATGTACTCCCTCCGTTCGGAAAAGGATGTCACAAAAATGAACTATAGATAGACTATTTTTGTGACATCCTTTTCCGAACGGAGGGAGTAGATAGCAACATAACACTAAATTGAACCAAACACATCAGTAAATACACAATAGTACAGTTAAATCACGCGGAGCAGCTATCAGACCATGCAATTTCCCTTGTGTTGGTTCCTTCCCCTGGTGCTGAATCACACACACAACCCATCATCCATACCATCGCATGGCCATCTTACCCAACCAGACTAATTGCTACTCCAGTTTACTTAGTAATTAGAGGGGGAAGCAAGAGAGCAGCAGTAGCGAGGTTGACGAATCGTACCAGATCGAGCGAGCGCGACGTAGCCCTGCTCTTGCACCTCCTTCCTGACCTCGTCGTAGATGCCGACGACGGGGTCGATTTTCCCGGTGCGGCCGCAAGGCTCACTCTTCCAGTTGAGGAAGAACTTCATCCTCTCTGTCGACATCATGTTCTTCGCGAAAGGAGGAGGAATTGCAGCCACCGCCTTGACCTCGGAACAGCAGGACGGCCCCGCCCCGCCCAGCCGCCTCCCTGCAGGGTGTTTGACTTCGCCGCCTCCCTGCAGGGCCTCCCTGCAAGGCTCGGATACTTAAAAATCATATGACGAGCAACCATGTCCTTGACCGGAATTTGACATATCATTGTCCTGCGATAGAGGAATTGCTGCTCTTAGGTAGGGCGTAGGCCAAGAAAGTTTCCATATGGCATATCATTGTCCAGACGCACAGTGGTTATCCGATTATGTCGGATGAGAGGAGGTTCCAAGATAGTGTAGTCGTCTGAGTCTAGTTGTTTTGACCATGTGGTAAGTTTACCTTTATCAGTAATTCAGTATAGTACTGAATTTATTTCCACACACAAAAAATGTTAATTCCTCTTGTATGTTTAGCATAACCCAACCTTGAGATTTGAAGTCCAAACATGGTTGTTTTCTACTTTCATGTGATTATAAGCCATACTTATTTGTAAGTGTATCTGAAGTTACATGTTGTGTTTTCATTGTGCCATATGTACATTATAACCAGAAGTTTCCGCTTTTCTTATCTTATGTAGTGGTTTATTTTCTGGCTCGACATGATGAATTCTTTGTTTCATAGGACCTATTATCATCTGATTGAAATGCTTGTGTAGTTTAGCTCACGTGCGCTGATTTTCTCCGGGCTCCTGGTGTTCAGGCCCCAGTTATTGTCTGGTTCTCTACCGTTTTGCATGAGCGGGGAAGCCTGAGACCCTAAGGTGTCCACGTGGTTTTGCGGCGAAGTTCTATACTAGAGAGGTATCATTCTTACTGTTTTTTGGCTGGTATGTATTGAGAATGATATTTCTGTTAAACCTACTATATGTTGTGACAATCAAATGTTAGCAGTTATTTTCCATCAGCATGTCACTCATCATAATGCTTTTATTGCAAGCCATTTGAACACTAAAAGAATCTGTTAGCTTATTTTCAGCTGTTAAAATAGAACAATTGCATCTTTGATTGTGTTTTAGATCCATAAATAGTTTCTAGTCTGTGGGCTATTATACAGATATAAGTTTAGACCATAGCACTATTTCCCTTTGGTGGCATGAATTTTACTGCTGTTTATCAGGATTTAGTATCGCTACCTTTATTTTCCATTTTGTAATCGAGTGTTTATGATATGCACTTAAATGATTATGGCCGACCTTTTACAGTTAACAGATTAGTATCCTGGTATCTGCCATCATGCATTTTCAGATTAGTATCATGGTCTCTCTCTCTCTCTGACTTTCTCTCTCTATATATATTTAGTCTTGTATCTATCTCTCTGTATGTTTATTTTCAATCGTGTATCTCTCTCTAGCATGAGTCTCTCTCTTTATATATATTTTCAGTCTTGTATCTCTGTCTTTATATATTTAGTCTTGTATCTATCTCTCTGTATGTATATTTTCAGTCTTGTATCTCTCTCTAGCATCAGTCTCTCTCTCTATATATATATTTATTCCTCTATCGCTCTCTATCTCTGTCTAGATTCAGGTCTCTCTCTTTCAGTATGTTTGTCTCTCTGGATTCTTGTATCCCTCTTTGTCTCTATGTCGCTTTCATCTCTCTCTGTCTATATATATATTTAGTCTCTCTCTCTTGCTCTCTCTCTCTTGATTCATTTTTTTCTCTAACCCTTTTATAGATTAGTCTCTTTCATTCGTATCTCTCTCTATCTTCTCTTTATATCCATTCGTATCTCTCTCTATCTCTCTTTCTCTTTATAATGATCTCTCTCTCTCTAGATGCTTGTTTCTCTCTCTCTATTACTATTTCTCTGTATCTGAATCTCTTTTTCTCTTTTTGTTTTCATTGTTTTCTCTGACCCTTTTTTATAGGTTTTTTGTCTGTCAGTTATTTATTTATCACTTATCTCTGTATTTTCTTATGTGCTTGATTATCTATCATTACTGTATTTTTTGTTAGATGCTTGATGATCTATCTAGATTCAGTAGTGGTTATATCAGTAGTGGATTTTTTTGTTAGATGTTGTGATTAGATGCTCTATGGTCTATCAGCTTTGGATAGCTACTATAACGCACATTGTATACCGTCAGTGAGATGTATTTTTCATGATTGTCTACATTATGTACCATGTTTTAGTCATATTCCATTACATGTGTGCTTTGTTGTGTCGTTGATGTTTATTTTGTTCATCTGGAATATAGTGTTATTATCTAATATACTTTTGAGTGTATGTTGGTTTAGCAAGATTTTGCCCAGAAATATGGCCCGCAAACTTATCATTTCAATGCTTCCAAAGACGAAGATGTCTTTTATTTTCGATCTGTCTTAGATGCCGGTACCCCCATTGTATAGTGTTTCTTCCAACTCTTTTTGCCTACAACCCCAAGGATGCATTTGGTTTGTTATCTAGTGTTATATCTAGTCTCTCTCAATTTAGATTCAGGCTTCTCCCTCTGATTCTCATAGTGTTCTATCAGTAATTTATTGTGTGCCTATAGATTCAGCTAGATTCAGCTATGTGTTTTCAGCTGTGTGTTCTATCAGTAATTTTATTGTCTGCTTCATTGTGAGCTGTCTGGATTCAGATGTCACACACAATGGATTGGTAATGCTTTTGCTTCTTCAGTTTGCATTTTGGTGCCCTCTCGTTTCTGCATTTGTTTTTTGTACTTTGGTCTCTGATGTGTTTTACTTTTGTTTTCTTCTATGTTCTTGCAACGCATCCCTAAGAAAACTGTCTCAATTCTCAACATTCCTGAGGCAGGAAATGCAGCTCTCGTGAAACATTTCTTTGGCTACAACCACAGGGAATCATCATACTATACGTGCAAAGATGGAATGGTGTGTTTCAGGGATGGATGGTCAACTTTCGCAGTTGAGAATGAACTGGGAGAGGGGATGGATGTGCTGATCCTTTTTAACAAGAACGACGACGACTTCCTGATGGTCACGTTTGATGTTTTTTAGAACCTTAAACATGTGTGGTTATGAGTGCTTTGTGATGGTATCCATCCTATGTCGAAAGGGTGTAATGCTAGGACATGCTTTGTCGTAAACATTCTTGGGAAATGCGAACTCTATATGTATTTTGCTCTAGAATCTATCTTACGCAAACTCAGATAAGAGGAGAGCTATTTGTATCTGTAAGCTATGTCTCCCAGGCTCTCTCTTTTAGTTGTTGTGAATCCCTTTTTTTGTATATTTTGTGAGTTCATATATGCCCCCATTTCTTTCTGTACTGCTTATTTCTTTAGTAGATTTTCTGTTGCCCAAATCTACTATATGTAACAGGCTAACAGCTAATAAGGCGGAGATATATGGTGTGAATATTTGGGCGCGGGTCGGGCCGAAACACAAACGAACCCGTTAAAGAAACTTATCTGGGCTGAAACTGGGCCGCACGCAGAAGGAACTGAGCGAACGAACTGCTCCGTGCGCCAAACTGAGACGAGTCCACGCGGCAACGCTTGATTGGACAAAAAAAATCTGTCTGTGCACGAAAATGAAAACAGCTAGCTGACAGATAGACAGTCCGATGATTATCAAACCAGCACTGTTATCCGATCGAGTCCGCATACATCTGGACGTACGACCACGGCGATTTTAGGTATTTTTAAGGCATTTTAGGTATTTTTTAGGGCACTTTTTTGTGCCTTTGAAAATCAACTGTGATGTAGTGCCAGCACTATTATCCGATCGAGTGTCCGCATACATCTGGACGTAAGAGCACGGCGACGGTCACGATGCCGGCAGAACCCATCGAGTTCATCGTCTTCGACTGTGCTTTCGTCCTGTTTATGCTCGGCCTGTCTTTCTGGCTCGCAACAGAACCAGAGAACGCGGATCAACGGGGCGCGCTGCTGTTGGCGGCGGCGACGGCTGTTTCGGCGCCTGCAGTGCAGCAGATGACGGCGGCGGCGCCGGCCGTGAGGCAGCGCTACTTCCCGTACTCGACGGTGGGCAGGCGGGCGTCGGAGAAGCTGGTGTGCGTGATCTGCCTGGAGGCGTTCCAGCACGGGGAGACGTGCGGCGAGGTGCCGGCGTGCCGCCACTTCTTCCACCGGGCGTGCGTCGACGTGTGGACAGGGCCGGCTCTGGCCCAGGGCGAGAGGGGCAACGGCCCGGGGCTCCGCCAAAATTGGGGCCCATAACAAGAACGTATATACTAGTGGCGTGCCCTTCTGTATATACGCCACTAGTAAATTTTTATAAATTACCTACATTACTTCCGGTGGCGTGCTAGAATGGCCACACGCCAGTGGTAATATATAAGACATAGCAAAAAAAAACTAGAGGCCCACTGATTAGGGGCCATTTATGGAGTTCGCCCCGGGCCCCTAAAATGTTAGAGCCAGCCCTACGTGTGGAGGAAGAGCAGCGTCACCTGCCCGCTCTGCAGGGGCTACATGGCCATGGGATCGACGTTGGGGTGAGTATCGGCCGCCGATGACATGGTTTAGCTAGCCGCGACTCTGGGATCGAACCAACCCTAACTAGGAAACTAAGTAGGTTGCAGAAACAAGGTAGTTGCAGAAACCATGTTCGTTAATTAACTTTTTCATAGTTGTACTAACTCTTTCTTTCGATCGAGAACGGGCGGAGGCCCAGTGGTTGGAGTATGGTTGAGCATACTCAACATCCTGAGTTCGATCCCGTCGGGGACGAATTTCTGGATTTCTCACAAAGAAGTTTCTTCTTCTATAAAAATACTACCTAGGGCTAGCCTTGGGTGGCCTTATTTATAACTCTTTCTTTCGATCAAACTAAAGAGAGGTCTCAAATTTTGTTCCCATGTGATGACTGTTAAGACCTAGGCCGCCAGTCCATGATCTGCCTCCTCCCCAAACTGAAGTTCAGGGTCGACTACAAAGCATACGACATTCATGGTTGTAAGTATCCGAGCCTTTAACGTACGTCCTCTGAAACAAGTCTATCCATCTAAGTAGCTAACCACGCCTTGCCGTTTCCTACAAGAGATCGTGCTTACCAGTTCCTGTTCAACTGAGCTATAAGCCGATTATTCTAGGGTACTAGATCTACTTACGGTTTCAGATAACTGAATGTAGCCGGTCTTATATGAAACCAATGTTCAGCATAACAACAGTCCAATAGGGACTTCCACCCTGTCGGACTCGGATACGTAAATATGTGCACCGTACGTCATAGTAGTATAATATTGCTGTTGGAAAGGATCAAATCTCCAGATTCCAGAGCCGTAAGTTAAACGAGAGATCTCCACGTACCTACGTTCATGCCTAGCTCGCATCGGGTCCAGAGGACTAGGTACGATGATGTTCACGGCGGACTGGGTAGGTGTCGGACTTAGCATAGCTGCTGTTGTGATGTTCCTCATCTCGATCATCGAAATATTCTTTTGCGGAGACGACGCTGACCACGCAGACGCAAGGCACGCATGGGTGGCCGCGGCTGCACCGGCGCCGGTGCCTGTTGCACCGGTGGCACAGCTGGGGTACTTCCCGTACTCGACGGAGAGAAGGAGCGCGTCGGCGAAGCTGGTGTGCGCGATCTGCCTGGAGGTGTTCGAGCACGGGGAGGAGTGCAGCGAGGTGCCGGCGTGCCGGCACTTGTTCCACCGGGACTGCATCGGCGTTTGGATGAAGACCAAAACCACCTGCCCGCTCTGCAGGCGTAGAATCGTCATAGGAGGATCGGAATGTGAATCCGCTGCCGACGACATGGTTTAGCTTTAGCAGTGACTCGATAATTTTGTTGTGTTGTCGGTATATGCGAGTGCTTCGCTCGATTGACTCTTATTTTGTTCAGGCGGTTCTTTTGAGCTGACATTCGGTGTGTATGTTGTATATTTCACGTAACATGTTCCAAAATTGATTTAGTAATTATAACGCAAATACGCAATTCGACCATGGCAAAAAAAATAAGGTTAGTACCTTCGCTGATTCCAGTCATCTCTAGGGGGGAGCCGCGGGAGCGCCTAGTCAACGACTAGGGCGGAGCCGAATGAGCTCCGACCGCGTGCCAGCCGACTGGGCCGCGGCCCATGACCCTGCCTCCTCTTCTTCTTCCCTCCACCTCCGTTTCTTCTTCTTCTTCCTCTCCGGTCTCGGTTCCCTCCGCCTCCGTCCATCCCCCGCCACCGCCGTCGGCCTAACCGCCTGCTCCCGTCTCCCACGCTCGGCGCCGCTGCCGCGCCGCCTCCGCGCCCCGCCCTGCTCGAGCCGCCACCTCCGCCCCCCGGCCGGCCATCCCTCTAAACCCCTCAACCACCTTCTTCTCCGGCGCCAGCCACCCAAACCTGCACCCCCACCCGTTAAGGTACGTCCTCACCTCCACGTGCACCGCCACGGCAAGCCGCGTCGTCGCCGGCTACGGTGAGGTCCATTCCTCACCTGGCCGGCGACATCGTGGCCAGCCGCGCCGTACCCGTCGGTGGCGAGGTCCGTCGCGCTCGTTTCCATCTCGCCGTCGTCGACCTCCCTCGCTCCGGTCGTCGCCTTCCTCGCTGGCTCGGGTCGCCTTCGTCTTCTCCGTCCGAGATGGGCCTGGCCCAGGTCGTCACATAGGGTGTGCGGGAGGGAATGCGTCCCAACCTGGTCGTCAACTAGGTCCAGCCAGGAACCGCTGACTGAATGCAGAGTATCGCCCACTCGCCGGTGGTGGTGACTTGACCGACGGAAAGAAAAATTGCCCGGTCTGAGGTTGATGGGCTTGTTCAAGCCCGATGCTGGGTTTAGGCATCAATGTTAGCCCAGTAAGTATCCCCGCCCTACTGTAAGCCCAAAACCACTCCAAAAAAAAGTAAACCCAAAATGTATAAGCGCTCTCCTCCGCCACGGCCCATGGGCTTGGCAAAGCGAGAAGGTAATTCTAAAAACACACAACCGAGCTGTGTAAATTAAATAAATAGACCCGAAAAGAAAATGAAGGGATATGCCCATTCACGATATGCTGCTTAATGTCTTGTTATTTTGAGAAGACATGCTGGTTGAACATCGATAAGCAAGCAGCTATCTGACGAAGTTTTAACTCTTTTGAGCACTCAAGTCAAGTGCATCAAGGATCAGAGGAAAAAAAACCCGGCAGTTCTTGCGTGACTTTGACCTCGATTCGACACAAGTTCCCTGCTTCCTCCATGGAACCCTGCGGTTAAGCGTGTGCATAATTTTGTTTCAAACCGGCTAAACCGTGAGTCCAACCCACACCGGACCATGTCTACGGTTTACACCGGGTTCGATGGTTTTTGCAGAAAAGCTTTACCTGGTTTGAGACGGTCTCAAAACTGACGAAACCAAATTAACCCGTACGCACACGCCTCCCCTCCCAGCCCGCGCCGCCGCTCGCCGTCCCAATCTTTCGATTAGTCGCTGCCGCCGCCTTGTTGATGTAACCCGGGTTACGTCCATCACCATGTCAAGCACTCCAACACTCCACCAGTCACCATGGACATCAAAGGTGAACTCCTTCCTCTATGTGAACCTCGATATGACACTTTGGAATGGTATACTACTTGACCATCGACACTTTGTATTGCTAGTCATGACGTGTACGACTCCACGGGAAGATGGCCAAGGCGCAAGAGGAATGAAGTCCGACAAGACGGTGGCTTGGAAGAGGAGAAGGAAGAGACGTTGAAGTCTGGCCGGTACTACCGGGCCTCCCAGCCGGTACTACCGCCGAAGCGCCAGGAGCTACTGGAATCGCTGCCGTCATAAGCGGTACTACCGGAATTACACCCGGTACTACCGGACGTGCGCGTGTCCGGTACTACCGGACCGTATCCGCCGGTAGTACCGGCCCTGCGCGTGCCTGTGTGCAGATCTGGGTTTTGACCCATGTATCCCCTTTCCCTTTGCCCTTTGGGCCTAGACTATAAATAGGTACCCCTTGGCTAGATCTAGGGATAGACTATGTTTTGAGATTAGAGTAGAGCTAGGCTCCCCACCTCAAGACGGTCTCCTTCCTCCCCTTTGCGGGGATGGTTCCTCCCCTTGTGGAGAAGATCTCTTCGTGGATTCAAGACCTCTACTTGTAGTTTGACTACTCGTCAATCTTTTATCATCGGGTGACTTTATTGGATCGGCTTGGTTTGCCGTTGGAGAAACAACCGTCCAAGTTCCCTTCTTGTATCTACTTGCCGATCTCTCCAC
The DNA here is from genome assembly GCA_947311845.1 of Poa pratensis. Lineage (NCBI taxonomy): Eukaryota > Viridiplantae > Streptophyta > Magnoliopsida > Poales > Poaceae > Poa > Poa pratensis. The sequence continues at coordinate 3,738,608 of CAMZMU010000069.1, read as the reverse complement.
CTTCGTGTGGATTCTATTAGACCGGTTGGACCGACCGGCAAGCGAAACGGTTCTTGTATCGTGTGTGTTCTTGTGTTCGGGGCGTTCTTCTTGATGTTCTTCGTGTTCCTCGTGTTCTTGCGTGCGTTCGTCCACATCCTCCGTCAATCCGTGAAGATCGGGCCACCCTAGTAGTCCCGTACTTACACCATATGGTATCAGAGCATGGTTGCCACGGATTTGACTTGTGTTTCCACCCCCAAATCCACCACATTTTTCTTTGATTTTGAGAAATTCAAAAATTTCCACCAAAAATAGGCCCAAATTGCTTTTGGATCGATCTGTGAATCTTGTGCGTTTTGGCAGGTTTTGATCCATAGATCTATTGCTAAACTTGTTGATCTACCTTCTTTTGCGTTCTCATAGCCTAATTCCATTGATTTCCCCGCTGATTTGGTCATTTTCGAGCCGTTTTTTCCGCCCAAAATCGCGAAATTTCGAGTTTCGGGCACGAATTGCGTCCCCGGCGGGTACTACCGCCCATAATTCCGGTACTACCGGACCTGCGTTGACCCTGGCCGGTACTACCGCCCGTTTTTGCCCGGTACTACCGAACTTGCGGAAAACTGAAATTTCAGGCCATATCTTTTGATTCCGGACTCCGTTTTTGGAGTTCTTTGGCTCGTTTCGAATCTACGATCAAGGCCTTCATCACCATTGCAGAAGATCCATCATCTACCACTACCAAAATCTGTGGGCAAGCACGACACTTCAACAACAAAGGGTGAAGAACATCGACGAAATGTATAACATCGCCAACCTTTACCCCTTGCCATTCCGTTGAAAGCCACACTATATCTTTGCGATTACCATGTCCTATTGAGGCTAGCTCTTGATTATTGCTTGGGCTTTGCACATTGCACCGTGTAGTTTCCGAGCAAAAGTTATGCGCTAGTTGATATATCTTGTTGTTGGCATCAAAAAAAGTGGGTGTGCAAAAGAGAAAAAGAGTCCAAAGAGACAAGAGAAAAGAAGCAAAAAGTGCCAAATCAAAAGAAAGAAAAGAAAGAAACACCACTTGCCTTATCTTGTAGGAAAGCGCAAGCTCGATGAACATCTAGTAGGTGGTACATTATTGTGCAAATCTTGTAGCCCACCAAATAATTTGTAATCGGCTAGTGGCTCTCCTTGTACTTGTGCAACACGAGCTTGTAGTCTTCGCTAGGAACATCTTGGTTCTTTAGCTCACTTCTTGGTTGCATGAGTCCCATTTATCTCTCCGCGCGTGTGTTTCCTTGAACTATATTCCTATCTTTTGAGATTGACTTGTTTTTGCTTTGTGGTCATCGTGGTTCTCTACTTGTTTTGACAATATCTTGGTTTCCGGTTGGTTCAATTTGCTTTCCACCTACCATACCTTCCTACCAACTTTTAAGCCGTGTGTGTTTTGGAGTTTGCTTTGGATACTTGAACACAAGCATTTTACTTTGTGATCGTTTCCCTTGGTTGTCCACGACGTCCAATACTATCTACAAGGTGAGAGGTTGTGTTCTAGTTCCTTTCCACTCCACATATATACACTTGTCTTGTGAGTTCACATGTCTAGGGAGAGCGAATGCAACTATGGAGCCTATGAGGAGGACTACACGATGAGTCACATGGACTATGATGCCTCAAACTTTGAGGACATGGGGGACTACTACGACGACTACACCGACAATGACCCCCATGACATGATGGATCATCACCAAGACTTCCGCTACAACTACTCTGACTACGACTCCGACTATTCGAGCGTCAACGACAAGGAGCGGTACCATGACGTCGAGCAACCTTCATCATATGGTATTGACTCCAAGTACATACGAATCTACCACGACTCCGACTACACAAGCTCCAACGACAATGAGGCGCAAGTGTCTTCACATGCCTCAACATATGGTACCAACTTCGACAACAACGACATGGTGGAGCGCCACTCCTACGACTACAACTCCGATGACATGGTGGAGAACGTCTACGACTACTACTCTTGTAGCATGTGCGACGACTTCGACAACATGCAAGAGGAGAAGACTCCCATCACCACCATGTTCAAGAGCGGTACCACCAAGCGTCATGGCACAACCTTCTATGTGTCGTGGGGTCACTCTTCGACTGTCCCACGGTGGGGACACCTGGGTCACGCCAAGCCTATTAGCCTTATGACGAGGGCCCAAGGAAGGCCCAAGGAGGACGATGTGCGGCCCAAGATAGTCGACGGATAGGTCATGCGACTCTTATCCTCTTGTAAGCATCATCGGCACCGTTCACCTGAGACCTAGCCTACCATATAAAGGCTAGGAGGGTCCTTCGTCTAGGGTACGCTCATAGCCGCCACCACAAACCCTAGCGAGATTGCCATCTCGCCATTGTAGCCACAACTCGCCATTCAATACCAGACAAGCAGGAAGTAGGGTGTTATCCTCCGGGAGCCTGAACCTGGGTAAACGCCTTGCTTGTCAGCCGTCGTGATCACCAGCGCTCATCTCTCTCCCCTCAATCAACCCGGGGTACGCAACCCAGGGATTTGCCGAGTCCACACCTCGTCAATTGGCGCCGTCTGTGGGAAAGAACGAGCGCTGGAACCATGGTCGCACCGGCCCCATCGACTTTGAAGACCGACGTCTGCATCACCAAGGAGCCAATCTGCTTCGGCTCCTTCGAGTACACCTTCCACCCGCCGGCCCACCGCTCGGTGTACGCCGATCTGCACGTAGGTATGTGCCTCACCTTCGGTACCATGCACTACTTCGTAGACAGCTGTGGAGTACTCAGATCCACGGCGATCGCACGCGCGCGGTGGTAGCACCCGCATCTGCCGCGACTGCCCCAACCACGCCCCCCCTGCTGCGGAGATCGCATCTGCTGCGACTGCGGCGACAGCATCTTCGACTGCTGAGAAGATCGCATCCGCCTCGACTACACCGACCGCCTCCGCTGCGGCAGAGATCGCGCCCAACACGGCCACGCCATCAGCGTCTCCGACCATCAAGGAGATCGCATCGGCTACGACTACGTCGACCACCTCGACGACCACCGCGCGGATCGAGTCTACTTCGACTACCTCGATCGCGTCGCTGGCAAGCCCAAGATCTACGTCAACTTCGACTACGTCGACCACACCTTCGCGCGCGACGGAAGTCGCGTCGTTCTACCCGCGCCACTCGCGTCTCCATCAACTTACAAGATCGTCAACAAGCCAATCGCGCCCGCGTCGACGACGGCGACATCACTCCTCGCGTCAGCGGCGGAGATCGCGAGACTCCAGGGAAGGAGCCTCGGCAGCGACTGTGGTACCCACCACGTTGCGTCCATTTTCGGCTCCGAGCACGGCTCGGACGAAGGAAGCAGCTGCGGCAGCACCCGGCCCACTCCCCAGACATACCCCGCGCAAGTCTTCATGATCGGCCCGACGCAGGGCAACGGCGACGAACCCGCATACCCACTGGAGGTGCTCATGCCGGACCAGGTGACGCGGCTCACCATCACCCGAGAGATAGCAATCAGAGCCCTGAAGCACGTCGAGGACGGCACGTACCCCCCACCAGACGCACCCCGGGAGGACCTTATGGCGGTCCAGTACCTGCTACGGAAGGAAGGCGAACGACTCCGCGCAGAGAAGGCCGAGCTACTCCGACGCAAGGAGGAGGCTGACGCGTCGAGCGCCAGGAGGGCCGCTTACTCATTCACTGCCTCAACAGAGGTCTCACAAGGAGCAAGGCGCCACAGAGCACGCGTGCCCCTGATGACGGAGGCCGACCGCGCTAAGTCACCCGCAACCTCGAATCATCATACATGAGCGAAGACGCAGACGGGATACCCGTCCCCAAAACGCCCGGAGCCGCGCTCATGGCAGTCGAAACATACCTGCGGCTGACGCAGCCGCCCGAGGGCGACTCGCGCGCTCTCCTCCACAAGCAGCAGATCATGTCTATCAAGGCAGTCGAAGAAGCTCTGATGAACAAGGCGCCGACAGAAAAGGTGCGAGAAGATCGGGACCGCCGCGACCGCGAGCCCGCAGCACTCGCAGGCCCGGCGGCAAGACAACTGCGACAACCGCAGCCAGGCGAAGACCTCCGCAACGTCATCACACAGAGGACGGTGGACCGCAGCCGCACCCAGCGGACGGTCAGCACGCCCAATACTGACGACCGCAATGACGGCGACTTCGAGCCATGCGGCGCCGCATGCTTCAGCTTCAACATCCGCGACACAAGAATGCCCAAGGGCTTCAAGCTCACGGCAGAAGCAGTCAAGTACGACGGGAAGCAGGACCCGAGACTCTGGCTAGAAGACTACCTCATAGCCTGCAGTTGCCAGGGCGGTACTTCGACTACGGCCATGCAGTACATCCAGCTGATGCTCACGGGCTCTGCACGCGGGTGGCTAAACACTCAACCCAAGAACGCCTTCAGGACGTGGGACGAGTTCGCGGAGGCCTTCGTTAAGAGCTTCCTGGGGACGTACTCGAGACCGACGACTTTCGTCGAGCTACAAGCATGCAAGCAAGGACGAGACGAGCCGCTCCGGTCGTACATCCAGCGTTGGACCCTGCTCCGCAACACCATGGAGACCGCCTCGGAGGACCGAGTGATGGATGCCTTCATGCACGGCGTCTCCCGCCGCGACCTCCGCGAGGAGTTTGGTAGGCTCCGGCCGAAGAACATGATCGAGGTCATGAAGATAGCCAACCAGTGGGCAGACGGAGAGGACTCGGTCCGCGATAGTTCACGCTACTCCCCGAAGGACGAAGCCGGACCAAGCAACTGGCGAGAAGGACGCCACAAGAAGAAGCCGCGTTACAACGGCAACGACTCAATCGAGTTAGTAGCGGCGGGATTCCAAACCCCCCGTGAGGATGAAGCGCGCGACAGCAGTCGCCAATACAGCCATGTACAGTACAGTCGAAGCGGCGGTGACCAGAGTCGCCAATACAGCCAGGGCAATACAACCGAAGCGGCGGCAGCAGCTACCGCAGCGACGGAGGCCATAAACGCGAGTGGCAGAAACGCACACTGAGCCCAGCGGAAGAGCTGGAACAACCCTGCAGGCACCACATGTTCAGGAACCCGGAAACGGGCAAGTGGGGATCCAACCACCTGTTGAAGGACTGTCGAAAGGCACGCAAATATACGAAGCCATGCAGAAGATAGTCACTCCAGCACCCGCAGCGCAGCCAGCGCGCAGCTGGCCATCCAGGCAGCACCCGCACCCGCAGTCGCTAATCCAGCACAGGCGGCGGGAGCCTTTCCGCAGCAGCAGCAGCAGCCGCAGCAAGATGCCCCACCAGTGGTCCAGACGCATATCCAGCGGCACGCGGACAACTCAACATGATACAGAAGGGGCGCCCCTCAAACAGGACCCAGAAGATCATCACTCGCCAAGTTTTCCAGGCCATCACCTGTCCACCTGCAGTACCCGACTACCTGAGAGGGTCAGAGACACCAATCACGTTCTCCAGAGCAGATCACCCGCCTGCAGTACCACGACCCGGGCACGCCGCTCTGGTAGTCGAAGCTCTGATCGGAGATTACACCCTGAAAAAGGTGTTCATGGACGGAGGCAGCGGCATCAACATCATCTTTGCCGACACCCTCAGAAGGATAAACAGGCCAACGACAAACTTGGCGGCATCAGAGACCACCTTCCATGGCATAGTACCAGGGCAAGCAGTCACGCCCATGGGAACGATCACACTCGACGTCATCTTCGGCACACCCGAAAACTTCAAGAGGGAGTCGATCGACTTCGAGGTAGTCGACTGGAAGTCGCAGTACCACGCGATACTCGGGCGCCCAACCTTTGCCAGATTCATGGCGGTACCTCACTACGCCTACCTCATGCTCAAGATGCCTGGACCCAAGGGCGTCATCACGGTGCACGGCGACTTCGACCGCTCCAACAGCTGCGACCGCGAGTTCAGCAAGATCTCCGAGTTCTTCGGAATGGAAGAGCACTTCGAGGCGATGGCAGTCGACAACGACAAAACCATCTTCCCGCCACGCAAGAAGCAAGCCAAGGACGCCGCCTTCAACACGACTGACGACACAACAACTCATCAGGTCCACCCGACGGACGCAAACAAGACAGTCAAAGTGTCGTCGAGTCTGCCTATCGCATAGGAAAGCGCGCTCGTCGAGTTTCTACGTGAGAACTGGGAGATCTTCGCCTGGCAACCTTCTGACATGCCAGGCATACCCAGGAACCTCGCCGAGCACTCTTTACGCGTCCACAAGGACGCCAACCCGTCAAGCAGACCATGCGACGCTTTCAGGACCCAAACGAGACGAAATAAGCAAGGAGATCGATCGACTGCTCCACGCTAAATTCATCCGAGAGATCAAGGACTCGGACTGGGTAGCGAACCCGTCCTGGTGGAGAAGAAGAAGACGAAGAAACTCCGCATGTGCGTCGACTTCACCGCCCTCAACAAATGCTGCCCCAAGGACCATTTCCCGCTCCGCGGATAGACCAGATCATCGACTCGACTGCAGGCTGCGCACGCCTATCCTTCCTGGACGCCTACTCAGGGTACCAGCAGATCAGGATGAACGTCGACGATGAAGAGAAGACTGCATTCATCACACCCATGGCGTCTTCTGCTACCAGACGATGCCCTTCGGGTTGAAGAACGCTGGAGCCACGTACCAGCGCACAATGCAAGCCTGCCTAAAGGGGCTAATCGGAGAGATCGTCCAAGTCTACGTCGACGACATAGTCGTCACCACTCGAACGGAGGACACTCTCATCGCCGACCTCCGCAAGGTCTTCGCCGCCCTCAACGAGTATCAGATCAAGCTGAACCCGGACAAGTGTGTCTTCGGCGTGCCAGCCGGAGAACTGCTCGGGTACCTCGTCTCTGCAAGAGGAATCGAAGCCAACCCCGAGAAGGTGCAAAACATACTCGCAATGCCAGCACCGACCAAGCTTCATGAGGTGCAACGCCTAGCCGGCCGAGTCGCAGCTCTCAGCCGGTTCATAAGTAAGTTGGGAGAAAAGGCCCTGCCTTTCTACCAACTGATGAAAAAGACAGACAAGTTCGAGTGGACAGAAGAAGCGCAAGTCGCGTTCGACCAACTCAAGAAAACACTCACGACTTCCCCAGTACTGGTGGCGCCACTGGAGAACGAGCCGCTATACCTCTACGTGTCAGCCACGAACAGGGTGGTCAGCACGGTACTCGTAGTCGAACGAGAAGAAGAAGGACACAGTTACCCTGTTCAGCGCCCGTCTACTACCTCAGTGAGGTGCTAACCTTGTCCAAGCAGCGGTACCCGCACTACCAGAAGCTAGCATACGGAGTCTTCATGACATCAAGGAAGGTCGTCCACTACTTCTCCGAGCACTCCATCACGGTAGTAAGCTCCTCCGGGCTCTCCGACATCCTCACCAACCAAGCCGCGACAGGACGAGTCGCCAAGTGGGTTGTTGAGCTAGGGCCCTGGGGGCTGAAGTACGCGCACCCGAAGTCAATCAAGGCCCAGGTGCTTCCAGAGTTCACCACCGAGTGGATAGAGGCCCAGCTACCAGACGTACCCGACCTGTCCAACGCATGGACAATGTACTTCGACGGCTCCAAAAGTTCAGATCAGCAGGGGCGGGAGTCGTCCTCATCTCACCCAAAGGCGACAAGCTGAGGTACGTGCTGCAGATGAACTTCCCAACGCCCTCCAACAACGAGGCAGAGTACGAGGCCCTGATCCACGGCATGCGGATGGCCAAGAACTGCGGCGCCACTCACCTCATGATCTACGGAGACTCCTACCTCGTCGTGCAACAAACCATGAAGCAATGTGACGCCATCGCCGACAACATGATCGCCTACAGGGACCTGTACAACCAGCTGGAAGGCACCTTCGACGGCTGCGAGCTGCGGCACGTCGGCCGCGAGAGCAACGAGGAAGCCGACACCCTCGCCAACCTGGGCTCAAACAAAGCGCCGGTGCCACCCGGAGTCTTCCTCGAGTGCATCACGCAACGCTCCGTCAAGCTCCGGCCCGCGCCGGATCCTCTACATCGACAACGAGCACCGCCGACCCGCCCAGCACGGAGAAGGAGCCTATGGAGGTGATGCTGATCGAGCCCACATGGACGAGCCCATACCTGGCTTACATACTGCAGCAGAGGGTGCCAACAAACCCAGTCGAAGCCAAGCGCGTCATCCGCCGCTCCAAGGGCTTCACCGTCATCAACGGGGAGCTCTACAAGCGAAGCATCTCGGGAGTCCTCCAAAGGTGCATCGACCCAGTCGACGGTCAAGCCATCTTACTCGAGATCCACGCTGGCATCTGCGGGCACCACGCCAGCAGTCGAGCCTTAGTGGCCAAAGCCTTACGAGCCGGGTTCTACTGGCCCACCGCAATGCAAGACGCAGAAGAACTCGTGAGGAAATGTCTCGGCTGCCAGGAGTTCGCCAACAAGCCGCACGCACCAGCATCAGCACTAAAGACCATTCCACTCGCCTGGCCCTTCGCTCAATGGGGGCTCGACATGGTGGGTCCACTCAAGAAGTCCTCGCCGGGAGGACACACGCATCTCTTGGTGGCAGTCGACAAGTTCACGAAGTGGATCGAAGCTGCCTATTACAAGTTCGACTGCCTCCTCGGCAGTTAACTTCATCAGGTCGATCATCTTCAGGTTTGGAGTGCCACAGCATCATCACCGACAACGGCACGAACTTCACAGCCGAAGAGTTCAAGGACTTCTGCTCCGAGCAAGGCATCAAGCTCAACTACGCATCTGTCTCGCACCCGCAGTCCAACGGACAGGTCGAAAAGGCCAATGGCTTAGTCTGCAAGGGCATCAAGAAGCGCCTGCGAGTACCATTGAGGCGCGCTGCAGGCGCCTGGGTTGAAGAGCTGCCATCTGTGCTGTGGAGTCTGCGCACTACGCCAAACAGATCCACTCAGTACACGCCATTCTTCATGGTCTACGGCGCAGAAGCAATCATGCCGTGCGACATCAAGTTCGACGCGCCCCGAGTGGTGGCTACGACGAGTCCGACGCAGAAGAAGCACTCGAGGACGACATGGATACCCTGGACGAAGCACGCGACATCGCCCTTACCCGCACAGCCGTGTATCAGCAAGACTTACGCAACTACCACGGGCGGCGACTGCGGCCCAGAGCGTTCGTCCCTGGCGACCTTGTCCTCCGCCTCAAACAGAAGAAGGTGCACAAACTCGCCTCCCGTGGGAGGGTCCATACATCGTGACAGAGGCAATCGGCGGCGGAGCTTACCGCCTGAAGGACTCGAAGACGGGGACAGTCTGCACAACCCGTGGAACGTTGCGCAACTGCGCCGCTTCTACGCCTAATCGACTCCCCCTTGTAACAAAGTACATGTCAAGAGGCGGCAGGTTCCAGACGCACTCTTTCCCTTACCAGGGTACCTGAGGGGACTGGAAGGGTTTTAATGAGGCGGCCTGCTCGCAAAAATCAATGAAGTGATTTGTGGAACAAGCTCTCCCCTTTACTTTTTTAGTCAAAAAGCAACATAAACCTAGGCCCACCCGACGCACTCGGGGGCTGCGCCATACAGGTCCAACTCGAAATCCTAGGCCGCCACCCGAAGCACTCGGGGGCTGCGCCGCACAGGTCTAAGTCAAACCTAGGCCGCACCCGAAGCACTCGGGGCTGCGCCATACAGGTCAACTCGAAAATCCTTGGCCGCACCCGAAGCACTCGGGGGCTGCGCCGCACAGGTCTAAGTCAAACCTAGGCCGCACCCGAAGCACTCGGGGGCTGCGCCATACAGGTCTAACTCGAAAATCCTTGGCCGTCACCCGAAGCACTCGGGGGCTGCGCCGCACAGGTCTAAGTCAAACCTAGGCCGCACCCGAAGCACTCGGGGCTGCGCCATACAGGTCCAACTCGAAACCTAGGCCACCCGAAGCACTCGGGGGCTGCGCCATACAGGTCCAACTCGAAATCCTAGGCCGTCACCCGAAGCACTCGGGGGCTGCGCCGCACAGGTCTAAGTCAAACCTAGGCCGCACCCGACGCACTCGGGGGCTGCGCCAATGCAGGTCTAACTCGAAACACCTGGCCGCACTCGACCCGCTCGGGGCTGCACCATACAGGTTTACAGGAGTCTGCAATATACAATTTACTCACTCGGGGGCTACCCCCACCTCGGCATACATACACTCATATTTCCACTTGGAAAAATTGCTTTTACAAGCTAACGATATACAACAGCATCTACTATCTTATTCTACAGGCTCGCCCTTTGGCGCATCGAGTGGCCCTACAAGGTGCTCACTAAAGCTCTGGACCTGCTGAATCATCTGACGCGCAGCCGCAAGAGTATCGGCGTAGTCACCCTCTCCAGGCAAGCCGTCAAGCACCTTGTACAGTGGAAGATTAGGCCGGTGCATTCGAACTTACGCCAGCGCCACGTTCGCCCCGGCAACAAGTTGGTGTGCACGACTTCCTTCAACGCACTGCCTTCACGGAACCTCTCCAGCAGCGCAGCCAGTCCATTAGGCTGCTCGTTGTGCGGAAAGTACACCCTGTTGATCTGCCAGAGGGTTTTTCTACAACCTTCCAAGAGCACAGCAGCCCACCAGGTGCGATCCAGCATTCGCGCCAGTACACCACCTCTGGATTTATTCGACCAAAACTGACGCGCTTCGGGTGAGTCACCGGCGGCTTCTTTCTCCACCCGCTCGTCTACTCGACTTTGCTCGGCCTTCCAGTCAGAGTTCACATCTGCATCAAGACCCAGCACTAAGAACAGTAAAAGGATAAACAAGTCAAAGCACAGTGCTAGAAGACCAACCTTGTAGCTGCCGACTGATCAAGTCCATCTCGCCCAGCAGAAACTCCTCTCGCTGGGAGAACGGCGCAACGGGCCGTGATCTCAAGCGCTCCAACTCCAACTTGGTGCTCTTCAACTTCGACTCGAGCTCAACAATCTTGTTCCTCATGAAGGTGATCACCCGTTGATCATTAACACTTCGCGCAGGAGCTGGAGGAGCTCGACGAGAGGTGTCCTCCTCGCCGCTCGCACCAGTCGTTCCAGCGACCCCAGGAGCTTCGCCCATCTCAGACTGCCAAATTCGACAGCGTCAAGCAAGGAAAAGAACATTCATTCATGCCTAGATATGAAAGAAACTCGAAGGTACAAATTCGCATTTCAACATCAGCATGTTCGCGGCCAGAAGACCCGTGAAATATATAGTTCATTACAGACCGAACCAAAAGCAGAAGAATCTTAAAAGAACGGAGTCTACATCACAGACTCCGACTGGGAACGGTCTTCCTAGCAGCCAACTCTGCAGCCTTGGCAATCCTCTTCTCGAAGGTGGCGATCAACTTTGCAGCCAGCTGACTCGCCTGTGTCTTCACACCGCTAAGGGACGCGGTCTTGCCATCAGTCTTCCGAGGGAAGTCGCTGACAACCTTCTCAAAATCACCTACGACTTGGTGACCAAGAAGTAGCTGGAAAGTGAGCTCGGAGCCGCGTACCGTCGGCGCACGTGTGTAGTCCACCAAGGTGGTCGCATTGCCTTCGAACGGAGCCGCAAGCACGTCGACAGCAACCGGCGATGGCTTGCTGGGGAAGATGCTCCGGTGCACAGTCGCCAAGGCGCCTGTCGACTTCTGCAGCGCCGCCGAAGCATACGCGCAGACGCGGTCGACGAAGCCAACAGCCTCCGCCAAGCCGACATTCTCGCTGGAAGTCCCTTCTGGAGGAGCGCCTCCGCAAGTCTCTGATCAAAAGAAAGCCACACCCGTAAGACATCAGAAGTCGACAAAAGGCAAAGTAGGCACTGAGCCGACATACTTACTTCCAATAACATTGTGAGTGCGAGCAAGAGGTCGACCTGGGTCTTCTCCAGATCATCCCGAGCTTGTTCACGCTCTCGGGCCTCACTCAGCGACTGCTCCAGCTCCGCGACTCGTTTCTTCATGCTCTCCCTCTCGCCTATAAGGATCAAGAGCAGTGTTGGTCATAAAAGGCAGTCGAAGCGCCCCTAGAACACAAGGGTTCACACTCACTATTCGCCTGCCCCAGAGCAGTGCGGAGTTGGTCCCTCTCCTACTCCATGCGAACGAAGGTTGCGGCTCCCTCCATCTGCTGGCGATAAAACGGCTGTGGGAAACACAAGACATCAATCTGCGCCCGACTATTCTAGTCACGCACATCTTCGGGGGCTACTCCCATCGGGAGCGCTGTTCGCGCACCCGATACAGATTTTGCAGAATGAGTCAAAGACACTTACATGCTCAAGCAGTCCAGCGTCAGCCAGAGTCGCATCAGCAGCTTTCTCTGGCACGGAGGAGGTCGAAGTCTTCAAGGCCAAAGCGTCACTCGCCTGAGCTTCTTCTCCGGTCGTCTTCGCAGTCTGCTCGATCATGGGAGCAGAAGTGTGCTCCATCTCACGAGGAGAACCAGCAGCGCCAGTACGATCGCTGTGACAAGAACTCAATTCAAGGACTCGCAAATCAAAAAGCAAACTCGACACAAACAAGATGGTTACGCGACTAACCTGGCACCATCCGCATCATCTTCACTGCCCAGGGAGACGGAGGCCATCCTCAAACTCAGTCGGCGGCGCAGAGCCGAGGGGAGGCACCATCAAAGGCTCAGCCAGGTCACTCGTGTGCGTAGCGCCCGAGGACGACTCGCTCACCTCCTCCTCGTTCTCCTCACCCGCCTCCTTCACGGGTGACGAGGCCGAAGAAGAGTCGCCGCTCTTTCGCCTCTGCCGCTTCCGCAGCGGCTCCTCATCTTCATCATCCTCCTCCAACTCTTCACTCGGAGAGGTGGCGGAGGGAACTTCATCGTCATCAGCCTCGTCCTCCTCAGGGAACTCTGCCTCTTCGTGAGGTCCATTCTCCATCAACGGAGGAAGACTAACATAGCTCGCACGACCCTGTCAGCACATGAAGCATTCGAGTCAGGCAAAAAGATTCGACAGAAGAAGATACAAGCAAGAATGAAAGCGAACAAAGCTCACCTCGGGTACAGGGTTGTTAGGCCCGTACATCTTGACCGGGCACTTGACGTTACACGGTTCAGCGGCTCGGAGGCTAGTGATGCTCCTCACCTTCGACTCGACTTCGTCATCATCGAGCTCGGTCGGCGACGTCTGGTCGGGATCGCCAACACCTTCATACGCCCACATTGGGTGGACGCGAGCGCAGAGCGGCTGCACCCGAAGTCTGAAGAAGGTGGCAATAAGGTGAACTCCACCTGTCTCGCGCCCTAGACTTTTCAGAAGGCCACGAAGAAGCGTCAGCAAGGGCTGAGTCGCCTCCCTGTCCTCCTTCGACAGCGGGTGCGCCCACGCATTCGTCTTCCGCAACTCGCGATCAGCCGCGAAGTCGGGAAGTCCCTTTTGATCGCACCTGATGTAGAACCATTTCTTCCGCCAGCCCTGGACGGGGTCGGACTTCTTCATCTGAAAATAGCTGGTGTCGCCACGCACCTGGATGCTGAAGCCGCCGACTGGATACACCTGCTTGTTCTTCCCCACATTCCTCCTCACGAGGAATAGCGACTTCCACAGAAGCCAATTGGGTGCGATCCCAAGGAAGCACTCGCAGAGCACGAAATAGCTCGCGATCTCAAGACACTGTTGGGGGTCAGATCATGGATCTGAATCCCATAAGCATACAAGAGACCACGGACGAAATCATGGAGGGGGAACCCGAAACCCCGCGGAAGGAAATCCATGAAGCAAACGCGTTCCCCCTCGCGAGGAGCGGGGAATACCTCTTTCCTGGGAGCGCGCACCGTCGCCTGTTCTGCCGGCGGCAGCAGCCCCTGCGCGCGGAGGGCCTTGAGGTCGGCCTTCTTCACCAACGATTTCACCCAGTCGCCGTCGGGCTTCTTCATCACGCTCGCCTCGGCGGCGGCGACGGCGCCAGCAGCAGGCTTCCCCCTCTTCATCGCGGCCTTGCTCATGGAGGGCGTAGAAAAGAAACTGGCAGAAAAGAACAACAATGGCGGAGAGCAAGCAGCGGAGACGAGGGCAAAATGGGGATGGAATGAACTGTTCACCGCCGCGGTGAAAAGTATATACCGCGTGGCCAGTTAATCCAGGCCGTCCTCAGCGAAACCGCACTCCACAACATTATCTGGCCGTCCACGTGTCGTGCGGAGATAGCAACCGTCGCCGGCCACGCCGCCCACTACGCACGGGAATCAAGGCGCCATCATCACACCGCGAAATTTCCGCGCCCAACGGTCAGTATAAAGCGGGAACCGCTGTCTCCAGTCAATACTGACAGTGGGACCGCACTGTCACGTCCCATCGGACACAGAGTGCGCCAAAAACGTCAGCGCTGACGTCAACCGCGAAGGCGTAGGAAGTAAGCCAACGGGCTGATTGAGAACTCGAACAATTCATTCGAGTGCAAGAAGATTCAGTAAGCTCCAAGAGCTGAACAAACTTGTGTAGTAAGCCAAACCGGCCGAATATACAGTAAGTCACGCAAAGCCAGTCGCGACTCCAACAGGTCGAGTCCCTTCTTTACTCCCATCGGGAGCGGGCTTTTCGACTGAAGAAAAATTGAGTTTAACCTCAATTGCAAGCAATTCAGCTTAATCTCGGGGGCTACTCCCATCAGGAGCGCTGTTCGCGCTCCCGAGTGACTCAGAACAATAGCAGTCGAAAAATCACCGACTAAGGCTGTACTCGCAGTATTTTACCCTACAGTCAACGGTTTGACTAAGGAATCCTCCATAAGCCCTGAACGGCCGGAGTCGACTAATTTTACTTGTTCCTTTTAGGAATCCGACGGTGTGCCCAGGAGAAAGGAGTCCTTTACCCGACTCTACGATTCGACTAAGCACTCGGGGGCTCCTGTCGTGGGGTCACTCTTCGACTATCCCACGGTGGGGACACCTGGGTCACGCCAAGCCTATTAGCCTTATGGCGAGGGCCCAAGGAAGGCCCAAGGAGGACGATGTGCGGCCCAAGATAGTTGACGGATAGGTCATGCGACTCTTATCATCTTGTAAGCGCCATCGGCACCGTTCACCTGAGACCTAGCCTACCATAT
Source organism: Poa pratensis (assembly GCA_947311845.1). Taxonomy (NCBI): domain Eukaryota; kingdom Viridiplantae; phylum Streptophyta; class Magnoliopsida; order Poales; family Poaceae; genus Poa; species Poa pratensis. The sequence goes on along the minus strand of CAMZMU010000069.1, from coordinate 3,723,569 downwards.
AAAGGCTAGGAGGGTCCTTCGTCTAGGGTACGCTCATAGCCGCCACCACAAACCTAGCGAGATTGCCATCTCGCCATTGTAGCCACAACTCGCCATTCAGTACTAGACAAGCAGGAAGTAGGGTGTTATCCTCCGGGAGCCTGAACCTGGGTAAACGCCTCGCCTGTCAGCCGTTGTGATCACCAGCGCTCATCTCTCTTCCCCTCAATCAACCCGGGGTACGCAACCCAGGGATTTGCCAAGTCCACACCTCGTCACTATGGTTCAAGCTCAAGACAGTGCTCCGACAAGAAGGCCACCATGAGTTCATCCTATGGAGCTCCATCTACTTCCAAGAGTGCCAAGCTTCGCCATTCGCCATCAACTTCAAGAAGGAGCCATGACAAGGCCGTCGCCAAGAGCGACAAGCTTTGACATTCTCCTTCAACAACAAGAAGGCGCCCCAAGAAGTGCATCGACAAGGCCAAGCTCCAAAATCTCAAGGATGCCATGGACAAGTTTGCCAAGAGCCTACATCCTTCATCTAGCTCATCAAGGCGCCACAAGAAAGATGCGACGGTGGACCACAACATGTCTACGCTTCACGACGACATGGACACACTCGCCAAGCTTCGGAACATATCACCAAGTGCGAGTGGGAGCTCCAAGACACGGTCACCAAAGCAACAAGCACGCCGATGCCAACACGAGGAGAAACATCCAAATGACTTTCGGCGACACCCCTCCACTCAAGAGCGTCAACGTCGACATGAGAAGAAGACGGCGACAAAGGCGCATCCTATGGTGTCCCCTAGTGCTATCACTTCAAGTGCGCCAACAAGAGCTACAAGTTCCATGTTTGATGAGATCATGGCCGACTTCGACAACTTTGTCGCGAAAAGCCTACGTCGACGCCGGAAGAAGCATGGTCACACATGTGAGGCCACAACCAAGACGGCGCCTTTCTCAAGCACTTCTCATGATATGGTATCTACACCAAGTGCCATCACCACATTGGCCCCCATATGGGAAAATGAAGACTTTCTATGTGACAATTGCCAAGGCCAAAACCATGATCCACGAGAATGTCCCAATCTCTTGTGCCCACTATGCAATAGAAGAGGTCACATGATGTGGGAGTGCAAAGTTGGTGAACAAGAAGGTGCCCAAGATGATGACAAGTTGGTCGAGCATGGGATTTTCCCATCGACCAAGGAGGCGAGCATGGAGCATGCTATCACCTATGACCATGGGTCAAGTGATGATGATGCCGAGCATGGGATGTTTCCTTCGGCAAAGGAGTCGAGTGATGATGCCTACACTATGGCATTGACCTGTGGAGGCGAGATGGTTGAGAAGACGGTTGAGCATGGGAGTTTCCCTTCAACCTTGGAGGCGTTTGGAGTTGAGAACATTGAGCCTACCCTCATGTGTTTGAGTTATGAGATGGTACCAATCCCATGTGAGAATGAGAGCCACTTAGCCCACTTGAGTGAGAGTGATAGTGAGTTGAGTGCCTCCACCATATGTGAGTTTGAGTACTTTCACTTTGAGGGAATGAGTGATACACCACTTGAGTTGAGAGAGGTAGTTGATAGGTCTTGTGAGGCCATTTTGATTTCTAACAACTTAACCTCTACCTCTAGTGTGTTTTCTCATTGTGTGCTAGGTTCCTTGGATGATGAGACGCCACTCCTCGACATGATGATGCCTCAAATGGAGAAGATGTACACGGAGGATGATGATGATGCCACCCCATGTCTACTTCAAGATGGACAAGTCGGTTACATGGAATCCCCTACTACTTCAACACCTACTTCACATGAGCGGGACTACAAAGGTATGGGTGTTGATGTGACCATGATCCCGCTAGTGGACATGATGAACTTTGATTGTTTGCATGCTATGGATGATTCTATTGATGTCACATATGATTCGTTCTTATTCCCATGTGATACTTTGTTTGAAACTAATGTTGATCATGTGGAATCACCTATTTGTGATGATTTTGCCATGAGCATGCCTTGTTATGAATGTTTCCATTTTTCTCCCATTGTGGCATGCAACCTGTTGAACAATTTCTCTTTCACATGTGTTGCTTGCAATAATGTTGAAATGCTTGATAATGAGATTGCCCCCATAGCTTTCTCACTTTTTGGAGATGTTTCATTTTCTCTTATGGACCTTGTTCCATCCTTCACTTTGCATAGTGCCATCCACATATGTCATATTTTCGGTTGATTTTGATGTGGTTGGTGATGTGCAAATGAAGAGACGCGTCATGATGGATGATGTGTTCTTATATCGTGCACATAACTTCTTCATATGTTGTCTTGTGTGTGCCGGTAAACGCATGATAATGTCAACCTCAATTGAGCATGAGTTGACAATACGAGCTCTTGAGAGCATACATGTGAGTAGTGGATCGAATCCAACTCTCAAATCTTTCTCATGTTTTGCAACAAACAAGTTGACCAATTTCTCTTGCTTTTGGTTTGTTTGCAAACATGTTTGTGATATGGGTTTCCCCTTTGACAAGAATATTACCTTGATCTTTCATATGAATGATTTATGTGTTGCAACGAATATGATGAACAATTGTTCTTTCCAATGGCTTGTTTGCAACCATAAGGACATTTTATGCATGTCTTGTCATGAGTTTATTGGTTTCTACCAATTTGGTGTTGCAACAAATATGTTGAAAACTTGCTCTTTCATGTGCTTTGTTTGCCACCATGATGATATTTCAGACATTGTTCATTGTGTGTTTTTGCCAAACTCTTTACTTATTGCATCAAGGATGATAACAATTTGTTCTTTCCAATACCTTGTGTGCAATAATGGTCATATGATTCCAAGTGAGATACCTAGATGGAATCCTCATATTTTTAGGGAGTTTTTGTGTTCTCACATTTCGAAGATGTTGCATTGGATTGCTTGCACTTTGACCTTGCACTTGCAATACATTTTCATATTCTTGTGTTGTGCTAACGGTGCTATGACAAAGAAAGGACATGTCATTGTTGATATGCTCCTCTTTCTTGCACACACATGGTTTGCATGGTCTTTGTAGGCATGGTGAATTCTAATTCTTCGACAACACATCTACCTCATTTACATGGTGATGAAGAGCAAGAGTCGAGGACGACTCTTTTTAAAGGGGGGGGGGGGAGATGATGTAGCCCGAGTCACGTCCATCACCATGTCAAGCACTCCAACACTCCACAAGTCACCATAGACATCAAAGGTGAACTCCTTGCTCTATTCGAACCTCAATATGACACTTTGGAATGGTATACTACTTGACCATCGACACTTTGTATTGCTAGTCATGACGTGTACGACTCCACGGGAAGATGGCCAAGGCGCAAGAGGAATGAAGTCCGACAAGATGGTGGCTTGGAAGAGGAGAAGGAAGAGACGTTGAAATCTGGCCGGTACTACCGCCAAAGCGTCAGGAGCTACTAGAATCGCTGCCGTCATAAGCGGTACTACCGGAATTACACCCGGTACTACCGGACGTGCGCGTGTACGGTACTACCGGACCGTATCCGCCGCTAGTACCGGCCCTGCGTGTGCCTGTGTGCAGATCTGGGTTTTGACCCATATATCCCCTTTCCCTTTGCCCTTTGGGACTAGACTATAAATAGGCACCCCTTGGCTAGATCTAGGGATAGACTATGTTTTGAGATTAGAGTAGAGCTAGGCTTCCCACCTCAAGACGGTCTCCTTCCTCCCCTTTGCGGGATGGTTCCTCCCCTTGTGGAGAAGATCCCTTCGTGGATTCAAAACCTCTACTTATAGTTTGACTACTCGTCAATCTTTCATCCTCGGGTGACTTTATTGGATCGGCTTGGTTGGCCGTTGGAGAAACAACCGTCCAAGTTCCCTTCTTGTATCTACTTGCCGATCTCTCCACCTTCGTGTGGATTCTATTGGACCGGTTGGACCGACCGGTAAGGGAAACGGTTCTTGTATCGTGTGTGTTCTTGTGTTCGGGGCGTTCTTCTTGATGTTCTTCGTGTTCCTCGTGTTCTTGCGTGCGTTCGTCCACATTCTCCATCAATCCGTGAAGATCGGACCACTCTAATAATCCCGTAGTTACACCACTTGTCCTTCCTCTTCAGCCCCATATCCCCTAGCCCCATCTTCCTCGATCCAATCGAGCGCCGCCGCACCTCCTCCTGCTGACCGCATTGATCCGCGCCGGCGCACTCGGGCGGGGATGCTGCTGCTCCGTCGTCGCCCCCCTCCTTGGGGCAGGAGCAGGACGGAGGCCCAGGACGGGGATCGTGGGCATCTACGCAGGCAGACGGAAGCCGTCCGTGCTACGCAAGGAGCACAGCGGCAGTAGCAGATGGATTGCGCGTCGCACGCGTTGCTGGATCGATGCAGTGCATGATGGTTAACATAAACTGTATATAATTCGTCCTTCAATTCATGCATGATTCTAAGAAAACATATCGATATGTCTGGAACATTCTCGTTGGGAGCCTGCCAGGTGCACACGGGAAGAAGCACTTTATACACCGTCCTCCAGCTATCGATCCCCTGACACTCCCACTCACTCACTCACATGCATGGACAAGGTCAACGCGTCGCACTCAGTCAGTGTCGCCAGGACAGGAGTCAACGTGCTATAGCAACACCGCTGCGTTTCGGTGGAGATCATGGGCCCCCTGCCGCTACGGCTAAGCTCGTGGGAGCTAGCTGGCCCGTTGGCGTGCGCCGGACGTGATGAGCGCCAAGACGTGTCATCAAGTGGGGAGCGGAGCCGTCGGCTAGATCGATCGGCGTTCGTGGTTCCAGCTGAGCCGAGAGATGTTCCCGACGTGTGCATGTGGTTCTGCCGGACCTCACAATAGAAACCCTGCTCACGGAAAAAAATGAGGCAAAGTACTCTAGATGTTGCTAAAAATGCGCGGGCAACTTGGATAGGATCTACTATTAGATAGGATTAATGAGATCAATTTTTTGAATAGACAAACATTGTTCAAGTATTCTCAAAAAAATTGACAACATTAATCTCTGTTATATATGCAACGCCAAAAAAATTCACCTCCAAATTCGAGCTACACTTACAGAGCCAAAACGGAGAAACTCGTGAAAGACTATTCACCCAAAACTGACACTATTCACGGTGTAATTTAACTTTTTTTTTTGTTTCTCTAAATGAAGATCGAATTTTGAGCAGAAATTTCTTGGAGTTGTAGGAACAGCCCATAGGTGTGCTGTACATTTTTTATAGATTTTTTTTGAAAATTTCTAAATATGATTTTGCGTCTCGATCCTATGATCTCACCTAGATGAGAGATCCTATACAAGTCTCTCCCCTAAAATCGCAGGCATCATATGTCTTATGTAGTTTAAGTCCTTTCTAGGAAGTGGTGCGCGCAGCGCAGAGAGTCATTTTGGCTCCGGAGTTTGATCCACTATTTTATAAAATTTTAAAAATATTTAAATTTCAAATAAATCTTGAAAAATAGTGAGATCATTGCAGCACGAAATCTTCCATCGTGGATTCGTGGTACCATGTGCAGTGTGCTTATCTATGCTAGCTGATTTAGGGGGAAACTATCTAACTCCCTTGCCGTCTGATCCACTTAAGTAACGAAATCTAGAACACCCGATCAACACAACAATGAGCCTCTCCACGCCCTCTATTCTAGTGAGTATGTTGCACATTTCAAAATATTAATTCTTTATGGTTACCAGTAAGAGTTGTGAAAATTTTAAAATATTTCAAACATGTCGGTAGCGACAAAAACACGGACACAAAAAAATCAATTTGGTTGCAGCAAATCTGAGAAAATCAATTTCAACATATGCAATAGCAGAAACAAAAACATACGGAAATCCTGTGGACAAAAAATGAACGCGTTTGCGGCATGAGAAAAATCCCCTTGAAAAAATCAGCCACCTCCACTCTAGACAGTCGTCCCACAATCCAGTGAAATATGCATGATACATGCGAACATTTCTGTGAGTTAAACCCTTTGTACAAGATCTTTGTAACCTTTTTTTTTACCGGGTAACCTATTTTTAAGTTCAACTGCACACACAATCCACGCCCACGACTCTTCCGCGGCACATATACGTGTTTTCCGTGCATGGCAAGAAACATGATGGAGACCTGGTGTTGTCAAAATCTGTACTTGAAGAGCCAATTATTTTCCCAAAAAAGAATGGATTGACAGTAGTTTCGTATGAATTGAGCATAGGATGCTTAGTCAACCGAGGGTGCAAATACATTACCTCGCATGATGACCTAGCTTTGAGAGGAGCACATAAAAAATATCTCGAGACCTAGCACAATTCCGTGTTGAACTAGTCGGGATCTAGCATATTATTCCCCAATATGTAAAGTGGACTTGATGCATGAAGAACTTCTCAAACTGCATCGACATTCGTGTATTTGGTTGTAAATTACTCAGTAGAAGAAGATGCCATGTATGTAGTGTATGATTTTATTGTCTGATTTTTCGTTGACCTGGACAAAATATGACTTTCCATGGTGATCCACCACGCGGGATGTCAAAGGATACTAGTTCAAGCAGAGCTGTACTGCACTCCAGTTAGAAACAACACGTAGCGAATCTACCTCTTGCTGCCGCCTCTGAAAAAGCAGAGGGGGTGAAATGTTCCTACGTAAAGGGTGAAGGCGACCGCCGTGTTTTTATCTTGCCAACACCAGGAACGGGCACGTACGTGTAGGAGATCTTCTGCTCAATTTCGAATACTTGATACTAGTATTATTTTACTCTATTAGTACTTTGGAGTTTGGATCAAGTTTTGGAGTCGCATGTTGCCTCTTCCCTAGAAACATCCCTGTTGACATTCTCCTCATCGGTTCTGACCCAGGAAAGTGGGGGATCGTTGGTACTACTCCCTCCATTCGAAAAAGGATGTCACAAAAATAAACTATTGATAGACCATTTTTGTGACATCCTTTTCCGAACGGAGGGAGTAGTAACGACGGCTTACCGACGCAAAAGGAGGCCAGGTGCCGGGCTGCAACTGCAAGCCTGCAACAATGTATGGGGTACAGTACAGTACACTCACGATGAACAATGAAGATAGTGGCATGGCGTTACTGGAGCCCAGCCCGGCCGGCCACGGACGCATTCTTGCCGCCGTCAGCCTGGCGACCTGGCTCAGAGAAGGGCTCACACGTACGACCCTCTCTTCCCGCCACGTGCGCAACCCCACTCGCCATGTCCACCCTGACCAGGTGACATGACCCCTCCCCTCTCTATAAATGCGGCGCCGGCCGGTGCACCGAGATCGGTCTTACTTGGAACGCAGACAGGCAGGCAGGCCGGCGTCAGAAGATTGCACCGTTCCATCAGGTATCAGCATTCAGCAACCGCCTTCCGAGGAGGAGGATGGGGAGACAGCCGTGCTGCGACAAGGTGGGCCTGAAGAAGGGCCCGTGGACGGCGGAGGAGGACCAGAAGCTCGTCGCCTTCCTCCTCACCCACGGCCACTGCTGCTGGCGCATCGTCCCAAAGCTCGCAGGTGAGCCATCAACTAGCTGTGAACTGACGTTTTCTCTACGTTTGAAATACTGACAATCCATATGCAGGGCTGATGCGGTGCGGGAAGAGCTGCAGGCTGCGGTGGACCAACTACCTGCGTCCGGACCTCAAGCGGGGCCTCCTCTCCGACGAGGAGGAGCGGCTCGTCGTCGACATGCACGCCCAGCTCGGCAACCGCTGGTCCAAGATCGCCGCGCGGCTCCCCGGCAGGACCGACAACGAGATCAAGAACCACTGGAACACGCACATCAAGAAGAAGCTCCGCAGGATGGGCATCGACCCCGTCACCCACCTCCCGTTCGATCAACAAGATCATCAGGGCCCTCCTCCCGTGCAGGAGCAGGAGCAGGAACAGTTCACTCCGCCGCCGGAGAAGCAAGACGGCGCTGAACACTCTCGTCAAGCCGAGGACGAGGACGTGAAGGCGGTCCCGATGATCCAGCCGCCGGACGAGACCACGGTGCCACCGCACACTGCAGGGAGCAGCAACTGCTCTGCTTCCCCTGCCTCGGTCATCTTCTCGCCGTCCTGCTCCTCCTCCTCGGCCTCGGCGTCCGGCGTGGACGTGGCGGAGTGGCCAGAGCCCACGTATCTCTTCGGCATGGACGATGGCTTCATGAACGTGGGCTCGGTCTGGGACGGCGGCTTCATATCCGGCGTCGATTCGTTCGACCACTACTACTACCCAGACAACGCCGGCTTCCACCAAGAAGAATGGTTTTGAGTTTTGAGACTACATCCTAGAAGCAATGCACTTATGCACGTAGCTCATAGATTCACCAGCCCATTCTCCCAAGTGTCTGTCAGTAGCTTAGCTTCCATGTCGATCCACCATGCTCGGATGTCGCCGAGTCGACTGATGTTAGAACGAAAAGAAAAAGAAAATCCTGGGTGCCAGCCAAGTATTATCTGACGACGGTGCTGTGATGTGAGCAGAGCTGGTGTGCATCCCCCGCACTTACTTGAGATACGTCCCCTCTTTTAGCAAGGTCGCTAAACGCCGGTGCGCGCGTCAGCGTGATTCTGTCAGCTTCCGAGTCCGCATGCGGCGGTGCTCAAGATTTTCAGCCGAGCAAATTCAGCTGATCGTGCCGATTGTCTTGACGCGAGTACGTAGCGTCGCCGCTCCTTTGACCTCTTGATCTAACCTATTATGGGGAATCGGCCCTGCACTTGTCCTATCATACCGTTTTCGTGTATATGAATTAGTGCACTTGACTAACTCAATTCTTAGGAAATCGCGAATAAGCTCATTTGCTCTTACCTCAACAAGGGAAGCACCAGCCTTCTCTTTTTCTTCTTGTTCCCAATTCACTACTAAGCAAGTTCTAACAAATTGACTATTTGTGTGATAAATTCTTTGAGTTAATTTGCTATTTTCATGAGAAATAAAATTTGTTTGTAGTTTTCCAGTAATTCTAGATACATGTTTGAAATTTTGGGTATTTTTTTGGAACTTGGAAGCATAGGGTGCGTTTATAGGGGTGAGTGTGTCCACGTGTATGTGAGCATCTGCGTTGTACTGTGTTTCGCAAAAAAAAAACTTGGAAGCATGCCAAGCTCGTGGTTCATTTGCTGTTACAATGTGGTGCGGTTCACCCCTTTTTGTTACGCTGAACCACAAAACGTTGACTGATTAATAACTAGTACTCCCTCCGTCTCAAAATATAAGGCGTCCTTTAATTTCACTGGTCAACGCCGTGTAACTTTGACCATGATTTGTACTTATAATATGTACCCAAAATAATTATAAAGATATATGATATTAAAGAATTTTGCAAGACAAATCCAACAGTACCATATATACATTCCAATTCAATATATTTTGTTATATATTGATGGTCAAAGTTGAGCGTCAAAGACCATCTTAAAAATAGCGCGCCTTGTATTTTGACACAGAGGGAGTACTCTGTAACTACTACTACTCCGTACTACATAATCGACTGAGTGACCGCCCACCAGTTGGAATGTAAGCATAGTGGCGGCGGACAGAGATCCAGTGCCTTCATGCACAGAAGTCACTGAGTACCTTTAGCCATCTAGATGCCCTCAGATTATCAACCAACGGACAAGATTCACCGAAAAATTGAACTCGAAATTCAAACTTTCTAGAAAAAATTGAAAAAATTCAAGTATGTTGTATATTGTCCGTTGTGTATTCTGTAATTTTTGCAATTTATTTGGATCCGTCGTTTATGCTTTAATGGCTTTTTAAGCTCAAAATTTAAAATGCTATTTACTGATAAACCATTTATCCAAATTAAGTACAAAAATCACAGAATACACAGCGGAGCATATACTACTTGCTGAATTTTTTTAAATTTTTTCTGAAAAGTTTAAATTTCGAGTTCATATTTTAGATGAATCTTGTCCGTTGGATCTAAATCGGAGGGCACAGAAATGGCTAAAGGTACCCGATGACTTCTGTGTATGAAGTCACTGGATCTTTGTCCAGTGGCGGCTCCATCTTAACCATATTTTAATAAAGTAAGAGCAGATGCATGCTAAAAATTATTGCGATTTGTTACCTTTTCAATTGTTATCACCTCTCAAATGTGGGACACAGATCCTCTGACGTGGGCATCCCTGCAGTTCCTTGTCTTTAGGTCACTCACATGTGGGGCCACATCTGGCTGGACCCACCTGCCAGAGAGTCTAAGGCAGAGTTGAGCACGTCAGGGGATCCACGTCCTCAAATGTGAGGGTAGCACTTGTAGTTTGTAGAAAGTTTCGGTTATATAATTTGGTGTTATGAAGATATTTCTGTCTCATGTTTACCTTATTTTTTACAAAATACGCACCGTTCAGACATGAATGCTATCTTCAAACCGTGAAGTTTACATTTCATTATATCGATGGTTATAATGCAAAGAAATGAGATTAAAGAGTAACCACTCGGAGGTGGTGTTTTGGCTCATAGGAGTAAAGGGTCTCATTATGGAAAATGTATTTTGAAAATATTTCAAAATGCCAGAAAATTCTGGAAAACAATTTAGGGTCTATATCCAGACATTTTATGGCTGCCCACAAATTTTCGTGAAAAAAAAGATATTTTTGTGGGCTGTGTAAAACACAAAAAAAATGTCTCGTTAAAAGACATTTTGGTGCACCAAAATTTTCTTTTTACACATGCCACAAAAATATGTTATTTTATCGCAAACTTCTCGCCTTTTATTTTTTAAAAAATACAAAATTTCCGAGAAAGTTGTTGAGTTACATGAAATTAATAAGCTTAATATGATATTTTCTAAAATTTTGGATATAATTTGAATTAAATCAGACTTGAATTAAATATTTGGTCTTAGATTTTTGGGGAGAAGTCCCCACTCAAAATATTATATGTATTATCCCCACGGAGAAAATCATTAACCAAAAGTCAATTCTATGTTTTCTAAACGGAAAAACAATTTATTCAATTCCTGACCAGATGGGCCGAATTATTCAAGCCCATATTCCTTTTCTCTTTTTTTTCTTTTCTTTTTGTCTTCCTGAGCCGAATTCTTTGGCCCATCTTCCTCCTCCTCTTCTTCTCTCTTCTCCTCAGCTCCTCTCTTCCTCCACCGCATAGGTGGGGCACACTAAGGGCAGCAGGGCTCGGTCGGTTGGATCAATACCAGGAAACGTCTTGTCTCTCGATCGAATTGTTTCCAGGAAAGGTGATGACTCCTATCTTATCAGAAAATCACTTATTTGTACCTGATTAATGTTGTACGTAACTTTTTTATTTTTTTAATCTCAACCGTCATAATCAAAATCAACGGATTATTATATCTAACATATGTGGATTAACATGGTGTCTCCGTTAGAGTTTCATATATTGCTTTTAATATATAAAATAGATAGATTGTTTTAACTATAGTCAGTCACGTTTCTTTTCATTAGTAAAATCCAACCAACAGTAGAGAATCTGAAATATAAGTTGAAGCTCATATGATCCAAACTAAGTCCATATAAATTTTAGGAGAGTTTACATAGTAACCATCTTATATCCTTTGATTCAAGAAAGTTACGGTTAAGCATTTAGTCCATGGTGAAATTCATCGTCTACAGTAAATTCACCTCAAATTTATGATCCATATGGATATAGTTTGACAAATAATTGAAGAATATTTGTTTTCGACATTGTGTTAGTCTATCTGTTGTTGTTAACGTAAAAACAACGTAAAGAAAAGATATGCAACGATGTCGGTAAAGAATCAACCTAGGCGGCCGACGAGACAAGCACATGTTGCCGTCGCGCTCGCCTCCCTCCTTGGGGAGCAACACACCATCCTCATATGCGTCGGCCACCTCTACGGCTCCACCCCCGACCAGGACCTTATACCGTGTCAACGAGGGTATCGGAAGGAGGAAAATAAGATAGGTCTGACGTGTGGGTCCCGTGTTCTTTTCCTATGTACGATTGGCTCAATTTAACAGTGTGATATTTTTGTGCAGGTCATCATTTTGAGAAGTCAAAAACAATGTCAATATGCCTTTTGTTTTCAAAGAAAAATCAGTGTTTTTTCTGTCACAGTACTCCGAATTGTGCTCGTTTTTATTTTCCGCAATTTTCTCCTCATCTCCACAGTAATGGAAAATGAAAGGCACAAGGTGTGGTGCGTGGAACCGAGCCGATCTTGTCTTCTTCTCCCCGGCAGATTCCTCTGCTTCAACTCAGAGCGAGAGAGAGCAGGCAAGAGGTTCGACGCATTGTCGATGCGGAAGCTGCCGCAAGATCGAGTCTTGTAGGTGCCCACCGCACGTGCTGAGTTCCGGCGAGATTCCCGACCGCTAACAATATTCTCCCACCTTAGATCAAGCCGCCTCTCCAGTCTCCACTCTCCACCCGCGCGAGCGCGAGATTCAGATTTCAGAGCGAGGCGATGGGGAAGCCGGCCAAGCCCTCTCCCGCCGCCGCGCCGCCGGCGCCGGCGCCGCCCAAGACGGTGCACTCGGCCCTGCTCACCTACGCCTCCATGCTCTCGCTGCTCTCCCTCTGCCCGCCCTTCGTCATCCTCCTGTGAGTAGCGCCTCCTCCCAGATCAAGCCCCGTCGGTCTCGCTCTCGCGTCTTAGCTCTCGCCGCATGATGCAGGTGGTACACGATGGTGCACGCGGACGGATCCGTGCTGCTGACCTACCAGCACCTCCGCGACCACGGCCTCCTCGAGGGGCTCAGGTCCGTCTGGCCCATGCCCACCGTCGCCGCCGGGAAGATCATCCTCGGCTTCGCCCTCTTCGAGGCCGCCCTGCAGCTGCTCCTCCCCGGGAAGCGCTTCCAGGGGCCCGTCTCGCCCTCCGGGAACGTGCCCGTCTACAAGGTTGGTTGCCTCGCTATGATGGAGATTTCGATTTGTACTCTTGATTTTGTAGCACCTTCTCACTAGTTTTGTAGCTTAATCTACTACCTACTACTCATGCATCACTGACCTGTACTTAATGCCACTCTTTTTCTTCCTATCAGGCGAATGGCTTACAGGCATATGCAGTGACATTGGCCACTTACCTAAGCCTGTGGTGGTAAGATCGACTAACTTATATCCCTGGATGGACCTACTGTTTAATTAGCCTCAGATTACATCACTCGTCAGTGCGGTGGCATCATCCCTGAACAACCGAATGGCTTGTCCCTACTTGCATGGTCATTTTGTGTTTCCCTGCAGTGCTATGATATGATAAGGAAACGAAAATAAAATGTTACTTCCATGGTAATCTATATCTTCAGTCACTAACAAAAAAAATCCATGTCAGGTTTGGAATTTTCAACCCTGCCATAGTATATGATCACTTGGGGGAGATATACTCAGCTCTTGTCTTTGGAAGCCTTGTGTTCTGTATTTTGCTGTACATAAAGGTGAGCTTATTTAATAGATCTTTGTTTGCCCATATACCTATGTACTATGCTTTCTCTGTTGATGGATAACTTATCTTCCCTTTTAGGGCCATGTAGCACCGTCTTCATCTGATTCTGGATCCTCAGGGAATGCGATAATTGATTTCTACTGGGTAAGTGCTATTATGTCCATGCGATATATTTTACATTGCCTGGAGTTATTAGATATCTCCTGTGGATTTGTTGATCCGTGTATCTAACATGCACATTTTCAGGGAATGGAACTGTATCCTCGGATTGGTAAGCAGTTTGATATCAAAGTCTTCACAAACTGCCGTTTCGGGATGATGTCCTGGGCTGTTCTTGCTGTAACCTACTGCATAAAGCAGGTCAGAACATTGTAGTAATATTTTAACTAGTGCCAATCAACCAACATGCTTTTGCATTGTTTACTGTTAGGTTTCTTTTATCTTGGTGCGCATTTTTTTCATTCATGTGTAATAATCTTTCTAACCAATGTAAAGTTAGAAAGCCTCTGTTAATACTATATGATGCAGTTTTCTATTAAACTCAGTTGATTTATCTGAACTTTGAGATGCAGTATGAAATGAATGGCCGAGTTGCAGACTCCATGCTTGTGAATACTGCACTGATGTTGATCTATATCACTAAGTTTTTTTGGTGGGAGTCTGGATATTGGTGTACTATGGACATTGCTCATGATAGAGGTGGGTAATTTATTTATTTTTGTTCATAATGGCAACATATTGAATGCAATCACCATTTTCTGGTGCAGTTATGGTATTACCTTCCCATTTTGACACCAATTCAACATGAAAATTCCGAAAATATTTGATGATATAGTACATAAAGTGTTCTAGCAACATTTTAAAATTTGAACGTCAGATTAATAATGTGTTAGAAGAAATAACGAATATATGTTCACACCATGAATAGGATATTCTATGTAGTTTTTCCTTGCCATATTCTTCTCATTTTTTGTTACTGTTAACAAGAAAATTAAGAGATACGGAGACATACTTTTCTTCTGAATTGTTCATGTTAATGTTTGTGCCCAGAATAAATTAAATTAAGTTAAATAGTGGCATATCAGGATTGAATTAGTATATTATTATGAAAAAATAATGTGTTACTCTAATTTTATCTTGCAAAGGTGCATTTCCATTTGTTTTGTCCGCATCATCATTATCCTTTTGTCTGACATGATATTCTACAGCTGGTTTCTATATTTGCTGGGGATGCTTGGTATGGGTTCCATCAATATATACCTCTCCTGGAATGTACCTTGTCAATCATCCTGTGATTTTGGGTCCCCAGGTTATTCTTTCAGAGAACTTACCTTTGATACTTTCGTTTTTAGTATTACTTTTTGTCAGTTATTGACTTACTGTATTCAGAATTTTAGTTCTGAGACTTAAAAGGAAAATTTGTTGATCTTGTTGCAGCTAGCACTGTCAATTCTCCTTGCTGGAATATTGTGCATATATATAAACTATGATTGTGATCGTCAGCGCCAAGAATTTCGCCAGACAAACGGAAAATGCTCGGTTTGGGGCAAAGCTCCGTCAAAGGTTTAAGTCTTACACTTCTAAATAGCCAAAAGTACTTTCATACTTGTAGGGTTGCTTATGACTTTATTTTGGTGGAACTTCAGATTGTTGCTTCCTACCAGACCACAAATGGAGAAACAAAAACCAGTCTTCTCTTGACTTCTGGATGGTGAGCCTAAGATTCAGTTTTCTTTCTTCACATTCTTCATGAAAGAGAAATTTGTGACCATGTATATGCAGCGATAATAGACATTTGAGCATGCGCCTTGGTTTTCTATTTGGACAGGTGGGGTTTGAGTCGCCACTTTCACTATGTCCCAGAGATACTGTCAGCATTTTTCTGGACCGTTCCAGCTCTTTTTGATCATGTAAGCATGTCGTATATTGTGTTATATCACAAATGTAGATGGGACTGTGCTAATCGTAATTTGTTTGTTCACTTGCAGTTTCTACCATATTTCTACGTAATATTTCTGACCATATTACTGTTGGACCGAGCGAAGAGGGATGATGATAGATGCTCATCAAAGTATGTAAAGAACCTTTCATTGGTACTTATTTGGTTAGTTTGGTTTTAAGCAATATCCAGTTCTCTGTTTTTGTGCATGATGGACTTTTGTTTGTTTTTCTTGAAGGTACGGCAAGTACTGGAAAATGTACTGCAACAAGGTACGGTACAGGGTTATTCCTGGTATTTACTGAATGGTTTGCGCCGCAGTGGCTACAATCCCAAGAAGGAACTCAGCTGATGATGTGATTCTCTCCCTGTTTGTGTAATATCGTCGCCATTAACTAGATGTATGCAGTAGGGACTGAGATCCCGTGCCCCCGTCAAGGCAGGGCACGCTGTGCCCTGAGGCATCGTATCCACCGTCCGCTCTCCATCCGACGGCCACGACGGGTCAGAAACAGAGGAAGGAGAAGAGCGACCAAGTCGAAATTTGGGTTTGACCCGTCGTGGCCGTCGGATGGAGAGCGGACGGTGGATACGATGCCTCAGGGCACAGCGTGCCCTGCCTTGACGGGGGCACGGGATCTCAGTCCATGCAGTAGTGGGTTGAGGGAAGCTTCGGCATCTGCATTGAATGTGTTGTACATGCACTGGGTCGTTTTTGTTTTTCTACAAGTCGAGTGCAGGATCTTAATCTTCTATGGTATGTTTAGCTTTTTGGTAGGAATTCTGAGGCAACGTGTCAGCAAAAATGCACCGACATGTACTCTGTTTGAATACAGTGCAGAAACTATTTATTTCGTGACAGATTATTTTAAATTGCACAGCAAAAATTTTTTTTTGGTAAAACATTTGCACTCCACCGTATGTGATAAAGTTATATTTCTAGTGGTCTGTTGTTGCCTCCAAATTGACTCTACCGTCGAGATGTTGCTTTTATTCCGTTGGAAATAGAGCCGTGTGACTCTTATTCCATATGACATTGTCTCTACCCTCAAGATGTTGCTGCCATAAAAAAAAAAGGATACATAAACCTCATAGAAACATAAACTGCACGTCTGCACCACAAACTTGCATCCGAAGGCAACGTGTTCAGGAGGCACGTGTATCATGAAGCAAATCTTTTGTATTGAGCCTATCGGTGAAGAGCAATCAAGCAAAAAAAAAAGTCTTCAAAACACAACAAAATTTCTAGATCAAGTTGTATATTCCCATAACCATGATCTTAGAGTACAAATGTGTTGATAATGCTTAGCTGCTTGGATGTTGGGTCCCAAATTATATACGCAAAAGTCTTTGTCCTAAGAAAGTGGGTTTACTTCCATATGCCTATACAACTGTTGTAACTCTTGAAATGCTTGAGTGGAGAGTGACAAATTGAATAAAGTTGTCAATTTATCATGATCATGTATCTCAACTGCAGATAATTTTTGATCCAACACATAAGAGTACAATCTTGTGTATGTGAGAGTGAGGGGTTGGGTGGATGGGTGTTGTACCAGCAACCGGTTTATCCCATATCTTTTTTACCATATCGCAGAAGGCATCACGGTGTAGCCACCCAAGTTCAAACTTGAAATGGTGTTAAGAGAAAAGTAGCATGAGCCGATAAAGACTCAACACGTTCTAGAGAGCGCAATGTAACCGAGGGGTATTTTGCTTCCTATTTGGTATCCATCGGTACACAAACCTTGATTTCATGGGCACAGGGAATGGGAGAGACCGAAAATTAGTGCTTCTCTAGCATCGTCTAGCGCTCGCTCGCGCAGCCAGAGATGAAGCTTATGTTCAGCGTGGACGAGCGGGGCAACTTCGTGCCATGGTCCCCAAGTATCCTCCATCATGCGCGCGAGCTGAAGCACTCCACCCTTGGATGCCCGTCGTCGGCCAGAAATCACGCCTTCGACCTCCAAGGGAGGGATATGTAAGAGGAAGGCATAGCTTGCTGTCCGGACGCACGCTGATAGAGCTGTCGTCGATGTGGGGGGGGGGGGGGGGGGGGGGGGGGACTTCCAGATTTTATATGCAGTTGTGGTGTATTTTCTGGAATATTTTGTTTCAACCCTCTTGTGCTCCCTTCTATTCTCGTGATTGAGATGCTATTTCTTGTTTTATGCTTGACATTAGCCAGCAGACAATTTCATCAATTGACTTTGACTTTTTGAGGGAGAAGTTTATCCGATTTTACACAAAGCCACAGCCGAAACAGCGAACATCGTGCTGTTATCACTAGTGAGTGTAGCCACGAGAAATAAATTATGAAAGTGGAAACACATTATACACTCGATCAATTTTTCATACCTCCCAGTAAACTAATTAGATAACAAATAATAGACGTTTCATTTGCACCCATGATGAACTGAATAGATGAGCCAGTACATCGACCCCGGGAGAAGGGAACAGATAGCACTGTCCTTATTTTTCAATCATAATGTAGAAATAATGGCACGACTCTGGTTTATTCCTGCACAGTTGGCACGCGGAACAAAAAGGGAAGCCCACAATGTTCGGATGCCTGAAGAAAGCCTGCCTCTTTGTAGGACTCGACGCTGTCCGCAAGCGTCTCCTCCAGCTTCCTTGGTTTCCACCCCAGATTTTTCAGCTTATCTGAGGTTATTTTAAAATTAAGATCCACGTCAACCATCCTGCCAAAAGAAAATGAATAGTTAAATATGTATTGATTATAGGCACAACCCACTCTACCATTGTCGTTGTTGTTGATACGATGACACACTTACTTGTCCGCATAATTGTTGTTAGGGTACATGTTCTTCATGATTTCTAGCAGACCCTTCATGTCAATTTGGTCTAGTGAGCATATGTATCTCTCACATGAGCATCCCTTGTTGTATAACAGGACTAGCGCATCGGCAACATCACGAACATCAACGATAGGCCAAAATTTGTTGTTCATCGTGTCAGGACCTCCTGCGGTCGAACATAAAGAATTAAATCTATGTAAAATCTGAATTTCATTTTCTAAACTTTATTTTTCTTCTATAGTTCAACAAGAATTCAAAAGCAGAGAAGCATCTAGCTCTTGAAACCATCCTCAACCGCTCTCCCAAATTGTACGGACAAAAACATAATATGTCTGGATAAACTTGGGAGCTCCTTGTTAATTGTTTTTCTTTTGTTATACATTTTTGGCTTCCTCTTCTGACATAAAAGCATCCCTTTCCATGCCTTCAGATACAACCCAAAAAGGTTTGTCTGTTCTTAATTAGTGCATAAACCCTTGTGATCATTTCGTGAACTTTGTGTAACTCTTTTACTTCTAGTAAAATGCTGGTGTCCTTGCTCGATAATAAGAACTAGGAGGTTGGTGAAGCCAATTTAATGTGAAAAGGGGTGTTGCTCTCCTTCGATAAACTAGGATAAAGTTGAGCCAAAAGGTCCCGAGTTATAGGATCATAACGTTTTTGATTGCCGTTATAGGAAGTGGGCAAGCAAGTTAGACACCAAAACTCGGGATAACTTAGCCCAAGCCCCAAAAAATTATCCATGTAAGAATCTTTTTTTAAATAAAGCCAAAAGATTTCTTATTTAATTAATTAAAAAGAAGAGAGTTGCATGCATTGAAAGGAGCCGCTGCATGAAAGTGAAAAAAATGGCTGAATCTTAGAGACGCCGATGCACCTCCTTAATTACTAAATGCCCCTGGCCAGGCAGATGTGGTCTGCGATTGCGCGATGGTCGACGATCACTCGTCTGCTCCCTAGCTCCCGGAATGGCATTACCTCACTCATGTATTGGTTTTAGGCATGCTGTCGGAATTCGCCACTAGAAAAAAGAAAAGGAACACAATCTCTACTCCTCCTGGCTTCATGGGACCTTTGGCGAGAAAGAAACATACGCATTTTTCAGCATGTAGAACTGATGGTGGAAGTTTAGTGCTTCAGATTCGGGAGGAAGCGGCCCTGTGGAATCTTGCAGGGGGCATCAATTCCTTTCGACAGAGGCTGATTTTTTTTGTTTCTTTCCTTTTTCATGAGGGACATTGGCACTTTCGCCGTTTGTTTAGTCCACCGGTCTTTTGTAAAACACTCTCCTTCTATTCAATGAATTTAGCAGCTTTGCTGCAAACATTCAAAAAAGGAAAAAAAATGTGGCACCGTTAAGTAGTCAAGTCCTTTATTTAAAAAGAGTATGCTTTAAGCCAAAAGTTAGTAACATCGAATGTTAAGTTTTCTGTCTATATTAACGGCTGTAATATGCATTCCAAAATGATTATTCTCCAAATAGATGAGAAAAAATGCCGTTGGAAGTATCTAAATTTTTTGTTATAGAAAATAATGTGGACTGAATGAGAACCTTTTATCATGTAGAGAAGGACCTTGCTGGTCGTATTCAGCACCACATGCTGCAAGAGAGGGCCAAAAACAAGACCAGGGCAAAGTCTGACGACGTGCAACCCAGTCTTCTCGCCGTATTCCAGGGCTATCTTCTCGGCTTCGATCTTGGCAACAGCATACCAGATCTGCAAACCGGAAAAAATGTCACTAACATAGTGTTATATCAGAAATCAGACGTCTGATATTGAAGATGTTACCAGTCGTATCGTACGCAAACTTGACATGTTTTCAAACACTTGTCAATTATGTGAGTCAATGTAACGATGGATATGTGAGGTTTAATGATACTCGCTCCGACTGGAAATGGTTGACACACATTTGTGTACATACGGATGTATCTCAACCATTTTCGATCGGAGGTCATATTTGTGTTAGCCCGTGCAAAGAGACGATATTAAGGATAAGAGTCTATGTTCAACGTCTCTCTAACTAATTAGTTCTACGCCACATTGATGAAAATGTAACGTGAAAATTTAAAAAATAGCTCACCTTGTCTACAGAAACATAATACATGTATCAAATAGCTAGCGTAAAATATTAGTTGCTGAGTGCTCACCTCATTTTGCCGGCAGAACTTTTTGTCTGACCAGCAGCTCTCATCTTTGATTTTATCCTGAGGCCAGTCTGTGTTAAGAAGAACAGACCCGACAGATGAGACCTGAATGAATTTCTGGACGTTCGTAGCCGAGCAAGCCTTGAGCACGTTCCTGGTGCCTTCTACAGCTGGAGCCATCATCTCTTGCTTCACGGTTGTGTGCGGCACAAGATCAATAACACAGTCAAGAAGGTTTTTTTATACGAAAAGATAAGTAGAACCGCCTACTACTCAATTATGTGCTACTAGAAAATCTACTCACATGCGAGTGGAGACAAATGGAGGCCAGAGTTTTAGGGAGCCATTTATTCCAAAACTTCAATAATTATATTACAAGTTTCAGAAAATTCTAAAAAACTATTGGATGTGGCTACTAATTAATCATGTATTCTACATGTTTGCAAAATCTCTACAAATTTTACCACATTTTATCCTTTTGTGTAGCTCAGAATATAAAAGTATTTCGCGCTGAGACTTTGCATGCTTGTGCTATAAATCGTTGACAACATCCAATTTTTTTTTTGAGATTTTTCTGAAACTTTTAAATCTGAGTTTTGTTTTTTCTTTTTCGAATAAAGAAATCACTGGAGCCGGACCTTCACTAGAAGTTTCCAACTCACATGTGTACCACTACAAAGAAAATTCAGCAAACTCACGTGTCTAAAATTATGGTACGCTATTAAGCATATATGGCATCCTAATCAACACAATAATTAAGAACATAACTGGAAAGTATGGGGAAAAGGAAAAAATGTAAAGGTTGAACATTATTTCAGAGAAGTCGGCTAATTTCCTCGCAATAAAACTCAAAATATTATAATTTAGGGGTACATGTCATAATTTGAGCAAATGTTGAAAACATATGATAAACATGGATTATTTAATATAAACTAAATATTTACATAAAACCCATATTTATTGCAGCGAAAATTTACAAGAAGTTTAAGGGAAAAGTAAAAAACGAAAATTTAAGGAAAATTAGAAAAATCAAGATTTTTGAAATGTTACAAGGAATAACAAAGTATTTAATATTTAAAAAATTGAACACGTCCCACCCATCCACTAGCACTACTCTGGCATGGCGTGGTGTATTGGCTACTATACCTATCAGAAGTTTCATCAACAAGATGGTGATTTGAGCATAGCTCCATGTGCGGGGTGAAATTTCTTGTTGTGACCTTTATTGGTTGGGCTCGGCAGCGACGAATTTGGGTCTTTTAACTTGTAGAATGGGTCATCTCGTATTTGTTTGATTCCATCAAAGGAATTGTAAAGAGATGTTGAAATGAATGTTAGATTTCTTATGGGAAGTAGTACAAATGATTTCTTAGAAAAAACTCGTATAGGATCTAATCCTAAAAATCAAATGACCAAGATACGAAAATTTCATATAAGATTCCATTCTCCACGAATTTTATGCAATCCTTTGAATCAAAGGAGCCCTTAGTGTGCATCTACTAGGTGAGGAGGCTGGAGGGAGGAAACTTGCTGCAACTTCACTCTATTTTGGATTTTGGAAGAGTAGCAAGACTCTACCGGCCCCAGTCCTAATAGTCAATAGATGATGTACTTGCCTCTGGATCAACCAGCTTGCCATCGGGCACCGGACTGGCGACATGAAAGACGCCCTCGCACCCGGCGAACGCAGCCGTTAGCGTGTGGTAGTCGAGCATGTCCGCCTTGAACAGGCGCAGGTTCTCCGGCGCCCTGTCCAGCTGCTTCAGGAACGCGTTCTTCGGATCACCTGAAGACATGGAGAAGATGAAAAATATGGGGATCAAGTAGCATCAAATGATGGAGCAGCCATGTCGCCGGCCAGCCGGTACGTACATGGGTCCCGGACAGTGGCGTGCACGGTGTAGCCGCGGGACAGGAGCAGCTTCACCAGCCACGAGGCGATGAACCCGCCACCTCCGGTCACGCACACGCACGCCAGCGGGGGCGACGACGACGACTCCATCTCCGGCCGGCCGCTTTGCCCCTCCTTGTATATGGATGTTGAGAGAAAACGGAGCCGAGATGTTAGAGAAGAGAGACGACGGAGGAGAGCTATATAATACACTCCCCTCTTCTCAAAGTCTCAAACCGGTCGGCCGGCTGGTGGCCGCGCCGGCACAAAAACTGACGCCACGCGGCTGAAAAGGATAGCTCACCCGGCCAGCGGCTAGTCAATGATGGACCGGCGTGGTGGTTAAATTATTTGCTCGATCGTGTATTTATTAATCGCATGATGGCATCTGGTAGTACAGAAAAATGTCAAGCTCATCCTGCAACATGCAGCAGCTGAGCGGACTATGCTAAGGGCATCTCCAGGGTGCCGCCAAAACAATACTAATCCCCAAATTATGTTTGTTCGAGCGTCCAGACAAGGTATTCAGACACATTGGGTAGGTGCGCCCAATCAGGGATTAACATTTCACTATGTCCCAGAGATACGGTCATGCCCTGTTTGGATGCACTGAATTGGGCTTGGTATTGGGGAATCTGGAATTGATGGCCCAATTCCGCTATTTGCTTGTGCTCTGTATTGGGTTGTGGAATCGCGGGCCAATTCCGCGCGTACCTCCCCGCGGGGCAACTTAACCCATCGCTCGATTCAGAGGTCCAGAGGTCCGTATTCGCTCTGAATTGGCTCCTATCTTCTCTCTCCCGAAAAACTCGAGTGCGAGTACGAGAGACTCGCTCGCCTCCTCTGTTCGTCGCCCTCGCCGGTGAAGGCGTCGTGGCGGCGCCGCCAGGTAAGCTCCGCCGCCTGCCCTGTCCCCCTCCTCCACTCCGTCCGCCTTCCTCTTCCCGTGCCCTTCCTCTTCCCGTTCCTCCCCTTCGCCCTGGCTGCCTCCTCCCTGCCCTACCCGTACCCTAACCCTAGTTGAACGGCGACGAGAGGTGGTACAGCGGCGGCGGGAAGGGGTCGAGCGGCTGGAGGTGGTGAACCGGTGGCCTCCCATCTCCTCTGTGTGTGCCGGCGGGAGCTGTCCCTAACGGCCGTCGTGCAGGGCATGGAGCTTGCCCGCCGCCGCCTCCTCGCCCCCGAGCTCCGCCGCCGCCTCCTCCTCGCCCCCCCGCGACCGGCACGGCGGCGCCTCACCCCGGGCCCTCTTCCCCGCGACCTGCTATGCGCCCCCTGCCTGCCCGCCGTGCACCGGCCCGCCGCCGCCGATGAGGGATCTCGCGCCGCCGGTGACTAGGGTGTGACTAGGGTGTGAATAGGGAAATAAAAGGAGAAAAGAAAAATGGAAAGAAGAAAAAGGTTATTATGTGAAAAATAAATATCATTCTAATATATATGTGTATATTTCATTCATATTACAAAGTTTTATATTGTTCAAAGTTAACAAACATTCAATTCCACACAATGTGCATCCAAACAGGTTTTAGAATTCCATTGGTCTTTTGATTCTACAAACGAATACCATGCGCATCCAAACAGGTTTTATGGTATTCCATTGAAATCGTTGATTTGGTTTTCCATTGCCAATTCAATTCAGAGTTGAATTCTGTGCAACCAAACACATCATCAGCATTTTTCTGACCGTTCCAGCTCTTTTTGATCATGTAAGCATGTCGTATATTGTGTTATATCACAAATTTAGATGGGACTATGTTAATCGTAATTTGTTTGTTCACTTGCAGTTTCTACCATATTTCTATGTAATATTTGGAACCATTTGTAAAGTTAGAACCATTTTCAAAAATTAAACAATTTTCAAAAAACACAATATGTGCGGAGTCTGCCCTTGCGCCTTGGCGACGGGCTTCATGTATCTTCTCCTTAGTCTCGGCTCTTCTCTTGGCCTGGCACACGTACTCTGCCCTGACAGGCTCGCTCGTGGCATCTCCGGCATCGTTCGAGAGCAATATCCGGCTCTATACAATATTGCTCGACACAAAGGGGACACTATAGCCACTGTTATGTAGTGCTCACCACCCAATGTGACGTTCAGACGAGATTTATTTGGGCAGAGATTAACATCTTGGAACGCCTTGCTGGTACGGTTGGATTCAGTCCAACTTACACAAGGTCCCGATGAATTTCGGTGAAATTTATGCGGGAATGGAAAATTCTCAGTAGATTCTATGTATAGGGCGCTTGTACATTCCGATATTCCAGTCGATGACAATAAAAAAATATGGCAAATGAAGATTCCACTTAAAATAAAAGTTTTTATGTGGTATCTTCGTAGAGGTGTCATTTTAACCAAGAATAACCTTTGTCAAACAGAATTGGCATGGAAGTACTATGTGTGTGTTTTGTCCACCACAAGAGACAATAAAACACTTATTCTTCGAGTGTAGTTTCGCACGTTTTATATGGTCATCTATCCAAATAGCGTCTAACTTATATCCACCCAAGTCTGTTGCAAATGTTTTTGGCAACTGGCTACATGGGATAGATAATAAGCTTAGAACGGTTATTAGGGTAGGAGCGATTGCCGTTATATGGTCGCTTTAGCTTATTAGAAATGATAAGGTTTACAATGATAAAGATGTTTCTCATATGCAGGTACTCTACCGTTGCACAAGTATTCTCCGTTCGTGATCCACCTTACAACAAGTGTGCACGACTGGAAGAGGTGGCGAGAGACATTTTTTCACAACATGGATGGCCGCTTGATCGCCGGATTGGTCCTCCATAGACCGTCGAGCTAGCCTATGACGTAGGCGTTTTACATTATCATTCTTGCTGATTGTAATTCGTCTATTGTTGCACTACTTTTACTTTCTCCGATGGATTGCGGCTGTGTGCATTGTTGATGCAGAGGCCGGATGTAATACTTAAACTTTTGAGTAATAAATCCTTTTATCTAAAAAAAATTGTCCAGTGTGGATGGGTGGCGCAACTTTGTGCCATGGTTTCCGAACTAAACTACTGTACTGTGCATTCCTATAGCACGGGCACAGGCTGCAGCACGCCACCCTTGTACGCCCGCCGGCTGCCACAAAACGTGCCTTCGACCTTCACCGAGGGGATACATGGGAGGAAGGCATAGCTTGCTATCCGGACGCGCGCCGATAGAAGTAGTGAGCTGCCGGCAATGTGGAAGGGCTGACATGGGTGATTTTATTTTTAGAAAAACATAGGTGATTTTATTTGAGACAGAGAGTAGCAGGTTCACAAAATAAACCATTTTTTTACAAAAATAAACCCTTTGAATATAAACCCGTTTAACTTATGTATCATTCTAGATCTGACAGCAAAGTCCACTAGTCAGACAAATCGTTAACCCGTTCAAACTTACAGTGAACCGGTGTCTTTTTATATGTAATTGTTGGTGTATTTTTTGGATTTTATCTTTCAAGCCTATTCTTGTCCCTTCTACTCTCGTGATTGAGATGCTATGTCTTGTTCTATATGCTTGACATTAGCCAGCAGACAATTTCATCAACTGACTTCTTTTTTTTTTTGAGATTTCCTGGTCTTAGTACAACTTGTAGTATCTGAACTCACGCACTACACACTCCACACACACACACACCACACACACGCCACCCGTGCGCAAGCTAGACCTAACCAGATTATACTAAGACTTGAGCCTCCGCGAGCCTAGATCTTCCGGGAAACCCTGCGGTGGTGGGCACACCACAATACCAGTGTAGAACCACGGTGGAAATTGGCTCCAAACACTGTTCACGTGAACAGTGTTTTCGCGCTGGCCACTGTTCACGTGAACAGTGCGCGCAGGTGAGGCACCCGAAACTCGCTCCCGCTGGGAGTCGAGCTCGGGCGGGTGGGGTGGCCACTGCCACAGCCCACCATCGCGCCACTGCGCGTCCTCATCAACTGACTTCTTGAGAGAATAGTTTATCCGATTTTACACAAAGTCACAGCCCAAACAGCGAACATTACGCTTTATCACTATGGAGTGTAGGTAACCGTGAGAAATAAAAGTTGAAGTGGAAACACCGTATACACTCAATTTTAGTGTCTCCCACTGAACACAACAAATAACAGAGGCTGCATCAGCACCCATGATGAACTGAACGCGAGGGCCCCGGGAGAAGGAACAGATGACACTCTTCTTATTTTGCAATGAGAATGTAGAAATAATGGCACAACTCTGGTTTATTCCTGCACAGTTGGCACGAGGAACAAGAAGGGAAGTCCGAAATGTTCGGATTCCTGAAGAAAGCCTGCCTCTTTGTATGACTCGACGCTGTCCGCAAGCGTCTCCTCCAGCTTCCTTGGTTTCCATCCCAGATTCTTCAGCTTGTCTGAGGTTGTTTCAGACCTAAGATCCACGTCAACCATCCTGCCAAAAGAAAAGGAATGGTTAAATATGTTGTGCTTATAAGCACAACCAACTCAAGCATTGGCGTTGTTGTTGATACGATGGCACTTACTTGTCTGCATAACTGTAGTTAGGGTACATGTTCTTTATGATTTGCAGCAGATCCTTCACGTCAATTTGGTCTAGTGAGCATATGTATCTCTCGGATGAGCCTGCCTTGTTGTATAACAGGAGTAGCGCATCGGCAACATCCCGAACATCAACGACAGGCCAAATTTTGTTGTTCATCGTGTCAGGACCTCCTGGTCAAATATAAAGGAATTAAATTTATGTAAAATCTGAATTTCTTTTTCAGAACTTTATTTTTCTTCTATAGTTCAACGAGAATAGAAAAGCAGGGAAGAATCTAGGCCTTGAAACCGCCGTTGACCGCTCTCTCAAATTTGCGAGCTCCATGTTAATCGAATTTTCTTTCAAACTGTACGGACAATAACACAATATGTGCGGATAAACTTGCTCCTTGTCAATTGAATTTTCTTTCGTTGTACAGACAATAACATAATATGTGCAGATAAACAGTAATACTTTTAAAAACAAAGTCAAGAGATTACCATTTCATTAACTAAGTAGAAGAGAGTTGACCAGTTTATTAGCAGACAATTGAGCGAGCAAAACAGATACAACCCGCTGACTCCGACTTAATCGCAATCAACCGCCGACAAAGCCCACACCGTAAAGGCCACGAAATCCTCACAAAGATCCTTACCAAACAATCATCCACAAGCGCCGATGGCAAAGCAACTCCGATTGTAAGGTCAAGCGATGAAGGAGAAATTATCCAAAGCTCCGACTTCACATGAAATTAACAAAGAAAATCGTAAGGACACACAGGAGAGCAAATACCACAGCCTTGCCACTACCCAAGCCTTTCTTGACACCGTCATCATTGCTACAAATGTCTTAGCTCCAAAATCCTTTGTATTTCACTTGTCCCTCCGATTGAAGCACAACTCAAAAAATGATGCCCCTATGAGGGTTAACCATGTAAGAACCACCATCACCTATCAATCATCAGGATCTATGATTTTCCCCGGAGTTGTCGATGCTTTTGAAGGACAAGACACCCAAAAGCGCCGTTAACGTCAAATCCGGCGCCGATCTACATCGCATCCACCACCTCAAATCCCCGCGGGACGGGCCGCCCCACGTGAGGTGAACACTTCTCGCCGCCACCATGCATCAGTGGCTTTTGTTCTGCGGGGTGTGTTGACAGCGGCGAGGGGGTAGGTAAGAGGGGAAGGCAGCGGTAGGTATCCTGTCCGAGCCGTCCCGTGTCAGCGATGTGGGTGGTATTTATGTTTCTATATTTTAGATTCCTCCCAAAAAAAATTGAGGTACGCTGCTAATGTTTTATTAAAAAAGAAACGATTTAAGCCAAACGTTAGTAACATCGAATGTTAAGTGTCTATCCTTAAGAAAGACTGCAATATGCATTGTGCAAAATGATTATTCTCGCAATAGACGAGAAAAAAATGCCGTTTAAAAGTATCTAAAAAATCGTGGTAGAAAATAATGTGGACGGGATGTGAACCTTGTATCATGTAGAGAAGGAGCTTGCTGGTCGTATTGGGCACCACATGCTGCAAGAGAGGTCCAAAAACAATACCGGGGCAAAGTCTAACGACGTGCAATCCAGTATTCTCGTCGTATTCTACGGCTATCTTTTCAGTTTCGATCTTGGCAACAGCATACCAGATCTGCAAACAAAACCATCACAATTGGGTAAAGTTAACAACCATGTAGGAAAAAACCACCACAAATCACATGAAATGGTAGGTGTTTGACACTTTTGCCCCAGTTATGATATGGTTTGTTGCAATTCTCCCGAACAAATGTCACCAACTTAGTCTTGTTTAACAGAATTCAGAAGACTTTAAGAACAACTCACTAATATTGAAGCTGTTACCAGTATTTATGTTATGACAGTTGGCCATTTTGTTATCAGTTGAATATGGTATGTAAACTTGCCATGTTTCCACACACTTGTCAATTATGTGAGTTATATTAACGACGGGTATGAGATTAAGTGATATACGTGTTAGCCTGTGCAAAGAGACGATATTAAGGATAAGGTGATGTTCAACGTCTCTCTAACTAATTAGTTATACACTTATACGCCACATTGATGAAAATCTGATGTGAAAGGTTAAAAAAAGAAGCTCACCTTGTGTACAGAAAATTAATACATGTAGTGTCAAATAACTAGCGTTAAATATTAGTTGCTGAGTGCTCACCTCATTTTCCAGGCAGAACTTTTTGTCTGACCAGCAGCTCTCATCTTTGATTTTATCCTGAGGCCAGTCTGGGTTAAGAAGAACAGCCGCGATTGATGAGACCTGAACGAGTTTCTGGACGTTCGTAGCCGAGCAAGCCTTGAGTACATTCCTGGTGCCTTCTACAGTTGGAGCCATCATCTCTAGCTGTACCGTTGTGTGGGGGCACAATATCAGTATCAGTCAAGCAGTTTTTTTCATACGAAAAGATAAGCAGAACAGCCTACTACTCCCATGTGCTACTAGAAAATCTACTCACATGCGAGTGCGGACAAATGGAGAGCGGGATTTATGGACCCATTTTTTTAAAATTCGAGAATCGTTCTTACAAGTTTCAGAAAGTTCTAAAAAAAATTAGACGTGGTTAGTCATGTATCCTACGTGAGTGCAAAATCTCTATAAAGTTTGTCACATTTTATCATTTTTATGTTGCCAATAATACAAAAGTATTTCGCACTGATCAGAGTTTGCACGCTTGTACTATATAGTACATCGCTGACTACAACCATTTTTTTTACTTTATATCTGATTCTTGATTTTTTTTAATGAAAATAAAGTTCTCACTGGCGCTCAACCTTCATTTGAAGTTTCTGACTCACATGTGTACCACTACATTTTTTTTACAACAAATTAACCAGTACTCGCCTGGCTCAAATGATTGTACCTTGTTACGCATATATTGCAGCCTAATCAGCACAATACTTAAGAACATAATTGGAAAGAATGGGAAACTAGAGAAAAACGTAAAGGTTGAACATTCTTCCAGAGAGGTCAGGGAATAGCGGTCAGCTAATTGCCTCGCAAAAACTCCGCTAATTACTCCCTCCGATTGGAAATGGATGTATGTAGACATATTTTAATGTGTACATACATTCGTATTTGGACAAATCCATACCAATCATTTTCGATTGGAGGGAGTATAAATTTAGGGGGTACATGTGTCACAATTTTTGAGAAAAAAAATAATAAACATGTACTTAATATAAACTAAGTCTAAGAGAAAAATAAAAACAAAATTTTAAGGAAAATTAGAAAAATAAATATTTTAGAAATGTTACAAGGAAAAACTAAATACTCCATCTGTTCATAAAAGAATGTCTCAACTTTGTCTAAAGTTGGATGTATCTACACATTAAAACATGTATAGATACATGTAAATTTGGACAAAATTGAGACATCTTTTTATGCATGAACGGAGGGAGTATTTGATATTTTAAAACTAGAACACGTCCCGCCCATTCGTTAGCGCTACTCTGGCATGGCGTGGAGTACTGGCTACCACAACGACTTCATCGACAAGATGGTGATTTGAGCAAGCTCCATTTCTATGGTGAAAACTCTTGTTCTGGAGCACTTGCCTCTAGATCAACCAGCTCGCCATCGGGCACCGGAGTGGCGACATGAAAGACGCCCTCGCACCCGGCGAACGCAGCCGTAAGCGTGTCGTAGTCGAGCATGTCCGCCTTGATCAGGCGCAGGTTCTCCGGCGCCCTGTCCAGCTGCTTCAGGATCGCGTTCTTCGGATCACCTGAAGACATGCATGGAGAAGGAGAAGATGAAAAATATGCGAATCAAGCAGCATCAAATGATGGGGCATACATGCAGCCTATGCTGCCGGCGCCGGCCGGCCGGTACTTACATGGGTCGCGGACGGTGGCGTGCACCGTGTAGCCGCGGGACAGGAGCAGCTTCACCAGCCACGAGGCGATGAACCCGCCACCTCCGGTCACGCACACGCACGCCATCGGCAACGACAACGAGGACTCCATCTCCGGCCGTCCGCTTTGCCCCTTTTGGTATATGGGTGTAAGGGAGAAAACGGAGCCGAGATGTTAGAGAAGAGAGACGATGGAGGAGAGCTCCCCTCTGCTCAAAAGTCTCAAACCGTCCGGCTGGTGGCCGCGGCTGCACACAAGGATGGACTGGCGTGGTGGTTAAATTATTTGCTCGATCATGGGTTTACTAATGGCATGATGGCATCTGGTGGTACAGAAAAACAGTAAAATATCAAGCTCATCCTGCAACATGCAGCAGTTGAGTGGACTATGCTAGCTAAGGGCATCTCCCCAGGGTGCCCCCAAAATAACACCAATCCCAAATTATGTTTGTTCGAGCGTCCAGATAAGGTAATCAGACACATTGGGTGGGTGCGCCCAATCAGGGATTAACATTACGTTTTCATAATATTTTTCGCACCCGACAGAGATTCACGAATTTCTGGAAATTTTATGATATTTTGGAGAGATATTTCAAAAATTTCAACCAGATTTGAAGCCTGGCGTTTAAATATTTTTGAAAAATTGAAACAGGTGATGTTGAATCGAACTCAGGCCATATTAAACGACTTCATAGGGCCTCCACCACTGCGGTACAGCCAAGTTCATGCTAGGGCCATGATTTTCTTTTTAAAGTGTAATGTCTAAAATTGAGATTATAATTTTTCATTCCATATCGAAAATTGCTTAGTTAGTGAAATGCATCCAAATTTTTGACCGGATAAGTGTCTGTTTTTGTTTTTTCTTTCTATTTGCTTGTTCCATATCGGTTGTTCATAGAATACATATATAGATCAAGGTGAAGAATTTAGTGCCGTACATATATTATAAGAGAACCAAAACCATAGGGACTAAATAAAAATATTGTATGTGTCAAAATATGAGACACATTTGAACATATATAGGTAACAAATTGAACATTCGGTTTGATTTGTTGAAATCCTACTTGTGTAATTATACCCCATGCCACTAATAGCCCTATTCTTCACTTGATTACGAGTTTTACTAAATTTGTGGCATTGATCTTGTATAGTACCTACATATGTGGAAGTGAAGAAGCTGGACTTCACCCTCGTTATCCCGAAGCGTACTATCTGTCCTGGAACAAAGATGTACATGTTGTCACCAACATCGTTGGGTCGACGCGATCAAGATGACTGAAGGCGAAGTGAATGTCGTCAGAAAGAATTGGTCCCGCTAGCATCAGAGCTCCATAAACCGCTTGCTCCATGGCGGGCGCAAATGTCAACATGTGGTTGACCGGTTGTCCATGGGGTTGGTGATCAATGTGAAAAGAGATCGTGTGGGGGAAAATAAGAGTTACTTGGGAGTGTCTGTTGGAAGCGCTGGTGGGGACATCCGCTCCCAATAACCAGACAATCTGTGCCGATGCTTCCAATAGCACTTGTCATGCCGAGACGAAAACGCCGGTGGAGATGCAGTTTTTCTTTTGCCCGCCCAAGCAAGTTGATCATGATGAAAGCCAAACAAATACAAGATCCCTGCATCGCGCTGTATGTCCCATGCCATCACGTGCACTCAAATTTGATTCGGTTCTACGTGCCCCGACTATTTAAAAAGCTCCACGAGAGTGGCACGCTGCTGAACCCCCTCGTGGGCCCACACGTGGCGTTCCCATGCGCGTCCTCGCTGGCGCCACGTAGGCTAGCACTGCGCCAGGCCCACCTCTCGGCGACAACGAAACGAAGCAGTGGAGTCGTCGACTCGCGTGCGTCACTTCTCTTCCTCACTCCCCTCCCTCTCTCTCCCCGCTGCTCTGCTCCGGGCTGCTCGTCCATCGGCGGGATCGCACCACGCCGCTCGCTCGCGCTATGTCGGCCGTCGTCGCTTTCGTCGGCGCGGACGAGCCGGGCCTCGCGCTCGCCGCCTCCTTCCTCCGCTCCGGCGCGATCGTCCGCCTCTACGTCGGCCCCCAGGTCCGTCCGCCTCGGCTCCATCGATCGCCCTTCCCCACGTTGCCTCGTTTCTCATCCTAGTGCTCTTTTTTTTTGTCGTGATCGTGACGACCAGTGCCCGTCCGTGCAGGCGGATGGATTGGCGTCCGCGGAGCAAGCCGGCGGCGTCCGGTGCGGGAGCCCCGCGGAAGCCGTGCGAGGTGAGCGATCCCCAGCACCACCCTTCTCCTGGCGCGCGTGCGCTTTCGCGGACCGCTAGCGTGGTGTTTGAGGCCATTTCCGGTGCCGTCGTGCGTGCGTGCGAGGCGTTTGTAGGAATGCCGACGAGACCGTGTTCTTAGGCGTCAAGAATACCTACATCGCGTCGTATGTGTGTCGCGTCTATCTGATCGATCACAAACTCTTGGTTCCTGCAGATGCGGCGCTCGTCATCGTGCTCAGCGACGCGGATGGGGTAGACGACTTGTTCTTTGGAGCCCAGGGTATAGTGAAAGGTACGTTCGTGCTTCTTCTCCGTGTTATTACGTTGCCTGTTCAACCTCACGCACTTGTTTCTGTACAAGTTATGTATAGCTGACACTTGATATGGTCTTTGCTTGAGCATTTCATAGGATTGCGCACAGACGTTGTTGTGTTGATTCGATCGACGTTGGCTCCTACTCGCCTCGAGGAATTGGAGCAGAAGCTTGCAGGTAGAATGCTATTTGCACGTCCGCTCATCCATCCACTTAGCCGGGCACAGCAGCTCCTGTGGCTTCAATGTTTGGCGCACTTTTAAGAATGACTGAATGATAAAGATGCACACTTAACAACTAAGTGTTATTGTTCAGTTTGTGTTAGAGTTACGATTTGTGACAATTTGTTAAATTGGTACAACAATGAGCTGGTATAGTTTTTTACCTTCTGGAACCATTACTAGGGAGTGCTTGGGCAATTCCTATGGGGCCTCCTGTATTCCCATTCGAACATACAGAGTACACCTATGGTTGGTGATGGATGACTGTATTACTTAATCAAAACTATGTTCTGCAGATGAGAAGAAGGATATCTTTCTTCTTGATGGTTACTTTTTTAGTGGTTTATCTGACGAATTGAAGCAAAATACTGTTGTAAGTAACATACCAGCTGAATCTGAACTGTGTGCATGTATATGTATTGCTTCCATATTCTGTTATCATTATTTAGCTTCTCAATTTCAGATCGTTGCATCTGGGAGAAAGGATTTAGCAGAAAAGGCTGGGCGATTATTCTCTGGTAGTTCCAAATTTGATTACTTTTTACTAATATTAATTCTTGGTACTTATCTATGATGATTGACATGCTAAGCTATCTGATATTTTCAGGTCTTGACAAAACCATTTACTTTGTCGAAGGTGAATTGGGCTGCAGCAGGTTGCTTCCCTTTTTCTGAAAATATCAAATACCACATAATAGAGATATCAATTTTCATCCCCTTCCAGTATATTTGCTGTAGTAACTACTGAAGCTAGTATTGTCACCATTTGAACCACATACAATTTACCTCTACAGCAAAATGAGTCTGGTTAATGATTTGCTGGAGGGCATTCATTTTGTTGCTTCTATTGAAGCAATGTTTCTTGGTGTTCGAGCGGGGATCCATCCATCAATTATCTATGACATAATATCAAATGCTGCAGGAAGCTCAAGGTTACAAGGATCATTGTTTTTTTGTGTTTTTTTCTAAACCTGTAATGCTTGTAGGTATATATTTCAACTTATGAACGCACTATTTATTGACAGGATATTTGTGGAGGTGGTTCCGAAACTTCTGAGTGAAGATCCTTTGCTTACTGATTCTCTGAAGTCAGTTAAGAAACATGCAGTAAGTTTATTTTCTTCTTCAGAGCATGGTAGGGGATTCCTAGGAGAATTTGTGGAATAAATCAATAATGCCGATTAGAAATTATCTCCTTTGACTCCCTGTTGGTAGAACTGCAGATTTCCTTTCAACCTTGAGTGTAATTTAAAGTAGAAGAATATAAATAGGTTGTGGACACTTATTGCTATGAAGGTTGTGTGGACAATGAATGAAGTCATATTCTGCGTGTAGGAGCCCATGACCAAGTAGGGTAGCTGGGATGTGATAGAGAAATTGGAGGGACTGTGGTTAGCAATTTGAAGAGAGGAGATGTATTTCTTGCTAGAGGGACTGACCTTGACCCTCCAGTCCCCTTCCTAGGTAGCAGAGCTCCGCAATATGGCTGCTAACATGATGAACTCACTATTACCGTATCTGTGGACTCATAACATTATATGAACTCAACTATTACTATGTCTATGGACTTGACATTCTATGAAGTCTAACTATTACGATATCTCTAACTAGCCTTATTCTCTTCTGTACTCTTTTCTTAATCTTCCTAATTCTCCTCCGTCTTGAATCTTGTGTGCCTTACTACTGCTCGTAGACTCCATGTGACCCTACTGTTGCTCCCCATACTTTATGTTGCAAATCAACAACAATGAGATTACTTAAGGAAAAACTTAAAAGAAGAGATGCTACCAATCTATTTTGGACCATAAATTCCTTTTGTATTTAGGAACTTAGCATAAATGGAAACTCTATTTGGTTAGGTACAACATTGGTGATAGTGAAGTAATTGCTATAAATTTCTATAATTTTGGCAGTTACGGGAGAACAATCGTGGCAATGGTCAATCAACATTGCCAATAAAAGATGTGTTCTAAAATGATTAACTTATAACATGAACAAAAATTTACTCTGTTTATGTGCAAGGCGGGAGCTCTGCTGTGCATTATAAGGAGAAAGAGTTATGTGCGAAAACATTTTATCTTAACGTGAAAACATTTTTTTATGTATTATCAAAATATGTAGGTACCATGTAAAAATATATGTATTTATTTATTTGACCAGGAAAGATAATGATCTTGTAACCTCACAATACTCTGGGTTGGACACAACAAATGTCTTAATAACACAGAATAATTCAATCGAGAAGGGAAGAACATGTTGATGAACACGAAGCGATTTCCCATAAGAAAAGTGAGCAACATGCTTCCAAACTGAACCAACATAAAATCGGGGAGATTTGTAGGGAAAATCAGAGTGACATGGAAAGTATCTCCTTCACTGATGGTCTTGCCGCCCTTGCCTTGCTCATGAGTGAGGATAGCTCTAATGCTGGTAGATAGCAGAAGTGCGAGAGGACATAGGCAAAAAGGGAAAGTTCATCTGGAGGGTTTCTTACTCTGGTTTTGTTAATCGTGTGAAAGATCGAGTGTATCTACTAGAGTGCGGGGGGAGATTGTGTAATTTATTACTGGAGATTAACTAGGTCATCCAGTAACTCTACGGATGCATACTACTACACGACTACTAGCAAGAAGCGAAGTGCGGAAAGTAAGGAGCAAGTTAAAGGGAATGCTTAGATGGTGATTTTTCTGGAAGTTCGGATCATTGGCATGATCCTATTTTCTGTTGGAGAGACTCAGACACCAAGTCCTACAGTCGCAAAGACCTCACATTTTCTGCTTGAGCTTGGGTCACAAATATCATACTCAATCACTCAGTGGTAAATGTTGAGGTGATCTCCAAATCTTCATAAAATTCTTCTCCAATTTCCAAGCACCTAGCTGGGCTAGAAGGTGCACACGAAATTTGAATTTGAATTTTGTATCTAGTCCCATGCATCTCGAAATCAACCACATTTTGGAGAGAGAATTAAAAGATTAGTTAGTATCTGATGTTGCAAACTGTAGGACTTCTGCTGCATGGCTGATTGCCTGAATGCTTCTGCTTATGAATCACTAAGACAGTTTTCACTCTCTTAAACAATATAGAGCTACGTGATGGATATGGCTAAAGCAGTAACGTTCCCTCTGCCACTTCTATCTGTTGCCTATCAACAATTAATACATGGTATGCTGCTAAAGCTTCTTTACATCAAAACATTTGAATTTTCCTGATAGCCTGAACAGGCATCTGAAGCTTAAAGTTGTTTATGCCTTTTAATTCATGCATGTTTTTTGTACTTATCTTCAGGTTCGTCAGCAGTAATTGGCGGTGAATCTGCTTCACCGTTGAAGGTTTGGAATTAAAGCTGCACATACCTGCTTCAGTTTATCAGATCTATCTTAAAATTTGGAAGATCGTTTTTCAGGTTTGGGAACAATTGTTTGGAGTGAACATCATAGATGCTGCCAATCAACAAATCTATGACGCGAGCAAATTAGCTGATCAGCTTGTTGTGGCCTCTAAAGCAGTAAAGAGGGTTGGCTTTATTGGCCTTGGAGCTATGGGCTTTGGAATGGCATCTCATTTGCTAAAATCAGGGTTCTCCGTAACTGCTTATGATGTAGGAACGCAAACTTACTAGCTACTCCCTACTTCGTAATTTTCCATTTCAATTGCTGCAGTTCAAGTACAAGGAATAAAAAAGTCTCACCTTGATTTGTTCTTTCCAGTCATATTAGTAGTGCTGTACATTTTCTTGCATTTCAATGAATTTAGAAATCTTATAATGGATGATAAGTTTAACCTCTGTGGTTATAAGCCTTTAATTTTTCTAGACGATACCATGGATAGCCTAGATTAATCTCAAGGCATCGGAGCGGAAATAGGATACCATTCTCACCCTTACTTACATATCGTTGTTTGTACATGATGCTATATGAAAGATGTTGTGATTCCACACGAGAATAATTTTATCTCCTTTTCCCATTTAGGTGTACAAGCCAACACTGGTCAGATTTGCTGATTTAGGTGGATTGACTAAAGATTCTCCTGAGCAAGTATCGAAAGGTTCATTACAACCTTGTAGTGTGAATATAATTCTGACATTAAGATCACATTTTATTATCTATAAATGTCAGCATTTTTATAACTTTCTGACTTCATGAGGTCAGCTCAGACCTCATAATTCTCGTGAATTTTTTCTCTCGGAACTGTTTTATGTTTTCTCATTTAATTGAGTCAAAAACTCTCAGTGACATGTGGGCCT
Organism: Poa pratensis; assembly: GCA_947311845.1. Taxonomy (NCBI): domain Eukaryota; kingdom Viridiplantae; phylum Streptophyta; class Magnoliopsida; order Poales; family Poaceae; genus Poa; species Poa pratensis. The sequence continues at coordinate 3,686,030 of CAMZMU010000069.1, read as the reverse complement.
GGCCCCACCTTGTCACTACTTAGCTAAAAGCGATACCATGTGAATAGAAAATTAGAAATACCATGTACTATGTATCAATGATGATACCATGCCTTAAGTATTAACGAGAAATCGGTTTCAGATGTGGAAATACTTATTATCATGGTTGCAAATGAAGTTCAAGCTGAAAGTGTTCTGTATGGAAATGCTGGTGCTGTGCCTGGTAAAGTTTACTATTAATCCTTTTCGTTCTGGTATTGCTGACTATTTGCATCACCCAGGTAGGTTTACTATTTGTTGAGCTCTAGTTACATGATTGTTGATATCCCTGTCTTTCAGCGTTGTCAGAGGGAACATCCATTATTCTGTCTTCTACAGTTTCTCCTGGATTTGTGACGCAACTCAAGAAAAGATTAGAAGGTAGCAGTTCCTTTCTATCTCTCTTGTACATCTGTGCATTAGAGAAGAAACAAGATCATCAAACACTATTGGTCAACAAAAACTATGCTGTTAAATCTTAAAACCAACTTGTATGTGATTCCAGGTGAGAGTACAGTCCTGTATTCTCAGTGTCTCACATTGGTCAACTTAAAACAACAGATGCACTTATAATCATTTGTAGAAGTGATAATTACTGTGCAGTGACAGCCTGTATGTATTTATTGTTTGGAGTCTATTGTTAGGAAGTTAAAGTTCCAGCATTAGGCCTCGGGAGGGATATGAAGAGCAATTCCAAAAGCGAAACATTCCGAAAAATTGACAGCGTTGATGCCATATGAATATATTGTGACACAAAATTCAAAATCCAAATTTGACTTTATATCAAGAAAGAAAGTCTACTGCTATAGCTTCTCAGTATTTTTCTTTTCCCTTTTAGTTTGGCTATTATTAAACATAATTTTAACTTTTGTTGCCTCCATGTGTAGATTGAATTTTGTGTCTTGCTAGATTTAGATCATGTCAATTCTATCAATAGAACTTCCAATTTTTTGTCATTTTTATATCGTTTTAGCACCCCAAAGCCTTGTAAGCAATAGAAGTGTAGAACTGTCCTCTACATTTTAGATATGTTGGCAATGTTGTTTACTGCGTACTCTGATGATTTTATTTGGAATCATTAACTACTGTACAGCCGAATGTCGAGAGATAAAGCTGGTCGATGCTCCAGTATCTGGTGGTGTCAAGAGGGCAGCAGATGGGACGCTAACTGTATGATTAGCAACACATCAGTTTCATAGGAAATTGAAGATGTAACCTCAATTGATATAGAGATTTGCACTTCTTTTGAAGGTAATGGCTTCGGGAACGGATGAAGCTCTGCATTGTGCTGGTAGAGTTTTGTCAGGTAAAAAAAAGGTTATGTGAAGACCATCATATATGCTGTCGAGACAATATGGACACTGATCTTTTTTTTTCATGACAGCACTAAGTGAGAAGCTATATGTAATCAAAGGAGGATGTGGAGCTTCGAGGTGATACACACATTTTCTTATCATGTGCCTTACTTATATAGATTTACTATTTTTTGTTAGTGCTGGGCGGTTGTTTACATATATATTATATAGATGGCTGAATAATTTTGTGTGTGCATGGATTAACATATCTTTTATGCTATTGTTCCCAGTTCTGTTAAAATGGTCAACCAACTTCTTGCTGGGGTCCATATAGCCTCAGCAGCTGAAGCAATGGCATTTGGTGCTCGATTAAATTTGCGAACAAGAAGAGTTTTTGAAATTATTCAACACGCAAGAGGTTACTCGTGGTATGTTTCCATTGTTTAACCCCCTCACTCTAATCACTCTTGCTTCTTAACTCTTCAGTGTTTATACTTCTGCACGTATGTTGCCTGAGTAATTAAGTGTTTAAAAAAAAAGCGGAAACAATTGGTTCTCGTAGTTTTTGATAACTAACTGTCAGCTCCATGTAGGTCAGTCTTTCAGATATTCAGTGGTATGTTTTAGAATGAGTGAAGGTGGCTATCTGATAATCGATACACTTAATGTATTGCAGGATGTTTGGAAATCGTGTGCCACACATGGTAGATAATGATTATACACCTTATTCCGCTGTGGACATATTCGTCAAGGATCTTGTATGGATAACTGATCTATGACTTATGCATTGTATGGACTACTAATAACGTATCATAATTTGTGTGTCTTATCTTTTTCAGGGTATAGTATCTCGTGAAAGCTCCAACTTGGGGATCCCATTGCATGTCTCTAGTGTTGCTCATCAACTGTTTGTTTCAGGTCCTTTTTTCTTTAATACTATGTTTTTATAATATTCTTAAAACCCGATGGCTATTGTTTAATCCGTTTGATGTAAACAGGCTCTTCTTCTGGCTGGGGTCGATGTGATGATGCTGCGGTTGTCAAGGTGAGAAGCTACCCTATGTTTCAGCAGCTCGCACCTCTCAGTAGACAAAAGTCGCGAAAAATATGATAAATTGATAACCCTAATTTAACTTCTTTTTTCTAAACTTGTGTGGCGATTGCATCTAGCACAGGTCTATGAGACATTGACTGGAGTAAAAGTAGAAGGAAGGCCACCCATGCTTAATAAAGAAGATGTCCTGCGTTCTCTTCCTGCTGAGTGGCCTGAAGTTCCAATGGATGATCTTGTTTCCTCTGCATCTCATGATAGCAAAAAAATTCTTGTAGTTTTAGATGATGATCCAACTGGAACTCAAACAGTTCATGATATAGAGGTCTTAACTGAATGGTAAACCAAAGCATATTTTGTTATCCTAGCTTACATATGTTTCTGCTAGCATTTATGTTTGCCCCATTATAAAAAAAAATCGTTTGCCCATGTTCCTTGCATCAATTCATAACCCTCACTTGTAATTATTAACTGCAGGCCTGTTGAAGCCCTCACAGAGCAGTTTCTGAAACTACCAACTTGCTTTTTTATTTTGACAAATTCTCGTTCAATGATTGCTGATAAGGTAGGAAAGTGTAGTCTTACACACTTTATTTTTTATGTTCTGGCAAAAACAATTTATCTTTGGTGTCTTTAAATAGATGTTGAAGTCTTTTCACTTTTATAGGCCGCACTGTTAGTAAAAGATATCTGCAAAAATCTTGAAGCGGCAGCAAAGACTGTCCCTGGTATTAGTTATACAGTGGTCTTGAGAGGCGATTCCACTCTACGTGGCCATTTTCCGGAGGTTAATATCTGAAGTTCTTTTTCTCTCTTGTTTCTTCATTTCATTTCCCTGACCATAGATCACATCCTTCTACTTTCCAGGAAGCTGATGCAGTTGTTTCAGTATTAGGTGACATGGATGCTTGGATAATCTGCCCATTCTTCCTTCAAGGTGGGCGGTACACTATTGATGACATTCATTATGTTGCAGAGTCTGACAGGTAACATATGCAGGATCACTGTGTAATGTATTTAAATACAAAGTAATACATAACACTATTGATGTCCAACAATATCTTACAGATTGATTCCTGCGGAGAGACTGAGTTCGCCAAGGATGCATCTTTTGGCTATACATCTTCCGATCTCAAACAGGTATTGTTGTGGAAATGTTTGCTTGGTAAAAGTGGAGAGCAAGATCTTAGACTTTGCTTTTACTTGACTGTATAGTGGGTTGAAGAAAAAACTAGAGGAAGGATTTCGGCGAACCAAGTTTCAACAATTTCTATAAGTCTTTTGCGCAAAGAAGGACCAACTGCAGTCTGCAAGCATCTCTGTAGGCTGGAGAAGGTATTTGATAATGAATATATGCCATACGAACAGTTATCTTCCACTCGTTTTGAACTTTTTTGAGGATATAAGTATCCTAAATTCTTAATTTTTCTGGAACTTTTTTATGGACTTGAGAACTGTACTGACCATCAAACTCGATCTATCAATTATCATAAACCCTTTTCCTTTTTGTTCTGATTTCTTCTCTTGCTTGATTTACCTCGAGAATTTCCTGACAGGCAGTTTGACTCTTTCTAGGGCTCTGTGTGTATTGTCAATGCTGCTAGTGAGAGAGACATGAATGTCTTTGCTGCTGGAATGATCCAGGTATGATATAACGCTCCATTTCTACAAGAAGCATTTGTTGATAGTGTGATATGTCTTATTCGTAGGATGGGTGCTTTGTTTTGATATGCTATTCTTCTTCTCTTTGTATATTAACTCATCAGGCTGAATTGCAAGGAAAGCGATTTCTATGCCGGACGCTGCAAGTTTTGTGAGTGCTAGGATTGGGATCGAGCCGAAGCCACCGATTCGCCCAGCCGACCTTGGGTTAAAAAGAACTTTAGCTGGAGGTCTCATAGTTGTTGGTTCTTATGTGCCAAAAACTACGAAGCAGGTTAGCCCTGCAACACATTAAGATTCCCTCATTCATATTTATCTCATTTGCATGTTCTTTCACATTTGTTAGGTTGATGAGCTTCGCTCACAATGCACACAATCCCTTCGAGTGATAGAGGTAATTTATATCTTGGCCTGTCATACCTAAACATGAACCGTCAATCATTGTGTACACCTACTTGGATAAAATGTACCCCCTCCGATCCGTTAAAACTGTCGTGGAGATTGTACTGCCGTTGTACAAAATACGTGTACAAGTTGCGACAGTTATTCGGAGGGAGTAAAACAGTTCCAGTACTATTGCAAGTTAGATTCTTTTGTTTGAGATCATTTGAGTCGTTAGTAATGTTCTCTTCTTTACTCGTTGCAGGTGTCTGTTGAGATGGTCTCACTGAAATCAACTGAGGACAGAGACCAAGAAATCAGCAGAGTTGTTGAATTGGGAAATGCTTACATACGATCCAGGAGAGACACTCTAGTCGTCACCAGCCGCCAACTCATTACAGGAAAAAGTTAGTATCTCTCTGATTATCATATGGCCATTTGTATTGTTTGTTAAATTAGCAATACAGTGATAAAAAAAGTGACTCAATTTTGATTTCGAGCTTCTTAATGCCATCAATTCCTCAAGCCACATCTCACCTGACAAATTGATGAGAAGGTTGTGCTGGTAATGACTGTTCGCAGACGAAGGTTGTGGAGATCCCGAGGAAGCACACAACTATCCCCCAAAATCTACATTTATCAGAGGCTCATAGCTTAATCCTAATTCCTGAACTCAATTCAGATCCAATCTGTCGTCACCGGTCACCACCATCATGATCCACCCGCCTGCCAGTCACCGTCGCCCCACAAGTGACATCCGTTCCCAGGCATGGGGCCTAGCTTGGGAGATACTTTATTTTCTTTTGTTAAGTTCTACTAGGCACGCGCCAAGACTAACTATATTGGAAGACATGCCAAAACTTGTTAAAGGGGAGGATGGATAAATAATAATTGCTGATTATTGCCCATGTCAAGCCCAAAAATGCGTCAGTCACTGCTAGAGCCATGAAGCTCTGCATTTAAGCACAGTCGCAATACGAGTGGATTATCCCAATCATTTAAACTGAACATTTCTAGTTTGCATCATAATTATTTGTAATGACCAAAAGTTAACCAAAAAAAATCGATGTCTGTTCCTGAGAAATGACATGTTACTATTGTTTGTTACTTTTTTATGCCAAACAAGTATTTTATTTCTGGGATATTTCTCTTGAAGTAGTTTGATCACCTAACAAGATTGTGCCTGCCGTGTTGCAGCTCCTGAAGAAAGTTTAGAAATTAATTACAAAGTGAGTTCGGCACTAGTAGAGATCATGAGAAGAATTGATACTCGGCCCCGTTATATCCTTGCAAAGGTAACAAATAAACAGCTGTTTTCTTCCTTCCGACCAAGTTGTATTGTTACTTAGTTCACTATATCAAACTATATGCATAAGATATAGCTTATTATATCCTGCAAAATTGCCAATTTCTGAAACTGTTACTATCCGGTCAAAATGTCTGTTCTGTTTTCTTGGAACTGCAACATACTTTATTATAAATATTTAGATAGTATAACACCTACATGACTCCATGTTTCCTTCAGAAAAATTCAGTGTACAAATTCAACGGTGCTAGCTATCTCAAACAAAATGACTAATTCCACAAGTTGTGCATGAAATAGACTTCTGGAGTTAGCATTTATAATATAATTTGTTTATGAAGGGAGGAATCACTTCATCTGATCTTGCTACGAAAGCTTTGGAAGCTCGGCGTGCCAAAGTAATGGGACAAGCTTTAGCTGGTGTACCTTTGTGGCAGCTTGGCCCTGAGAGTAGACATCCTGGTGTTCCTTACATCGTTTTTCCTGGTCATAAACATTTTATCTCATTTCCATACCAATAGATAGATAACATTACTTTTTTTACTCAATGAACTATCTTGTCGCTCCCCTAACGACAGGTAATGTTGGCGATAACAGTGCTCTGGCAAAAGTGGTCCAGAATTGGGCTTGCCCTTCTAGAAGTTCAACAAAAGAACTTCTCCTTGTAAGATTTTATCCACCATGTTAACTTCTAGTCAAGGATATACATCATCATTTATTGCTTCAAATACTTAATTAATTATTGTTCTTATTGTGAAGAATGCGGAGAAGAGTGGATATGCAGTTGGTGCTTTCAATGTATATAACCTTGAGGGAATTGAAGCTGTCATTGCAGCTGCAGAGGCTGAAGAAAGTCCTGCTATCCTGCAGGTGAGGAATTTTTTAATAGGAATAATAGGATGTTCTCTTGGACAATTTATGGTACAAATTACATAGTTTATAATGTTATGTGTCCTTCGATACCATACTGGAGTAACCATGATATGAGTTGAATGGTAAATAGTTTGCAACAACTAGCTCTAGCGGAATACATGAAATACCGCACAGCTGACATGAATCTGTACCAGTGCTTTTTGTATAGACAGAATTGCATTGGTTCTCCTGAAATTGTAAGCTTTTCTCACTTTTCTCCCCCAACCAGAAATATGTACCCATGCTCCCTGAACTTGTTACTGTTGGCCACCTGACTCCATGCGGGTGTTAAATAATGGAAGTAGCCGATGAGGAAGATGACGTGGAAAACAGTTTAGTCGTCAGAGAGAAAATAAAGTTGGTGTCTTGGTTCGTCTTCAAGCTTCATCTCCAGCCGGCCCATCTTCTCTTCCTTCCCTTCTATGTGTCTACTGGTGCGGGATGCTCACCCGCCCTCCATGGAAGGCTCAAAGTCATTCAGAGACAATTACTCGGTCCTGCCACTGGGTTGTTGGCGTCCGGCACGCTGTCGCGTTCTGTTCTGCTTCATCTCACACGTTCGGTCCACCCACACTGAAGTTCCTCTGTCACAGAGGGCTCTGGTGACTGCGAAGTGCTGTGACCTCGATTGAAGCTTTGGTTTTATTGAATGCATGCTGAGCAGGCGATGCTATAATCAATTATATATGGAAAAAACTAGGCTTTAGACTGTCAAAAAAAGTTTACCCCCTAAGATTTTGAATACAGTCTTGAAATCCTGGGCCCTCCACTGGGGGAGGAGAGCGAGAGTGGGTCTCATACACGTCAGCTTGCTCTGTGCAAATGCTGAAAGGGAGTCCGGTTAGAAACGGTGACAAGTTTTGGATTGTGGCTTCAGATTTTCCAGGTTAGGGAGGAAAGTGAGAAAAGCTTAAAGTTGAGGGAGCACCATAAATGCAATTTTGTCAGACTAATTTTATTGTGGACATTTCAATATCTATTTTTTTGTAAATGATATGTATTAGCTTCATTTCTAACCATGGTTATTGTGATTATTTAGGTTCATCCTAGTGCCCTGAAGCAAGGTGGAGCTCCATTGGTAGTATGCTGCATTGCTGCAGCAGAACAAGCCAGTGTAAGAGAAACTAGAGAATATAGCATGCTTTAAAGAGCATACACGGACATCCAATGGTGTGGATAAAAATAGTTGACAAATCTTTATATAACTTGGGTTCTCACATATTACCGTTCAGCCATCCTTGATTTATGTTCTTTAAAGGTGGTCATTCTGTGATTCTCACTCAGGTACCTATCACCGTTCATTATGATCACGGGACTTCCAAGCATGATTTGCTTGAAGCTCTTGAGATGGTATGAGAAAAATGTGTTATTTTCTCAAGCTGTAAATGGCAGATCAGTCCTTTAACTAATCATGTATGAGACTAATAATTTACTAGATCTCAATTTTGACTTTTCTCCTGACATTTTACTATGACCCTTAATTTTCCAGGGATTTGACTCAATCATGGTGGATGGTTCCCACCTACCTTTGGGGGAGAACATCTTATACACAAAGAACATATCTTCATTGGCTCATGCAAAAGGCATACTTGTGGAAGCTGAACTTGGGAGACTATCAGGAACTGAAGATGGCCTGACAGTTGAAGAATATGAAGCAAGATTTACTGATATTGCTCAGGTGATTTTCTCTTCCCAACAAATTTCAACTACATGGACTTCTATTCCTGTATCAATTCTTAACTTATATGGTAAATATTTTCAGGCTGAGAAATTCATTGATGAAACTGGTATTGATGCATTAGCAGTATGCATTGGAAATGTGCATGGAAAATATCCGCCCAGTGGACCAAACCTCAGACTTGACTTGCTAAAGGTCAGGAAAATGTAGAAAATCTGTATGTGATATTAGTGGCAGAATATAAGATTTTTCGTAGAAAACCTCATCAAACCTCATCAGTAACTGTGTAACTGTATAAGTGACGCCACCTGCCCGCCATGTGTCGTCTGAGTTTGCTGTTCAAGGTAAAAAAACAGCCGGTTTCATAGTCGAAGGTTGAAACTGAACTTCGGTAGTAGTTCAGGGGTGAAAAGTGGGAATTTTTCCAACATCTTGTGAAGCATTTTGTGAAGACCAAGCAAATATGTAATGTTGCATGTGACTTCCTAACTAAGTAAGTTTGAAACGATGACAGGAACTTCATGAGCTAACCATGAAGAAAGGAGTTAGTTTGGTTCTTCATGGAGCATCTGGCCTCCCTCATGAACTTGTAAAGGTTTGATATACTGTTTCCTTCCTTGTTAAGGTTAACGAAGTTGTAGCTAGCAATAGTTATTCTCAAGTTTCCTGCCCCAACTACAATTGATGAAGTCGGTCTTGTTATCATCTGCTGTCATCGTTTAAATCCTATTGTACAAGTGATAATAACATCAGATCGGTCTACTTCTGTTTTCTCAAATTTCATCTTCTGGAGCAGGAATGCATAGATTTGGGGGTGAGGAAATTCAACGTGAACACGGAGGTCCGCAACAGTTATCTAGAATCCCTCAAGAAGCCAGAAAAGGACCTGATCCAGGTCATGGCGTCTGCTAAAGAAGCGATGAAAGCTGTTGTAGGACAGAAAATACGTCTCTTCGGATCTGCAGGAAAAGCCTGAATGCACCTGCAACCGTAGAAACTGAAGCCGCCGAAACTCCACCATTAGGGTTAAGGATCCTGCCGAGCTTGTAACGATGAACTGCCCGAACTACTTCGCAATAAAATCATGATGCATTTCCTTAAAAAATAATAGAATAAATTCGTAGTATTTGCAGTGGAGCCCTTCATCTCAGCGCTCTGGTGTGTCGGTTACTATCTTTTTTGGGCCATGTACAATGGGGAGTGCTTAGACATTAGAGAGGTGCTTATAAAAATAAACCAGATGTTTTTCTTAATTAACCTAGTTTCTACTGCACTTTTTACTAGGTAATTATTTGATGTAATCCTCTCACCAAGTTTCTTATATGTGTAATTTTTTTGAGGTATTATATGTATCCTTGAGCAGTGACATAATTATTTTGGTCATCTACGTAGTTCTCGTCTATCATCGTTAATTCGTCGCGGTCTTATGGGCTTGGCTACTGCAGTTTTTTCATTGCTAGAATGAAAACTAATAATATAGAGTTCCAAGTGGTTAAAGATCTGTATAATTTTATAGGTATACACAAATATTAAAGCTGCATATACACTATGCTACATAGTTGGCCACTCCATGTGGTGGAGAGACAAGTCCCATCCTGTCATGGGATTACGAGTTCCAATCCATACAAACTCATTATTTGTAGGTATCTAAAGCCAGAAAAGCTATTTAATCGCCCCATTAGTTGTTGCAAACGCGCCTAATGACTAGAAAATTCTTAACACGCCCAATAAATCATTTTTTTTCCAAAAGAAAAGGTTTAGGTTGAGGTTCGCCACCTAGGATCGGGTCTCTTGGCGCGTTGTTGGTTCAACGGATGAATGAACCTCGAGGCGTTCAACTTGAGACCCACCCAAACACTCCATTTCGATTTATTGGGCGCTCCACGAGCAAGTCCACACTTCTAGGGCTTGATGCTCTGTCGCCGCTCCTCCTCCGCCATGCCACCGGCAGCGGCGCAGTTGCCACCACGGGAAGACTATAACCTCCTGTGTGAGATCCTTCTCCGAGTACCTCTGCTTTCGTCCTCACTTCCTCGTGCCTCTCTCGTCTCCAAGCGTTGGCACAACATCCTCTCCGACCCCGGATTCTTCCGCAGTTTCCGCCAACATCACAGGAAGCCTCCCATCCTCGGCTTCTTCTTGTTTAACGGTCGCGAAGCCGACTTCGTCCCCACACTGGACCCACCTGATCGCATCCCAGCCGCACACTTCTCACTGTCACCGCCGATAAAATTGGTTCTTTTGTGGTTGCCACCACGACATCTGTCTCTTCATTGACTTTGCGCGGTCCTAGTCCATCATGTGTGATTCGATCACCAGCCACCAGCGGCAAATAACTCTTCCACCAGAGTTCAGCTTGAGCCCCTCGTCAAAATGGCGGGGTGTTGTGTGTTGCCGGCCATGGCCACGTGCACGGTGATTGCAGCTTGAGCCCCTTTAAATTGGTCTTGTTGTACACCACATAAGTGCCTCAAGTGTATCTACTTACCTCTACTAATCAGATTCTTGTGTATGGGTAAATATCGTATTCAAAACAATACCAGGTGATCTTCATTTCGTAATTGAAAATGTAGCGAGAGAGTAGCGTGTGGAGTTTAGCCTTCTCACTTTGTGCTGAAGGTTCTTGTAATTATTCTTTTTACCTTCTATAAAAATAAGATACGCGTTTGCGTACTCTCGAAAAAAGATCTTCATTTCGTAATTCCCAACGTCCTTGTTGGCAATGCACTTTGTTGGTTGTCTCGAGAAGCTATCATCTTTGAGTTTGATATTGGAAATCAGAGTCTTGGTGTGATTGAGAAGCCAACAAATCACAAAAATACTCTTTGGACCCGTCGGTTGATACGGACACAGAAAAACGGGCTTGGTCTTGTTGTATTTGGTAGGACTAGTCATTAAATATGGGCAAAGAAGGTCAATTCGCATGGTACTGCTCGACTGGTGATTTAGAAAACCGTCTAGCTGCACAACCTACTTTCGATGGGATCGTCGACTGATATAGCAACGATTCGTTCTATACGGGGTTTGACGAGGGGACTAATCCGAATTTTCTTTCTTTTGGTGCTGGTGTCCTCATGGTCAACCTTGAGTCATCGCATGTCTGAAATATTTCTACAAAACATCCCGACGACTATTATTTAGGATTGTGCAGCTAGATAACAGTCGTCGGGCTCTCTTGCAAAAATATTTCGGACCTGCGATGACTCAAGGTTGACAATGAGGGCACCGGTACCAAAAGAAAGAAATTTCGCATTCTTCTCCTCGTCAAGCCCTCGTATAGAACGAAACGTTGCTATATCAGTCGACTATCCCATCGGAAGTACGTTGTGTAGATGGACGGTTTTCTGAATCAACAGTCGGGCAGTACCATATGAATTGACCTTCTTTGCCCATATTTCAATGATTGGTCCTACCAATACAAAAAGGCCAAGCTCGTTTTCATGTGTCTCTAGCAACTAGCAACAGGTCTAGAGAGTGTTTTGGTGGTTTGTTGCCTTATCGATCACACCAATACTCTGATTTTCAATATCAAACTCAAGAATGGTATCTTCTCGAGACAACCAGCGAAGTGCAATCCTAACAAGGACGTTGGTCGTTACGAAATCAAGATCACCTTGTATTATTTTGGATAGGATATTTCCCCGTACACCAGACTCTGATTCGTAGAGCCAAACAGATGCACTTGAGGCCCTTATGTGGTTGTACAACAGGACCAATTGAAAGAGGCTCGTACAACACCCAGCCATTTTGGACGAGGACCCCATCTTCTTCACTGTAGCGGCTGAATTAACTCCGGTGGAAGAGCTATTCGGCGTTAGGTATTGGCTGGTGATCGATCACACACACGATGGCCTCAGACCGCGCAAAGTCGATGACGAGGCAGAGGCCGTGGTGGTGGCTCTACGGTGGCAACGAGAAGCGGAGGGCTGGGATGCAGCCGGGTGAATCAATGTGGGAACGAAGTCGGCTCTCCGACCATTAAATAAGAAGAAGCCGAGGAGGGGAGGCTTCCCATGATGTTGGTGGAAACTGCGGAAAAATCTAGGGTTGGAGAGGACGTCGTGGCAACGCTTGGAGATGAGAGAGGCACGGGGAAGTGAGGACGGAAACGGAGGGAGGGGAATGAGGATCTCCCACAGGAAGTTATCGTCTTCCAGCAGTGGAAACTGTACCGCCGTCGGCGGCGTGGCGGAGGAGGAGCGGCGGCGGAGCACCATACCATAGCAAGTGTGGTGGACAAGCTCGTGGAGTGTTGGGATGGGTCTCAAGTTGAATGTCTCGAGGTTTATTCAACCAGCAACCCGCCAGGAAACTCGATCCTGGATGGCGCACCCAAATTGTAATCCCTCCATTCTGATTTCTTGGTCGTGTTTAGTGTTTACAACAATTAATGGGCCATTAAATAGTGCTTCTGGCTCTGCTCGTCTGGGACAAAACGACGAAACTAACCCTCAGACCATAGTTTAACGCTTCGAATTTTTAGCTAAAACTAACCTTTTTCACTACCGCCAAACATGAAACATCCGCGGTAGGTCAGTGGCCTAACGCCTAAAGGGCGGCGGTATTGTCAGGGGCGGAGCCAAGATTTAGTCATAGGTGAGCAGAAGAGATTCTGATCACCAATGACACATAATGAAATCCACATATCAAAATATGTTCTACTCTTTTCATTATTGAGGTAAAAAGTATATGTTAAACCGAAACAAGATATACATTTAATCTCTATTTCTCATCCTAGTATTACTATCTAGCACATTAGGAATTACCGCATCAAACAGTACAAATTTAGTTTTTGTTTCTCATCTGATGTTACTGGGGACTAGTATTAACTGACTACTACGGCATTAGGAATTAGCTCATCAAACAAAGTAGAATAGCAGTATGTACCTCGATGATACCTTGGGAAATAATCTGGTGTTACGAGCATGTCGCCGCAGCCGGCAACTGCGTCGGTAAGGCCGTCGCGGCATCGCTGAATGCCGAGATGAAACGAGAGATGAGGGAAGGAGACGGAACGATCACAGACGGCGGCCGCAATCACAGAGCGATCGACCGTCGACGAAGCAGCGTCCGAGCGGTTGACACTGATGCGATGCCTGGCGGCGCCGCCGGGGGGTGGTGATTAGATCAAAGTGTGGATGGCTCGAGCGCTGGGTCACGCAAATGTAGACGAGCTAAAGCAACCTCGACGTGCTTGCACCGCTTCTTGGGCTTAGGCCATCTAGTCAGCTGCTAACTTGTTTTTTTTAGGCCAGCTGCTAACTTGTTAGGATTGGGCCATGCGGTAATTACCGGAAATTAATCACACGATTAGTACAAATACCCATCAAACCGCCCCTGCTGCAACCTGATGTGGTGGCCCCCTGCATCCTATATTACTGGAAAAAGCACCTCAACATTGATAGGGACATCTTCTCCCACTGATAGACTGATCCAATGGTATAAAGTATAATCCATAGAAGTAGGCACGCATGGCGTAGTTTGTAAGGAACTCGTATAATATTTTAATTCCTTTGCATTTCATGTTAAAGTGTATGTTACAATGTAAGGTAATAATACAATATACATGTATCGATCCCCAGGCCTGCCTCAGAAGACAACCTTGACCGTAAAGTCCTTTCCGGTGATCCTGCCAGTTGTGAACAAAAAAACAACATACAAAAGGCGCAGATCGATCAACTATCCTAACGAAAACCAAAGTCAAAATAAAAGGAAGAAAACAATGTGTCGCTCCCCAATCATGCACTTGAATATGCAAATAATAGCATCAAGTGACTGATTCAAGGTGACCATTGGTCAGGGACGGTCAAGAAGTACTTCGACATGGCCTTCCTGAACCTCTTCTTATACTGGTCAGGGGAGATGATCGTCGGGAGCCCATCTTTCGAGCCCCCTAGGATTCCTGATGCCTTCACCCAGGTCTCCAGCTGCTTGTCCCAGGTGTACTGCCGAAGATAGTCGATGATTCCGATCACCAGCTCCTTAGTTTCCTCGTCGATGCCAACCAAGAGGGAGTAGTCCATCACACCCACCGACTGGGAAAGGAAATGCGGCACAAATGAGTACAGATTGTGCATGCCAGAGTGCAATGAGAGGTATAATAATCTGTATAGTCTGCCAAATACACCAAAGCTTTTGCTACTATATATTATACAGAGTACTTTAATATTTGCAGAACTTATGTCATCATTGCAAGGTTGATTAGAATCTTAGGTGCCTACCCACTAATCATTCAGATCAATGCTGTCAACGGAAAATGGAAAAGATCAAGATTTTAAGCCAAGCCCATCATCCGAGCAGCCAAATTTACTATACTCCACTGAACTTAACTGATGATTGCCACGTTGACTAACCAAAATTATCGACCAATCTGGCAAGAATGTTAAGTTTTACAAACAAAATGAGTCACATGTGGTCGCAAGTTCGATAATTTGTTTTAAAGAACAGCATGTTGCAGCTCGCAAAGGGTTCTACTACTTTCTCATCAATCCCTCGGGCTTTCCTTGCCTCCGCACAGCCACTCTAGATTTGTATCAGTTTATCTAACAACAGCAGTAATAAGGCTCCCCAATGAGATACACTTAGGATGTCAGCAACAGGAAGGTAGGAACATATATCTCTCTGGCTCACATACCTAAAAACGCGCTAAATTTAGTAAGACGGACAAAGATTTCACCTCACGGGCTCTGGACCGAAGGTGCACAGCCAGGTGCACCACAGGGGCAGGGACGGGGACTATTAGGACTATATCGATATGTTCCTTATTGCTTGCTTATAATCCATGAAGTAAAAAACCCATTCCCTTGACCATGGAGAGACCCATCTATAATATTAAGGAAACAGATTTATCTTATCTCTACGCAACTAATCTGGTCAAGCCTCTGCCATGTGAATAGTACCCAATTGGGCCCCCATAGCTGGACCAGAAATTGAGCTACGTTACTTCAAGAAAAACTATTTCATAGTATAAGCATGAAAAGCAAAAACATCTGCATGACTCTTTAACCCGCCTAGCTTCCACAGTTCACCGAATTGCATATAAATTGATAGAAATCCAGCAGTTTTCAAGATCTTGTCATCATGGTGTCAGAGTTCCTTCTAGATAGACTGCTCTGTGCACCCCAGAATATTAGTATGTAACTTCCAACGTACATAACATAGTGAGTAGAGTTAACTTACCGCCAGAAAAGAAGTATCATTCCAGACAGCTCGTTCCAACCTTCTTTTTGCTTTGCTTCCGAGAAAAATGGGCTTTGTATGAAGTGTTTCTAATAGATTGAGATCTAAGAGAACCTTGTTTTGTCCTGATGTATCAGGGTTGTAACGAGAACGCAAGGATCCTTTCAGGTCATATATTCTCGATACCTTCCTCTTGAAGAATATGTTTTCCATGACCATTAACTCCGTCTTCAGTTCCTTTCCATCTTTCATGTTCTTGGCAACGACCTAGTGCATCGATAGGTCACAGTTAAGTTAACATGTTTCATCTTATCCCTACAAAGTACAAACACATGAGAATAAACTAGAGGGTACGAACCTGGTAAAGACCAAGGACTTTAGCAAGGCAAAATGGACTTCCGGAAGATACAGACTCTGTTAAATACTTGAAGTACTCAGTTGCGTAGTCCTCGAATGAATCTAACTCTGTCCGGGTCACTTGTTTTATGACAAATCTGTCATCTAGTGTCTTGGCAAAGTATGCATTACTCTTGCCACCTTGAGCACTCCATCTCTTGCAGCGACTCAAAGAACGGATGTAGTCCAGTTCATCTGCACAACACTTTCTTCTGACGGCATCAAACTGCTTTGCAAAATAACATGTTACAGAAAATTTTGCCTTGTCCACAGAAATGAATCTTCATCCTCAAATGAAACTGTCAAATGAATATCCTTGGAATCATTTCCATTCTGATCCACAGAGTTCAAAACACTAGATCTGTCCAATTCATTATGCATTCAGCACTGGCAACATGAAATTATGATATTCCGGAACAATCATGGCATGGGCTATCATACTGGATGGCTCATCATCATAAACTGGAACAACAACATCTGAAACACTTTGAGATAGAAGCATACGACCCTCGCCATCCATCATACCAGAAAGTGATAACGTATTTGTGAATGTGGGGGACAAACCCCTGCCTGTCTCTCAAGCGCCCTTGGAGGCCTTTGGGAATAAGCTCTTCTTATGCTGACATATGGATCGTCGACACGTGATAATCTATTTCTGAAATTGATTCCAGAATCAAATGATTTGATTCTAATTGGAGCCATGACATTCTGAAATGAGGAACCATTCATCAGAGCAGTAGGTAAGACTGAAAGTGTGTCCACGCCAGAGCCAGTCCATGCCAAGTCAATTCTATCAGAAAGATTCGATGGAGAAGACTCTGACTTCTCCAATGTCTTCTCAAGCTTAAGTTCATCAGCCACCACCGCATCACTCTGTATTTCACATGGGCCCAAGACAGAGTGAAGACGAGCGGAACCAATAGTGCCTTCAACAGACTGGTGGTATACTTCATCTATATTGGTTTCCAGCCCTATATGTGACACGGTTGTGTCCCCCTGTTCTCTTTTGAGCAATGGTTCCCCGGTATCTGTGATGGACGAACTTGACTGAGTATATTCTACTGAATTCTGCATATTCTCCTCCTTACTAGAAATCTCAGCCTTTGACTCTTCTAATAAGCTTTCAGGAAGCTTCTTAGGACAAGGTGCATCAGTTGCCTTAGTATGATGTTTTCCTTGGTGAGTGAGTGCATCATGTGCAGTCGGCGATCCCATACGTGGGCATCAAGTACAAGCTCTCGTCTCAGGTGGTTGAGCTCTAGCACATCTATAATTTCTTCACCTGAAACCTGAAAATGCTGTACATTCATGCAAAAGGAATCAACGATCAGCACATCATGTAGCTTACTGCACAATTTAACAGCAACTAACAAAACCATGTAACCGCTTAACTTACGTCATACTTCTTCCACTCAACTTGAATCAAATCCTTAAGATCAACAACATGTTTATACAAGCCTGCCTGCATGCTGACGTCTTCTTGGCTGAGACCGTCTTTTCAAGGCAGTCAAGTTTATCAGAAATCACCCTATAAAGGTTATCCTTCCTATTGGCTACCTGCAAGAGAAGTCAACCATTTAAATAGGGCAATAGATGTCACAGAAAAATATGTCAAAAGGGGAACTTCCAGCATCCACCTAAGGGCTATTTGTCCCAGCTTAACTTTTCTCACAAAGCTAGCTTTGGGGCCTCATGGGAAGATAAGCCCACAAGACCAGCTCCTAAGAGAAGCACAAAGCCGTTGCATTACCAGGATAGAGCGGCGTGGGGAGATGGGACAATGAAAGGTTAAGAATACACTTCACCACAACTTATATCTTTAGGTGAGCTTCAGCTTTTTTTAAAGCTGGATGTATCGCTCAGCTTGAACTTTAAGCTAGGCAAACAGGCAGTAAATTAACAAACTTATATTTAAATGAACATACATCACCAGTCTCCTCGATGAGCCAATCTTGAGCTATTGGAGAAGCAAAGTCTAATACTGAGGGTGGCAAGTTGACAGACAGGATGTCTACAGGAGAATAACGGAAGACAGCAACCATGCTTCCAGACCTGTTCATGGAGAATGCCAACATTTACATTGCCCTAAAATTGAAAAGACTGACTGCAAGAATCAAGCACATACCCATAAAAACGAAGACAGTCCCTCTGGAGGAATGTCCGCAGCAGGCAACTCGATTGGCTGTTGTGTGATTTGAAAAGCTAAGCTCCAGAAACTTCCCAAAAGAAAGTCCACGTGCCGCATCAGACATCACTACTCTTTTTGTGGAGGAGGGTTTCCATCTTTTGATTTGCACCGGAGGCATCGGTGCCACATCCATATCTTCCCATCATTCCGCCAAGGCAACTTCACAGATGCAAGATTTTTTACACTGATTGTAAGACTGCCTTGTTGATGAGTATAACATTGCACATGAGATTCTGCAGGCTCCTTGCAAGACGCGCAGCATGAACTCTGGCAACAAAGACCAACATATTAATAAAGTAATACATACCTGCTTGTAAGGAAATAAAAACTGGATAGGTTTGAGAATGCAATACTTGATTAAATAAATCTTCACGAAATATCTCCCAAGCGGCTTGTCAAAATTACCATAGAACTTTATGCGCAAGAGCTGAGATTGCTTGCATACAATTCGTCTCTGAGGCATGCAATTGATAAGGAAACCAAAATGCTCTGTGCATTATCAGATGTTGGGAAATACTCAGCGGGGTTCTCATTATGATCATGTATGGCTGTCCTGCATGTTCTTCATCTGATATATGATGCCAACCGTTGTCCAAGTCATTTTCTACTCTACAAGTCCCACCAACCATCTCATCTCTATGACAGTTATGCCTAGAGGTGCTACAGAACCATTATCAAGAGATAATCTTGGGGAATGAGAAGATGTGCCATTAGCTCCAGCAATGTATTCTTCCTGATTAAAGTTACCCCCGAAGGAGATTGTTGGTAGATAACAATTCTGAAGAACCGTCAAGGATATTCAGAGGCATGATGCACCCATTTTCAGAAGTTCTGTCACCAATGATTTGAATATCATTTGAAACATGGGGATGATTACTCAAGGAAATATTCCCTCATTCATATGATTCTCAAGTGGAAGAACTGAAGATCTAAGGGTCTTTGGTAGTATTGCACCCTCATCTGCAAGATATGACGTCTCAAGTGATAGTTGATATGCTGCAAATACAGCAAACTGCAAAGCGAGTTTGACCTTCCTTAACTCTTCATAGGATGTGCCTCTTAGAAGGACCTAGGCAGAAACATATTGGTTTTATCAGATAAGGCATACACAATATGAAAACTGACAAATAAGTAGGTCCCAAGGAGTAGTAGAAGATTTGAGAACCTAAACACAAAGTGCTTTGCAATACTCAGCAGAAAGGGAAACAGAATGGGAAAAAACATAACTGAACAAGTGTATAAGATTTAGGAAACAAACAATATGAAGAGAATTGACCCTTATCATGACATAGAATAATGATGATCTTTGAAAGGCAATGGACAGTTTATGCATTACCGTGCAGCCCAAGCGTCTTGGACAACCATCAAAAAACATCAGTGTCTTGACAGATTTTCTGTTCGAGTCCTTTGGAGCCAAAGATTCTGAAACTCTTTCAATCCAGAAAGCTTGGCATTGTCCAAGTCTGGCTGAAGTGACATTTTCAATGGATGAAGCAATTTGACCGCCTGTGCAGCGTGATATCCTTTCTAGAAGTGATCGCTTGACATTCAGTACTAAAGAGATATCTTTTGCAAGAAGCTCTTGAGCAAACATTGGAACACTTTTTTCAACCAATAAGACCTGAGGTTTTTGGGCCTCTATCTTTGCAACAGCATTTTTAAAATACTCCTTTTCCTGTACATGTCACACTTTCCAGGTCAACAATGAACATACCAAAAGCTATTGGGATAAAATGCTGTAACTGGAAAATGATGGGCATTACCTGTTCGAGAATGCTGTTTATGGATGCTAGTTTGTTTGTAACCTTTTGGTGTTCCAGTGCTCCTCCCAAAAGAAGAATTCTAGGGTTCTCATGCTCCGACACCATACGCTTATGTTTTACATTCTTAGAACAAACAACGCCTTTAATGAAAGTACTACAAACAGATGGATAACCGTTTAGCTCAAAAAATATCATGACAAAGATCAAATAATTGCTCAAAGTTACAGTGCATACCTATCGTTGGGATCCCCTGACGCTACACATTTGACTTGACATAGCTGGTGGGATCCATGCTACCACCTTTGCTTGTGTCTGGCCGCACAAAGGTAGCTGCCTGCCATGCTAATGAGGATACAATGTCGACCATGTATCCACGAGATCAACTCCATGACCTTGGAGCAACTGGGACACGAGAGCCCTGAAATGCCCATGTAAAGCATTCCTCAAGAACCCCTTATGAGCTATATTATGTTTCCCTTTGACCCCAGGTAAATCATCATCACCGTCACAATCATGGTCACCATGTCCAAATGCCTCCCGTCAGCATTGTCATAGTCATCATCATCATATTCAAAAAGCTATTTTCGAAGTCCTCACCCTCATGCTGAGGCGATGGAGGATACCATATGCCAGTACTCTCAAAATCAATTGGAAGTACGATACCGTCATGCTGTTTGTCATTGCCATTGGGTGAATCCATTGAGCTAGGAAAGTCAACATCATCGTATGCAGAAGAATTCCGCCTCCCGGAGGGAGGACTCGTCTCTCCTAGCGCCGCCGATCGTTTCATAGGACTATGTACCGGGCTGGAAGCCAGCCTGAATGTGTACAACCTACTAATACTCGTGCTCATGGAGTCCGTATCAGAAGTATCTTGGGAGAGCTCGCTGCCCGGGAGAAATACCGGTCCGAGTCCTCGCCATCGTCATAACTAATACTCCTGCAACCAGCAAAATCCATCCATTACACATGACAAGTTATGTATGGGCTCCAAGCCATGTAAAACGAAGTCAAAGGCTCACCCTGGCGTCGAGCACCGGAGAGGGCCAGGCGAGGAGAAGCGCCGCCACCCGATGGACCTCGCCGAGGACGGCGTGGGCACGCGCTCCGGCCCGTCCGACACGTCGCCGCCGCCGCGCTGCTCCACGGCGCCGTCACCTCGGCCGCCGTTAATAGGCCGGACGCCGAGGTCGCCGCCGTGGTCGCTGTCCGCCATCGCCGCGAGGTCGGTACTCCAAGAATCGGACCTCCGCGCGACGGGAACTCCCATACAAGCAGCAAAACCACACAAAAATCAACCACCCAAACCTAGCGACTTCTTGTTTCTCAGGAGACGACTCTTTACCCGAAACACAATCACACACCCACAAATCACAGACCAACAGCAGACACCAAGAGCTACGCGAATCGTTAGAGGGGAGCTAAAAGGGACCCCGGTGAGCGCCTAATCCTAGCGTTTCTTGGGATCTGCAGAGCCAAGGCATTTCCTCGAGCATGTGGCGTGCAAGAAGGCGACAGCATGGCTCGAGCCTCTCCGGTCCGGCTGCTGCGGGAGGAAGCGTCGGCGGCGACGGAGAAGGCGGGCAAGGGGTGGTGGGAGGTGGAGGTGGAGGGGGAGGCGCCCATGGGGGGAAGCTTTTGCTTGTGGGGAGAATGGAGCAAGATATAGAGTAGAGAAAAAGGCAGAGCTTTTCCATGGGTAGGAGGAGAAAGAAAAAGAGTTCGGTGGGTGTGCTGTTGGTTTTACTATTCTTTTTTTCCCTGCCTTATAAAATCCGGTTATTTTCTTTTCCCTCTTTTTTATTTTAATTTCTTTTTCATTTTTATTTTTATTTATCGGTCAAAGCCAATGGGTAATGAAAACATCCGAGAAGAAAATATATACATGGCTTATGCCGCCTTTTCGTTGATGCTGAACGGTGGTGTTTACGTGGCGAAGAAAAATCTAGTTTGAGCTCCATTTTTTCTATGTTTATTATTGCTGTTAAGATTGAATTTTTCTTGCGCCAGCGCCACTTGACATGGGTTTGTTCCTATTGAGACTTTGCAACATGTGTTGGCTGTGCTCCGTTTTGATTCATCGAGGTACGTCCTGGTGTCATTTTCGTGTCACGAAATCTTGAGCTTGGATCCAACTTTATGTAGGTTTATATTATTTTTCTGCTTTTGTTTGTGAAGTAAAAGGCATGACATCTGGTAAAAGGGGTGGGTATCACGAGTTCTAGAAAGGAAATGGAACACGTTAATTTTAATAATGAAGTTTATGTGGTTGTTCTTAAGTCTTAACAATCATCACCAATATTATTTATTAATGTATATCGCAATGAATCTGGACTTCCTGCATTCATGCCAACCACGGGGCTGGGAGGAAATCTTCCGACAACGAGCATCTCCAACCTATAGCAGATACATCGTCAGGGTGTCCGCCAAGGTAACTCCGCAGCCTTACCTATGAGATGATGGAAGCAATAAGATGAGACTAGACATCTTAGCGCGGCAATGCCGCACCTGTTTGGTGAAATTCAAATTTGAAAGTGTTGTTATGTAAAAGTTGTGAAGATTTGAGATTTTTTGAAATACGAAGAAAGTTTACGTTTAAAAATTGTTCAGTTTTCGAAATTTAATCGAACTGGGAAGTTGTTCAGATTTGAATTATTTTTGCGTTTGCAAAATGGGTAGATTTGAAAGCCATTTAATTTTTTGGAATATTCAAATGTATATGGCATGCACGTGTGGTAAAATTCAAATTTGAAAATGTTCACATTTGGAAATCGTGCAGGTTTGGAAATTATTGAAATGTAAAGAAAGTTTACGGTTAAAAATTGTTCATATTTCGGAAATAGTATAGAAGTAGAAATAACGTGGTGTGAAAAATTTAAATTTGGAAATATTTGCACTCTAAAGTTGTTCAGACTGAGATATGTTGGAATTGGAAAGAAATTTACACTTATAAGTTGATCGTATTTGGAAAATTGTTAAAATTGAGAAGATATTCATATTTGAATTATATTTATGTTTATGAGGTATTTAAAATTTTGAAGTATTCAAATTTAAAATTTGATGACATGTTATAAGTAGTGAGCATATTTTTTTTGTGTTAATGTTGATATATTTGTCATATGTCTAAATACCGTGTTGTAAAAAATTTAAATTTTAAGGAATGCCCACATTAAAAAATTACGCAGATTTGGAAATTGTTGAAATGTAAAGAAAGTTTACGTTTCGAGATTGTTAAGTGTTCGAAAATTATTCAATTCGGGAAGTTATTCAGATTTGAATTTTGTTAATGTTTACAAAATGTTCAGAATTGAAGGGCATTTGTGAATCTGAAATATGTATCATTTAGTATTTTTTTGAAAAATTGTTTAAATATCGCAAAACAATGTCTATAAAGCATTTTAAATTCTTTGGAGAATGTACTATTTTGAATTTTGTTTTTCGATACGGTTCTATTTATTTGGGAAGTAAGTTGAAAACAGTTAGTTGAAGCATTTAGTAGTTTTTCAAATTGTCTAAAAACCATATAACAATGTTTGCGAAGTGTTGAAAAGTTGTTCAAATTTTGAAAGTATTCAAATTGGGAAGTTATTTATATGTGAATTATTTTTTACGTTTTTTTAAAATGTTCAGGTTTGAAAGGCATTAAAAAAATAAAATATTTAAATTTGAAATTTGATCATATGCCGTAAATAGTCCACGTTTATTTTTGTGTTAATGTTGGTATATTTGCTTTTTTGTTTTGATGGATGGAAATTAGGGGAAAAAATAGTTAAAATAATACTGTCTTATACGTTAAGGACATCGGGGAAGCGACGTCGTATTTACTGTATGACATATTTACCGTAAGGAAATATAGTTGCAAAAATGAGGCGGGGTGGTAAGGTTTCCTACCAAATTAAAATGTTCCATCATCCATATGTTGAGAGCTTTGTGGTAACAAATATATTGATGGGATTTAGTGATATAATTGCAGATAGTACTAAATTGTTTTGCTGGATAACTTATATGTTATGTAGAGTTGTATGTAATACCGGATCGCAAAATGATACGATCTTTCTGAGAGGTTGTATTTCGTGAAATTTTGGCAGCATTTTGTTGCCAATGTTTTTAGGTTATGGATAGAAGACAGCATTGTGTAATTGCTGTAGTGTAAAACTTGAAAGCTATTTGAAGCTTTGTGATAACTTCAGGAGCAATGGTTATCTGATTTCTACTTAGTTATTGATTGCCGCGCCTGTTTGGTGAAATTCCAATTTGGAAATGGTAATATGTAAAAGTTGTGAAGATTTTAATTTTTTTTTGAAGTGCGAAGAAAGTTTACGTTTAAAAATTGTTTAGATTTTGAAATTTAATCAAAATAGAGAGTTATTTAGATTTGGAATTCTTTTTTACGTTTAAAAAATGGATAGATTTGAAAGGTATTTAATTTTGTAAGTATTCAAATGTATGTGGCATGCACGTGGGGTAAAATTCAAATTTGAAAATGTTCGCATTTGAAAATCGTGCAGGTTTTGAAATTATTCAAATGCAAAGAAAGTTTACGGTTAAAAATTGTTCATATTTCGGAAATAGTTTAGAATAAGAAATACCGTGGTATGAAAAATTCAAATTTGAAAATGTTTGCATTTTAAAGTTGTTCGGATTTGGTTTTGTTGAAACTGGGAAAAAGTTTACATTCATAAATTGACCAAATTTGAAAAGTTGTTAAAATTGGAAGATATTCATATTTGAATTATAATTTCATTTATGAAATGTTTAGTTCGGAAAGGCATTCAAAATTTTGAAGTATTGAAATTTGAAGTTTGATTATATGCTATAAGTACTAAGCATTTTTTTTGTGTTCATGTTGATCTATTTGTCACATTTGTAAATATTGTGGTGTAAAAAAATTAAACTTGAAAATGTCCACATTCAAAAGTTGTTCGGATTTTAAGGTATCGTATTTAAAAAAAAATAGATTCATAAATTATTGAAATGTGGGCATTTAAATTTTTTGAATATTTGGAAATTAACGAAAATTGGAATAAAGTTTATGTTTAAAAGATTGTTTAGATTTTGGAAATTGTTCAAATTGAGAAGTTATTTAGATTTGAATTGTTTACATGTTTGTATATAATGGCTAGGTTTGGAAGGCATTTTAATTTTGAAAATATTCAAATTTGTACGTCGTGGTTGTGTGGTAAGATTCAAATTTGAAAATATACACATTCAGAAATCGTTTAGGTTTAAAAATTATTGAACTACAAAAAAGGTTTTGTTTTAAAATTGTTCATATTTTGAAAATTGTTCAGATTAGGAAGTTATTTAGTTTTGGATTATTTTTACTTTATGAAATGGTGAGATTTGAATTGGAAGAAAGTTTACGTTTAAGAGTGTGTTTAGATTTTTGAAATTGTTTAAATTGGGAAGTTATTTAGATTCGAATTATTTTTATGTTTATATAATGGGTATTTTTGGAAGGTATTTAAATTGTTGGAATATTCAAATTTGTACGTCGCGGATGTGTGGTAAAATTAAAATTTGGAAATGTACACATTCAAAAATCGTTTAGTTTTGAAAATTATTGAAATGCAAAAGAAGGTTATGTTTTAAAATTGTTCTTATTTTGAAAATTGTTCGGATTAGGAAGTTATTTAGATTTGGATTTTTCTTACTTTGTAAGATGGTTAGATTTTAAAGTCGTTTAAAATTTCAAAATATTTAAATTTGAAATTCGGTCATATGCCATAAGTAGTGATCATTTTTTTTCCTGTAATATTTTTGATATATATTTTTATTTTTTCCCTGTGGATAGATTTAAAGTTATTGATTTTGTAACGTTATTTGTTTTCTGAAATTTGTATAAATTAGTAGGTCCCACATGTAAGCAATTTATTATTTCCTGGGATTTTTTTTTTAAGAAAAAAATCTGACAGTTAAACCCCAAGCTGACGTCGCGATGACGTCAGCAATGGCTGGGGATGATACTGCTGCGGCGGCGACGACCACGGCGAGGCCGCGCCACCGCGAGATGGGACACCTGGGTGGGTGCGACGGACGCGCGCGAGTGCGGGGTGGCAGGAAGCGGCGGCGCCGCCCCTTCTGGGTCGCCGGAGCGGCGGCTGCGCCGTGTGGACGCTGCGGAGGGAGCAGCGGCACGGCGACGTCGATTCCGGCGACGGCGCGGCGTTTTGGCACGCGAAAGTCAGCGAGGAGGGAGAGGCGATGACGGCGAAGCTCGACGTGTCCTTCGATCTGAACGGGGAGGTCCGGAGCAGCGAGGACGCGCGTCGGCGGCGCCGCCGAGCGCGGGCTCGCGCGGGGAGAGGAGAGGAGGAAGAATGAGTTGTGCTGAACGTTTTGCACGAAGGTCCCTGTCATTGTTGGAATTTGCGTATCAGTCCTTTACGGGGGGTTTCTGCAATTTTTACGCGCCAAAAGTCGTGCGGGCGGGTGACCTGCTGGAACCGGATGCACCGGGTGGTAACCGGATGACGTGGCGTCATCCGATTGGAAGATATTCGAGGGGACTGTAGCTTGCTACAGTTGAGGCCGCGGGGGGTGACGTGGAGCTCTCACAGCCGTCGGATCGCGCTGATCGAACGGCACAGAAAAGGGGGCGACGTGGACCTCAGATTGGGCTGTGGTTTCTTCCAGCCTTTATATATAGTACTTATGGGCAGAGACCGTACCATCTAGCTCCATGGAAGTTGCGCACCAAATTTGAAAAATCATATAGACTCTGTTGGAAATCTACCCTAGAGCCAATAATAAAGTTGTTATTATTCCATTACCATCTTGATGATTATATTGATATTCTATACTTTAAAAATTGTAATCATTTTTTAATATGAGATTCACGGAATCCCCGGTGACATATGTGAAATTGTAAACACCAGCCAAATCCTAGTCAGGTCTTTGGAATAGCTCATGTATTATTGATGGTATTTTTTCTGACCACGGTCATAAGTAAACCGTTGCGTGGATGCTGATAATAATGTGAGTACAATGTCAATGTAACATAGTGTTGGATAGAACCCACTAACATTGTATGCATCGGCAATGTAACAATACAATAATAATGGATTTCTGGTATTTTTTTTGTATTCTCTAAATTTCTTTCCATATCCCTCCCAGTTGGGAACCATTCACCGAATGAGTAAAAGTTTTCTGTTACGGCTAGAGAGCCAACTGTCCTCGAGGGAAAATACCATGCCACCCCAGCCTTCATGTAGCCATTTTATCCTTGTTGTCCGACCACCAGAACTATCCGAGGCACCGCGTTGTCGATCCGCTCCCCCAAAATGTTGGGTTACATGCAGGAATTTAAAATTTTCCGTAACATAACCGCCAAGATCTATTCTATGAAGATATGTTGCACCCCATAATGCTAGATCTAGAATACTTGCAAACACCGTTGCGGAAGATCTCGTGTTTGTCGAAGTAGATGTTGGTGAAGCCTGATGAAGAATCTCACGTCCACGTCGGGAGGTGAGATTGTTGTCGATTCCGTCGTCGAGGAATTACTTGCGTAACCCGCTCTTCTAGTATCCACACGTACACCGCGCCAATCCGTCAGCACTCCACCGTCTATAACACCTGCGCCAACGAAGAGAGACAGTCTTTCGGCGTAGTTTAAGTGGTAGATTTAATCAACTAGATTAGATCTATATGAGACTAGAGATATCCAATCTATCAGCGCTCCGCCGTCTAGAACACCTGGTGCCAATGAAGAGAGACGGTCTTTCGGCGTGGTTTAAGTGGTAGATCTAATCAACTAGATTAGATCTATATAAGACTAGAGATATCTAATTCTCAACACATGAGATCTAATTAGAGAGAGAGAGTGAGAGGCCACGAAGGCAATTGTGTGTTAAAACCCTAGGGGGTTGGGGGGTTTCTATACGTGGGAGGAGGGGAGGGGTGCTTGGGGAAGGGGCAACCCCTTCCCTTGGTGTGCCGGCCCTAGGGCCGGCCGGATCCCCTCCCCATGTCGGTTTGGGGGGAGTCCCCCAAAGTTTCCCTTTTAAATTTTTCCCTTTATCTCTTTAATTTAAATTGACTTTCCAAAATCAATTAATTAAATAAAAGGAAAAGCTGGGGGACCTTATAAACCCTTTAGATAAAATCCTTTAGATGTCATCCACGGCGCTCCCCCTTTCCTGGTTCTTCTCCAGAACTCTTCTGGGACCTTATAAACCCTTTAGATAAAATCATCGATTCTATCCACTGATGTCATAAACACTTCCCGGCATCCCGAAACATCTAATGTTCGCCCGTTTTCTCACACTGGACTTTTCATCCCAATACCGTCATTATATGCCTCTCATGATAACTTCACCGGAACACCTCTGATTCTCACCGGAGTTGTTCCTGTTACATCGGAGTGACTCCGACCACTTCTCGTAACCACTATAATTACAACTTTATTCTCTCAATAAAAGATTGACTCACAGCTTAAGTGTGTGTCCCGAAAGGTTTGGTAACACATAGACATGCCAGAAGTGCTTATCGAACAATAACCAACATTGGGACCTAGACGGCCGTACTGGCTCCTATGTATTCAGGAGTGAACGACAGAACCTATATACTGTGTTTCTCATTACGCCAATTCCCTTATGTACATGATACTAATGATATCACGAGATGAGACGGTGTGCTATAGTGTGATCAAACCATTCGACCATAACACATATAAAACTCGCACCGATATCATTCTCTTTTCTCTCATTTCGTATTCCCGATGTCCTGTGATAAATCACACTGTGTCTGGCCAGACGATTGGGGTGACATCGATAATACTAAGATGGCCTAGAGGATGTACCTCTCCATCGCCTGGAGGAGTAAGTACCAATCTTGAACGATCTCCGTTCCATTACGTATTCTAGTTCACACCCAAAAGACACCGTTATGATCGCCAATTAAGGCCGACGTTTGATGACGATCAAAGTGTAAGTGTCAAATACGCGGTCACTAGATATTCTCATGGTATAGGAATACAGCTAACGAAAACTCTATACAATCAATTGCTAACTTCATCTGTGACGATTTGTCTCTTAGCCAGATCATACAAATGGGTCGGTTCAGTACTATTGGCATTCCAATTCCGACAATAAACTCTTATAGTTGTGTGACTTATACAAAGTCCATGATCAGGAAAACGTGATCATCTAACAACAAGATAAGCTAGTCTGAGAGACAAGACTAGGAACACTTTAGTATTGTCTATATCTCTACACGTGCATTGAAGGTTTTCCTTTGAAGACTCACTATTCAATTGCCAATACAGTTGTAGCATAAAGATATAA
Organism: Poa pratensis; assembly: GCA_947311845.1. Classification (NCBI taxonomy): domain Eukaryota; kingdom Viridiplantae; phylum Streptophyta; class Magnoliopsida; order Poales; family Poaceae; genus Poa; species Poa pratensis. The sequence continues at coordinate 3,656,917 of CAMZMU010000069.1, read as the reverse complement.
ATTTTAATAATAAACTTTGGAGGTAAATAATAACTAAATATTATTGTCTCCAGGGCATACCTCCAACACAAAATCCATCCATGTTATTGTTTCACACATCGATGGCCCTCTATTGCTCCCGAATTTTGCTTTAATTGTGTTATGCTCCTCCCCCCTCCTCCAACTCCGGTGAATAACAGCCTGAGCATGGTAGACCCAAGTAGAAACGAGTGGGGGCCTTGGCCCCCACTCAAATATTTGAACTTCAATATAATTTGTTCATTTTAAAAGAAAAAATTCAAATTATGTGAAGTTATACAAGAGGTTCCCTCAATCAAATAATTTTCCCCGTCTCGAGATTTTGTTTGTGTCCGCCCCTGGCCTAAGCAGTGTAGCAAGGTGGTGGGGCTTATGCATGTGGTGGTGGCGAAGCTGTACAGGGGAGAGAGTGAGGTGGCATATGGAGATGGTATGTAGGACCATGCGCGCGAACACGGAGCGAGCCGTATGCACGGTCGGGGTTGGGCAAGGCAGGGTTGTGGGCATGGGGAGAGGTGGGCGGCTCGGTATGAATACAGGCAACGAGCGACACATGAGGGAGAGAGAGAAGATATGACAACATTTCAGCAACGAGCAGGGTCCACATAATAGTGTGAAGCAACATGAGAACATGATTTACAGGGAACTAGCTAGTTTTTGCTCAATTTGAAGGATACGAGCACAATTTTTTTTGGGGCGTTCTGCTGTCTACTATGATGATAAAACTTTTGCCTCGTTTCAATTTGAAGGAGACGAGCACATCGTGGGCGCTAAATTTCTAGCAGCCATCGTTTCCCTTTTTGGTCTCGGCTGTATCATATTTGCTTCTCCTATATCAATATAAAAGGCAAAAGTTTTGCCTCGTTTCAAAAAAAGATAAAACTTATTTTAGAGAACCAAATTTCCTTGATCTGCTGGGCTGCTGATCAAGCAAAAGACACCAGGGGTATAGAAACTCAAAACCATCGCTTTGAGCCCTACATATGATTCAGAATTATATATACTCGATCGTCTGAAAGCAACTATTTTGATTGGCGTCAAATCATTCCTGAGGTTAATTAAAGGGTGTGTATCTCTGTTGCAGAAACTGATTAGGAACCGTAGCACCGCAGAGGATGTACTATTTGACGATATACACCTGCTAATTATGCCTCCTTTAACAATTAAAGGGTTTAGAGATAGGACGAATCTATATGGCCTTAGAGCATCTCCAGCAGCTCATCTAATCACGACATCCAAAGCAAATATCGAGGACCCAAGCCCAAAAAACGTCCCCAGCAGCTCATCTATCGCGTCATCTATCGATAGATGATCCCCCAACCCTCGTACGTGTCATCCACAACTGGGGGACGCTGGGAGGATCATCCAACCCCAATTTCTTGCTCTCATTGTCTGGATTCGAGCAGGTGGAAAGAAAACCGTTGAATGATAGTTATAAGATAATTTTAAAATATATGAGAGAGAATATAGATGTCTAAATATAGACGTTCTAGTGGAAAATTGAGAACATCTAAAAAGGATTTTTTTAGATGACCTTCTATATGGAGATATAGATGACCAAATTTAGATGAGCTATTGGAGATGCTCTTAGAAGTCACAAAAGAAGTGTCTTTTTTTTTGTTCAGTTACCGTGCTATAAATAAACTGGACCATTTCCTTCGAAACTACTACGTATATCTAAATTTAGTTTGCGTAGAAAATCCATATTGTATTCAAACCTACAAAACAAACAAGTGTTATGGAAAATAACTTTCACGGAATGGAACCCTCCCAAGGTCTTCTAAAAGAAATTGACCGAGGGGCCTCCGCAGAAAATTGTAAGAAATGTAACATCCACGGTGACTTCTTCTTCTTCTTCTCTAATTCACACGCGAGTAAGATCGAGACAAAGCACAATACATATGTTAGTGATGTTGCCCATCTAGTTAGTAAAAAAATATCATTTGGACTATTGAATTGGTAGAATTCTTGAGACTGAAACCACTCATGCCATAATTTCTATGTGTCTTTAGTTAGTACGCGACCGTCACATCCCCTTGATTTCTTTTCTTTCATATTCCTCCATTTTAGCTGCTAAATTTACTTCTCATACTAGTTAGGAGTTGTTTCTATCCCATGCACAGACCTATCAATATAAAACTTCTGATTCTAAAAAAAATACATCTCCTTTGAACCTATGTTTTTTTCATGTTTCTATACGACTTTGGCTCTATGATTTTTGTTCATGTGATTTGAAAGGTCGAAAAATATGTCATCTAAAAAGATCCTAAAAATAGCGTTAAAATGGTGGAAGGACAAATAAAAGGTGAAAATCCATTTTTGCTCGTAGGAGGCTCCCACCGTCAAAAAAAGCATTTCAAAATTTAAAATATCACAAAAAATTGGGATGTTCATCTCCCAATTCTACATGCGCACACAAAGTTACATATAAAAAGATATTTTTGTGGCATGTGTAAAAATACTGACATTTAACAACGCTGCAAAATGTTGCTTAATAGTAACTGCAACAACGCTGATAGTTAACAAAAAGAAGGGAAATCTCGTGCATCTAAGGCATGTACAATGGTTGTATCTTAGCGTTGCCACGTAGGATGATTGATGAGGTGGAGGAGAGAGAAACGAAAAAAGAGGGTTGTCTTATCTTAGCTAAGAGATCATCTCTAAGCACAATATGTCTCACCATAAATTTAGGGATAACTAGGTATTAAAGATAAGACTAAAAAATAACCATTGTACATCATGTTTTTCTACCATATCTAGATTACATGGCGAGTGTATGATAAGATTGTCTTATCGACCATTGTACATGTCCTAATGCTTAGCACTTTTCCAGCTAAGCTATAACTATTTTTTCGTTTGGAACCAACTTTTCTCTATTTTCATGACTATATATTCCTCTTTGGGGAGAGCAATACTTTCATGACTATTTTTTTTTGCGAGAATACTAGTCTACTTTCATGACTATTGTTTACAACAGATAATAAAATATTTCTTTTCTTATGGCCATAAAATAAGCTCAACACATCACTGTTCATCATCGCAAACCTAACCTCATTCGCACTTATTTGTGTTGTAAATATTATTAGTACCAGAATTATATTTCAATCGACATGTTTGGTGTGGCCCCGCACTACTGTGTTTAGGTTGCACGTTGACAGGGACAACTTGGCGAGAAAGGGTGATCGGTGAAGGAAGACTTCGTAGATCAAGATGATCTTTCTTACAGAATATTAGAAAATGGATTAGACAGAAGGAGCAAGAGAGACGTCTGGGCTGGCCGGCGATTTGTGCAGAGGTGATTGGTCCATTCGGAGCTGATGACCTGTCGCTCTTGGATTATGTACATAGGCGTGGGCCCTCATGAATCGTGATGGCGAAGGTATCGGCACTGGAATCTGCACTGCAGCGACCTGTGTGGTAAAAGTAAAACGTGACTGTAAAATAAGTGGTGTCCGTTCTGATTAATAGAAATAAGAGCAGTTTTCAGGATATAGTTCTTGAGTGCCTCTCTGCCTCTAGGAGACTAGGAGGCATGTAAATCTGATAACATGTCAGATGTTACGTGAAATGAAATGTCAGGTAGTAGAACGAGTAATTATTCTCTTTAATGACTAATGTGATTGGACAATTTTGTGCGGTCACAGCAGTAGTGATGCGGTAGTCATGCGTGCCACCTAACGATCAGCCTCTGACTTGAGATGTAGGCTAGTACTTATAGGTCTAATTGCGGGAAGGATATATATGTGCAATGATGTGTTATGGTCACTGTCTAAACCTTATATATTCAGGCTAACAAAAAAAAACTGGTATGCTCTTGTTCTGAAAAGACAAGTAACCAACCGTTAAGCTCTTCATTCGCAGTTCGTTGTAGAATGAAGGCAACTTCCCGTAAAAAATAATTAGTACTAAAAGGTTAATACATGGCTTTTGTTAAAAAGAAGACAGACTGATCTCCAGTTACACGCTAAGTATATTTGTTATGAACTACCCACTCAGTTTCGAATTATAAGATGTTATATTTTTTTCTGATCGGATCTATATAGACCGTGTATGTCCACTCATTTAAGTCTGTATTTAGTTCATGTTGAAAATATCAAAATATCTAAATGTCATGCCATCGATGATGAAGTACGCCGATTTTGTAGATGAGGGTACACGTATCGAAAATAGAGTTAGCATGTACATGACACAATTGCCCATTGAATGTTGAATCACAGAGACAAGATTCGTGATGTATCCAGGTTCAAGTTGCCCAGTGGCGAGTAAAAAGCCCTGCGTCGTGCCTTCTCTTCTTTATTCTCTCGAGGATTTACAATGGTGGGTGGACAAGGAAATATAGACATGAGGTCTAAACTTGAGGATGCTGGTGCTTCTCGAGATCCATGTAGCATACGTGTATCTTGCGTGGTATGGGTTTCTTCCGTTTTGCCGTCAGTGGCGGAGCTGGTGTGGTGTACAACCACTGGGTTCAGGTGAAACCAATGGAATCACCAAATCCTTCACTAATTTAGTACTTATTTGTCAGTGCAAATTTAGTAGACAACTTTCAGATTACTTTGCAGCTTCTTCCTTATCCTTTACTCCGTACTATTCATTGCTCTGTGCAATAGCGTACAATTGTTGATTTGTTGTAGAAGATCGCCCGGTACCCTATAGGTATATATTTCATCATATTTTATGTAGATATGATAGTTTAGCAAAAGGCCATACACATGTATATCATGTTTGTATTTGAATATTTGCAATTTATTCACAATAATGTGGTCCACATAAAATCCTTTTTTTGTACGAAAATTGGGCAAGGCTCAGATAATGTTGTACCAAACAATAATACAGATAAGGTTCTGGAAGAGAAAAGAGATTATAGTTTAAGGCACCGCCCATGCATAGTGCTCACAAAGTCACAAAAGAACGAGTCACTACGTCAATTGCTCGTTCGCCTACTTTTGTATGCATGAGTCATATGAGGCAATCATCCATTCAATAGAAATGTTTCCTGGTTTATCTTATTATCTTGCGCTTCAGGATATGTCATCAACAGTGCATGTAATAAGTATCCCATCCTGATTTCCATCTATTATCGTGAGGCCCCACATGTCGCCTATTGGACGCCATGGGATTAACTAAGTGGGGTCTCCACTTGTTGTGTGTCATTCATGTATTTTCGTTTTCAAACAGGGCAGCACCATCTGAATAAACAAGATGGCAGCTGGTATGGTGGAATAGCAGGCACTGATTTTTTACACAAACCATCGAACTTGTTTTCTATTTTGACAAAAATCTACATGCACACATTGGAATCTAGACATAAACATGTTGAAAGGACAATGATATCGCCTAGAGGGGGTGAATAGGCGATTTAAAACTTTTCCGGTTTAGTCTTGCTAATTGCGAAATAAAACTAGGTGTTTAAATTAACAAGCCAACAATCTAAATAAACTAGGCTCACCTATGTGCACCAACAACTTATGCTAAGCAAGACAAGCAACAAGGTGATAGCAATATAGAATACTTCAAGCACGAAGGCTATCACAATGTAAAGTGCATAAGTAAAGAGCTCGGGTATAGAAATAACCGAGGCACGCGGAGACGAGGATGTATTCCCGAGTTTCTCCTTCTTAGGAGAGTACGTCTCGTTGGAGAGGTGTGAGGCACCACAAAGGTCGATCTCAACGCCACAAAGGCTCACCCAATTCTCCGATGAACCGCACCACAAAGGTTTGGATCACCTTCCACTATCGGAATCCTTCGAGGCGGAAATCCGGAGCCTTTCAACAACGATCCGGGGCGCAACCCACAATGGGATTGGGGGCTCCCGAACAGCTACAAGTGACCACACAAGGGTCTCAACCACCACACGGGCTTCTAGGGTCCAAAGACCCAAGAGTAACAAGTTCACAAGCTTTCAACTTCCACGAATCCTCGTGGAGAGCACAAACCGATGCACAAAGCAATGGCAAGAGCACAAGTGCTCAAATCCTTCACTCTCAAATCCCACCACAAGCAACTAATGCTTATGGGGGAGAAGAGAGGAAGAACAAAGAAGAACTCAACAAATGAACTCCAAGATCTAGATTCACTAGGTTCCCTACACTTAGAGGAGAGATGGATTGGTGGAAATGTAGATCTAGATCTCCTCTCTTAAATCACTCAAAGATATGCAATAATCATGGGAGAAATTGGGAGAGGGGCAAGCTTTCCAAGGTCAACAATGGAGGAGAGAGGGGGGGAAAACGTGCTTGGAAGAGCTGGCTGGCTGAAGGAAGGTGGGGGGGTATTTATACCCCTCCCAGAAAAAGAGCCGTTGCAGCCAACTTAGTCCGGAGTTTCCAGACTGGGAGGCCGGAAACTCCGGCCTGGGACAAAAACTCCGGACCAACTCCGGGGTCACTCCGGACCCAAAACAGCGACTGCCGCCGCGATGCACTCTTCGCAGCAAAACCAGATGGGTCGGAAACTCCGGCCACTGAGTCCGGAAACTCCGGACCTACTCCGGCCTCGATGCAGCAACTGCCGCCATGAGGCTACAAAGCTCGGTGGGCCGGAGACTCCGGCCCCTGAGCACCCTCAGGCCGGAAACTCCGGCCTAGGCAAAACAGCAGAACTGCAAAACCTGAAATGCAATAACTTTTGCAAGAAAGCTCCAAACGAGATGAAACCAACGAGGTTGGAAAGGTAGCGACAAGAGCTGTGGACCTTATCTCGGGGAGGATTGGAAATATTAAGGGTCACAAATATGGAGGAGATATAACACATGGGAGGTGTGGACCTTATCTCGAGGAGGATCGGTAATATTTCCAACACCGAGAACGTAACAAGTTTTCCATCCGGACTCCATTATCCATGATCTTGGGCTTGCTCCGAAGATAATCACAAGCACTACAAGATCATGCATATACACATCATAGCCCATCATGTGAGGAGGAGAACACAAGAGAAGAGTTTGACCTCTCTACAAAAGACGAACCGGTAAAACTTCTAACATCAAAAATATCACAAGATATTCAAATAAAATCCGTTTTTGATGAACTAGAGCTTGGTATGGAGATGAACACAAGCTCTAAGTTCTCACATGGATAAGAGCCAAATAAGAAGCAAGAAAGATGATATGCCAAATGTGCAAATGTTTGATCTCTCCACAAAGATGCGATCAAGTTACTCAGTTGAGAGGCCCTCTTGATAGTACGCCTTCTATCCTATAACCCGGTCTCCAAACTAACAACATGAGACCGGTAAAATAGAAACCCTATCAAGATCATACATTTGCCTTGAGCCTTCCACTTAACCTAGCTGATGACGATCTTGATCTCTTCAAGTGGACCACCTTTTTTGATTGCGCTTGCTAGCACATGCTTGATGAAGACTTCTCCAAATGCTCTCCCATACACCATTATGGGAGAGCCTCGCTTAGCTCCGTCTTCATAAATCCACTTGCGCTTCATATTCTTCTCTTCATATAGATGATGGCTTGGAAATAAACATGAATGTTCACTCAATCTTCTTTTCCAAGCCATGCTTGCAATAAGCTCAACTCTAGATGACCATTCTTCATAAAAACCCTTGAATAGAGCATTGATCATCATGTAATCTTTTAGAGTCCAACACATGAACTCCAATCTTTTCCTATGGATAAGATCTACAAGTATATCTCAATGCAAACATTAGTCCATAAGGATTGTCATTAATTACCAAAACCACGCATGGGGCAACACATGCACTTTCACATGTGTAATAAAAAATTACAGTAATAAGACAAAAAAGTCACCCCATGAGAAAATGCACCGACGCAACTTTGAATTACCAGGCAGCTCACATATCTAGATATATAATTCACAATCTGATTTGGTAAGTTTTACAAAAGAAATCGTGTATGTACTTAGGGTCTAAAACTCAACTCAAGATGTCGTCGATTTGTATAAGCTACTCTAGCAGAAGACCTAAAAGAGTATGGCCCGTAAAAATGTGGAAAGTCAAAATAGAAACCGACCTACACGTAGCCCTTTATTTTGCAAAATTCAAAAATTATATATCTTGAAGTTTTAAAATATTCTGAACAAAATCCCGGACGTAGACAATAGTGCATCTATCAAAGTGCAAAATCTTAACTTAAAATAATTCATATTCCAAACTACACAAAAATAACAAAATCTGACAGATTTTGGAGAGTTCAAATTTTGTATTATTCACTACTTTCAGATTCAGATTTTTCCTTTTTGCACAGCCTAAAATACAACTTATTTCTATTTGAGATTCTACACGTTGGTAGAAGACAACATTATCTACATTCGGGAAAAAATTAGATTTTTTTGCGAAAAGGATCATGGCATTAAAAGAAACAAGGAACAGTACAAAACATCTCAATAAAAATGAAATTAAAAAGAAAATCTTGAGATGCCCTTCGTCTTCAACCTCCAGAGCATGTCGACGGTGCGCCGCCGCTGCCGCTCCTCCCTGAGCCGGCCTGACGTTGTTGGTTGCGGATGGAAAGTCGCCGAACTGGTCTAGAAGACCACATCCGTCCCAGAGCCGAAGAAGAAGGAAGAACCGCCGATGAAGCTCCTTGTTGATCCGGAGAACGCCACCGCCAGAAGAAGTTCTCGAGACCACACCACTCCCAGAGGCTTCTCGACGTCGCCGCCGAGATGGGACTGAAGCCAGAGAGACCTTATTGAAACTAGACGCCGTCGCCGCCATCTGAGCGCCGCCCCAACAAATCTTGACCCTAACACCCAAACATGGTACCCTCCCACCGACGAGGACCGAGATCCACCACGCCTCCATGGCCCGAAGGCTACAGACGCGGGGCAGATCAGCGGCGGCGCCGATGGGAGGCGAGGGAACCCTAGTTCGCCTACAGGTGCATAGACCGCGTTGCGTGGGAAAAGCACGATCTTGGGAAACCAACGGCGGAAGGAATAAATTAGATTTCTTTTATACTCTAAAAATATGAATTCCAAAAAATTTATAATAAAGAGCTACGTGTAGCTTGGCCTATATATCGCCGCACTAAAAAATATGTAAATTTAGAAGTAGACAAGAAAAAAAAACTCTTGCATGCCCTATCCCGATCTGAATTTTTTTACAGGGGCATGTAAATTGCACGTTTGAGCTGCAAGTCTGGAGATCGAGAGGGCTCTTTTACAGGCGCATGAATATGAAAGCTGTGCGCGCAGTATAGGTAATTAACTTGACAAACACATGCTTAATGGATTGGACAACGCACAAGGGGCACCAGTGGTCGGCGCTGGGCCATGGCAGTCGACGCCGGGTCACCTCTCGGTCCTACGTGGATGTGATGTGCTGGCGGCTGAGTTGACGTGCGGTGCAGTGACGACTGACGAGGTGCTTCCGTCCGAAAAAGATAAGAGAAATCTCGCGCTAAAATGGTCGATCCCCGTCACCCGTGGACTGTTTTTTTTTGCAAAACACAGTACAACGCAGGCGTTCATATACATGCGCACACACTCGTTCTCTCAAAATATTTCACCATATGATTGTGATCGATCAATTTACGAATCGATTATAATGAATTGAGGTACTTGAATAGATATTTATTAAGTAAATTGTTATTTAAACTTCTTGACGAGAAAGGAATGTGGCACTGGCAAGAACTGCTTCACCGTAGACACATCAGAAATAGAACACTCTCACAAGTCACAAGTGACCGCTAAACCCACCGGCTCTCAATTTTAGAAAGATCTTATGAGACTATGAGAGTTAGACTAGTCACAATGGGGAGTATCATACACTAGTATCATGCATATGATACTAGTCTATGTTACTACCTCCACAATAGGTAGTAACATCTTTGTGGTATCATACAATATAACATTTATTAGTTTGTAGACTCATCTTGCATTGGAATCCGTTATGTTACGGTATCTACCTATGATACTACTATCACCTCTCTCATCATTAATTACAGTGACACGTCAGCTTTTTGCCAACATGGCATGCATGATACCACCTATGATACCCCCATTGTGGCTAGTCTTAAGAAAGATTTTTTCGAGCAAGAATCTTTTGTTGTAGGTAATGGACAAGGAACCCGGTTTTTTTTTAATGGTCACCAGGGAAAAAAACCCACCTTAATTTTCATATCAAAAAGCGGCCAAGAGACAGATATACAACAAGGGGTTACGGAGGAGAGAACAACATGTTTTTACATCATGGAGGCTAGCTAAGGCGCCCTATCGCAAGAAACAACAGACCCAGGAGGCAGTACATGGTCATTTTCCGACGGGCAGACGAGCAGGTCAGAGCTTGGCATCGTCTCTGCATGACTGAAGAAGGACGGCGAGGCTTGGGGTTTGCTCGTAGATCGCATCCGCATTGCGGTGCTTCCATTGTCAACATTTTGGTCATTTTCCACGAAGGCACACATGAAGATGATGTGCGCGGGCTCATCATCGGCAACACAGATGAGGCAGGATGGGAGAAACACCTTTGTCTAAATAATACCCATTGTTGTATGATGTGGTGTGTTGGAAAAACGTTTTGGTCGCCGATGTTCTCACACAGCCTATTTTGAGTATTGAATTCCGTAGGAGTTTATCCGGAAAAAATTGGATGCTTGGCGTCATCTAGTAAAGCGGCTTATGTCCATATACCACAAACGAGGATGATAAATTTGTTTAGAAACTTATTAATACTTCAGGATTCCTTATGATAAAACCCCAGTATGTCAATTTGCTGAATGGAGTTTGCTTTCTTACGAAAATACATTTGGAAACTTAAGATGCGACTAAAGATTAAGATCTTTATGTGGTTCCTATACAACAAAGTTATTTTAACAAAAGATAATCTTGCCAAACGTAAATGGAATGAATGCAAAAAATGTGCGTTCTGTGATTCCGAGGAGTCTGTTAACCATCTATTTTTTGCATGCCTTTGCTCGTATAATCTGGACTACGATTCATTATGCTTTTAATATCATCCCACAACAAATGTCATGAACATGTTCGGAAATTGGCTTAATTGGGCTGACAAGACAACTAAAGCGAAATTTCGAGTGGGGATTTTGCTTTATTGTTGTCAATATGGAATTATAGAAATGATAATTATTTTTTAATAAACATGCAGATGCAAACTTCTTACAGGTTATCCGTATGGCTGCACACCTGATTCACGAATGGTCTTTCCCACTGTCGGAGACGCAACGGGCGTCAATGCATTTTGGTTGTAACCGTCTGGAGACGGTCGCTCGGGATATCTACAGTCGCTAGCGGCTTGCTAGGTGTTTACAAGATGGTTAGACAATTTGCACTTTACCTTTTCGCTGGTTGATTTATGTGTCCATCTTGTGTGACCGTTGAGATGTAAACTTTGAATTCTAAAACTATGCAATAAAAATATCATGTATATCAATTGATGCAGAGGCTGGGTCATACTCCCATAAAAAAATAATGGAAAATGCAAGGTGAAACTTGCGAGGCAACGCTGAAGCACGAGGTTTTCTCGAAGAAAACAAACGTTGAAGCACGAGTGATCATTAACACATTACAGTAGTCAGTAGTACTTGAGTGCTTTTTATGGCGGGGAATCGATCGAGCACTGGGGCGAGGCGTACTTGCAGTCTTGCACAGCTCCTCTCACTCACTAATTCCACGGTTAAGCTGTCGACTTGATTAGTGGACCCGGCCGTGCCTAACCTGCGACGTCTATCCAGCCGCGTCGATCCGATATGTAAAGTTAGCCGTCGCACGTGAAGGTTCAATGACTAACTCTAATTAAAAGAATCCTTTGCTAGCTCTTGTATTATATCAGATCGGATAGGTCCAGATTAATTGGGATTAGGTCCAGATTAATTGGGATGACGAGGCGCCTCGTAGCACTGGAGCACTTCTGTTTTTTTCCCGAAGCAAAAGCTTTATCTTATCCATTAATTAAAAAGAAGGTGCCCGGTGTATTAGAGAGAGAAATCAGGACTACACAACGAACATCATGGGATGGAGCCCACACAGCACCAAGAGCCAAGCTCAACCCACCACTCCACAGTCGGCCGGCACTTCTGGTTTCATCACCTGTTGTTCGCGTTGGGGCTACTCTCCCTTTTGAGTTGTGAGCAGATCATGCTTTTTTTTTGCGAAGCAGATCATGCTTTGGAAACCAAGTCTGACTGAGTCACAATTCTTGTGTTTATCTTTGCGTATATGGAGAACAGGTCGTCGACCTGTTGGCAAGCACTGCAAGTGTGCACGCTGCCCACTCGGGTTTGAGCCTTGGGCTCGCCGAGTTGCTCATATGGTTTCTCCTATAAAAGAAAGCCAACCAAGGGCTAGTCCTGGCGGGTGCCATTTTTTCCTTTGCGTATATGAGTATATTATGAGGTTTCTGGCGAACAATTTTCACCACAATTTACATTTACTGTATCGTTGTATGCTAAAAATAGTAGAGAGTATGTGACATGAATAATGTTGCAACACAAATGCAATGATATAATTTTTAAATTCTCAATCCATGCACTTTTGCACAAAGTATTGATAAGGTATTTAAGCGTGACCACCCGTGGTAATATGGCTTATATTTATGGAGGGCCAGTAGGCAGTAGTTCGTGCTAATAGAAAATATCTTCCATTAGCAATGGCCACTTAGCATCAATAAATATAGTCTACTCATTCGGCTATCTGTCGAGAAGGTTTCCATATGGCTTACCTGTTTGGTGCTATGTCAAAGTACCATCAGTGGAAACAGGGGCTTTGGTGGAGAGGAGTGTTGGGCTCTAGTCCCGGGCGTGGTTCGATCCCGGACTAGAGGAGGGAACTAGTACCGGGCCGGCTGCTCCGACGCTGCGCAGGTCGGGTCCCGGGTTGTAGGGCACCTCTAGTTCCGGGCCATGATACCACCCGGGACCGAGGCAGTCAGCGGCAGGGTGGAGACAGGAGGGTGGACCTTTCGTCCCGGGCCGTGGTACATCTCGGGACTAGAGGTCCCGCTATATCATCTCCCACCCCGGGCCAGCCACCATTTTGAACTCTCAAGATCATCTCCATTGTTTCCTCTCTCAAGCTCAAGTGTAGCCCCATTTTTTTTCAAGATTTGTCAAGATAGACGGCACCCATCTCTCCAAGGGTTAGCAACACTTGATCCTTTCACCCGGCGGCCGAATTTTAGCCATTTCCATACAAGTTTAGCTCATTTCATTTTTATAGTGCTACATAGGTGTTTGATGAAATGGCTAAGCTAGGTAGTTCATTTTTTTATGTATTTTGAGCTCAAATTAATTTATTATTTGTGGATTTTAGTGTCGTCTCGGTCCTCACCGCCGTCGATAGCCCCCGCCATCCCGTGACCGGCACCACCTCGGTGAGCCTCTTCTTTTATCTGTTATTTTACAAAATTACTTGTATGATTTGATTGCATAATTATTTTTCTTGTATAATTTTCTTATGTTTTTTATGTATAGTGTCATGGTTTTGATATCCGTCCCCGTCGTCCCTCGTCCGGTCTATGATTCGGATGTGGTATATTTTTATCACTATTTATTTTGTTTCGTGTTTATAACAATCATGCCGACCAAATTGACATAGATATATTTTTATTTAGGAGGTAGTTGAACCGGAAATTCCAGCCGACCCTATTGTAGAGTTTTTTATAAAAGAAAACAACGATTTGAAAGCAAAATTGAAGATAAGTGAAGATCTTCGTCTCCAATGCCTAGAAGAGAAGATGGTATTGGACTTGAAGATTGCCGACATCGTTGATACTCATGGGGTCGAGCTTACCGACGTCGTCGCTGTTCACGAGACGAAGATGGATGCAATGCGCTTGAAGGTTAGAAAGATTAGAAAATATGTCATTAGTCAAGAGGCTTGGTATCATTATGATGTTGGTTCAATAGTTACCTTAGTTGCGATTCTGATCGCATTTGTTGTTGGATTTAAATTCTTTAGATAGTTGTATTCTAGTTTTAATTAATTTATGTTTTATGAGAACTATGTATTACATTTGGTCACTACTATACTTTGGTTTTAATGTGATGAACTTGTATTAATGAATATGATATATTTCCTATTAAGTTGGTTTATCGTAATGGGTTTTAGCGGTGATTTGCAGATGAGTCATCCGTGGATGTACGCTGACCGACGCTCTAAAGAGTACATGGATGGCGTGCAATCTTTTCTCAATGTGGCTAAGGATAACAAGAGGCCCAATGGTTTTATGTGTTGTCCATGCAAGAAATGTCGGAATGAGAAGGATTACCCTAACACAGACAGAATTCACCTCCACCTGATAACGATTGGTTTCATGCCCTGCTATAATTGTTGGACCAAGCACGGAGAAAAAAGGGTTATGATGGAAGATAACGAAGAAGAAGAGAACGATGACAACTACATGTACCCTGAATATGTTGGTAACCCAACAAGGGAAGCTGATGATGAACCAGATGATCTCATCATACATGATGATTTACGTGGGGTCATCGTTGATGCCCATACCCTAGCAGAAACTACACTTGAGAAGTTGAAGTTGGATCGCATGTTAGAGGATCACAAAACAAAGTTGTACCCAACTTGCGAAGATGGCAACACAAAGCTCGGTACCACACTGAAATTATTGCAATGGAAGGCAGCGAATGGTTTATCTGACAAGGGATTTGGGAGTTTACTGAAAATAGTGAAGGACAAGCTGTCGGCTGGTAACGAATTGCCCGAGAGTGCATATGAAGCAAAGAAGATTATCTGCCCTCTAGGATTAGATGTGCAGAAGATACATGCATGCATTAATGACTGCATCCTCTACCGCGGTGAGAAGTATGAAAATTTGAATGAATGCCCGGTATGCGGTGCATTGCGGTATAAGATCAGAGCAGATGACCTTGGCGATGTTGAGGGCATGGCTGCCAGGAAGAAGTTCCTGCCAAGGTTATGTGGTACGCTCCTATAATACCACGGTTGAAACGTTTGTTCAGAAACAAAGAGCATGCCAAGTTGTTGCGATGGCACAAAGAAGACCGCAAGGGCAACGAGATGTAGACACCCGGCTGGTGGGTCGTAGTGGAGAAAAATCGATACAGAGTACAAGGAATTTGCACGTGACCCAAGGAACTTAAGGTTTGGTCTTAGCACGGATGACTTTAATCCTTTTGGGGAGCAGAGTAGCAGTCATAGCACCTGGCATATGACTCTATGTATCTATAACCTTCCTCCTTGGTTGTGCATGAAGCGGAAGTTCATTATGATGCCAGTGCTCATCCAAGGCCCGAAGCAACCCGGTAACAACATTGATGTCTACCTGAGGCCATTAGTTGATGAACTTTTACAGTTGTGGCGTGATGAAGGGGTACCTGTGTGGGATGAGTACAAACAAGCGGAATTTAACCTACGAGGGTTGTTGTTTGTAACCATCAATGATTGGCCTGCTCTTAGTAACATTTCAGGACAGTCGAACAAGGGATACAATGCATGCACACACTGTTTAGATAGCACTGAAAGTATATATGTAGGTAACAAGAATGTGTACCCGGGTCATCGTCGATTTCTTACAACTCAGCATCCCCTAAGAAAGAAAAGCAAGCAGCAGCATTTCAAAGGCGAGGAAGATCGCCGGCCGAAGCCACCCCTCCAAAGTGGTGAAGATATATATGATGCGGTCAAGGATTTAGATGTAATCTTTGGAAAGGGTCCTGGCGGACAGTCTGTTCCGGCCGAATCCATCTTCGACTATTTGGACTTTCCAAGTGTATGAGATAAACGGGAATACATTTTACACGAACGCCCAAGATAAAAAGAGCACCAACCAAAATAGTGGTGTCCGCTTTGATGATAAGAGCACGAATGAGGCCACGGTCACATATTATGGTTGCATAGAGCAGATATGGGAACTTGACTATGGACCTTCTTTGAAGATCCCTTTGTTCTGGTGCAAATGGTTCAACCTGAGAGGCGACGGGGTAAAGGAAGACTCATTGTACGGAATGACTACAGTGGATCTCACGAATGTTGCGTACGACAACGAACCATTCGTTCTAGCCAAGGATGTGGCTCAGGTTTTCTATGTGAAGGACATGTCTACCAAGCCAAAAAAAAAAATAATAAGGAAGTGAATACATCAGCCGACGAGCCAAAGCGCCACATAGTTCTTTCAGGGAAAAGAACCATCGTGGGAGTGGAGGACAAGACAGACATGTCAGAAGATTACGACAAGTTTCATGAAATTCCGCCCTTCAAAGTGACCACTGACCCAAGTCTCAAGTTATACGCAGACCCTTGTCCATGGTTACGGAGCGATCAGAAGAAAGGGTCTCACAAAAAGAAAAAGCGAAGACTAAATAAGGATGTTGTTCATGATGTGTAATAATTTATTAAACTTTTATATAATTTATAGTCTGGAGGACAAGACAGACATGTCAATGAAATCAAGCGTATGGCGGTGGCGGAATGTAGTACTTAATTTATAAATTTTTGATGTAGCATCAAACTTTGTGATGTGAAATGATCAAAAGATATAAAAAAAGTAAGAAACCAAAAAATTAAAAAAAATTAACCTCTAGTACATTATTACACATGATCCAACGTCTCACAAGCGCTTGAAAGAAACACACCCCTGATCCAACATCACCAACATTATTCTACATAAACAGACTTGCTGACTCGAAGGCCGTAGGATTAGGGGGAACGGCGGGAGGAGCCAGCCCCGTGGGCGGCTGCCCGGTTCTCGCGCGCACGTTTGCGGCGGAGGGCAAGATCCATGGAGGATGAGTCTTTCAGCGCCCAATCCAGCTCGGAAGCCTCCTTCGCCTTGAGCTGGTAGGAAGTCTTTGCTCGCTGGACAGGGTAGTCGCGGACAGACTGGAAGGAAGCTGCCATGGCCTCCTATATCTGCAACCCACAACCCTCTTCCCCGTCGTCGCTCCAGTCGAAGTCGTCGTCCTCCTCCTCCGCGGGAGGAGCGGCGGCGCCTGCTGGAGGTGCAGCGGCGCCAGGTGGAGGTGCGGCGGCACCTGGTGGAGCAGGAGGACGGTAGCTGGGCATTCCTCTCCACGCCGGGCTCGTGGGCATACGGCGGGATAGGCTCCCGCGGTTGCGCCCAAGCGCGCTCTGCCGAGCACGCTCGACCTCGTCCAGAAGGCGCTGCAGCGGGCGTGGCGGATCCATCTCGTGGAGACGATGCGTTCGCGGCTAGGAATGTTGGATTAGGGTTTACCCCGTCGGCGACAATATATAAAGACCTACAGGGCAGCGCTGGGGGAGGACACGTGCCCAGGGCAACGCTGGGGGAGGACACATGTCGTGACCGCAAAGCCCGCCTTTAGTCCCGGTTGGTAACACACCAACCGGGACTAAAGAAGCACACATCGTGTGTTTCTTTCAAGCGCTTGTGAGACGTTGGATCAGGGGTGTGTTTCTTTTGAGGGATTGTGAGCTGTTGGATCAGCAGTATCACGACCACTTCGTGAGCCACATGACCCGGTTGGTGTTACCAACCGGGACTAAAGAAGCACACGTACCCTATATATAGCCCCCCTCCTCAGACAGGTTACTCACACACAAAACATTCCAGCGTCACTCGGAGAGGCATCTTTGGGCAACCAGCGGCAAGACGTCTCTGATGACCTGCGACCGTTCCAAACGGTTGCAGATCATCAGAGATGTGTTGCCGGACGGTTGTAGATCATCAGAGACGTCTTGCCGCTGCTTGGATCGAAGTGGCGCTCAAACACAAAACATTCCAGCGTCACTCGGAAAGGCATCTTTGGGCAACCAGCGGCAAGACGTCTCTGATGACCTGCGACCGTTCCAAACGGTTGCAGATCATCAGAGATGTCTTGCGGCCGGTTGCAGATCATCAGAGACGTCTTACCGCTGCTTGGATCGAAGTGGCGCTCAAACACAAAACATTCGGGTTCCCTAGCTATAACCCATTTCTTCTAGGTGGAAACTCTCATTTCGTGTATTAACCCATTTCTTCTAGGTGGAAACTCTCATTTCATGAAATTCCACCCTTCAAAGTGACCACTGACCCAAGTCTCAAGTTATATGCAGACCCTTGTCCATGGTTACGGAGCGATCAGAAGAAAGGGTCTCACAAAAAGAAAAAGCGAAGACTAAATAGGGATGTTGTTCATGATGTGTAATAATTTATTAAACTTTTTATAATTTATAGTCTGGAGGACAAGACAGACATGTCAATGAAATCAAGCGTATGGCGGTGGCGGAATGTAGTACTTGATTTATAAATTTTTGAATTGATTTTAAATTAAGCGTATGTAGTACTTAATTTAAAACCAAGCGCATGTGATACTTCATTTTAAACCAAAACAGAAAACAGGAAAATGAAAGCAATTTTTACTTAATTTAGACAAGTAAATCAAAAGATATAAAAAAAGTAAGAAACCAGAAAATTAAAAAAAATTAACCTCTAGTACCGGGCCGTGCGACCACCCGGTACTACAGGTCCACTGGGCTTGGCGCGCAAATTTTCGCGGCCCTGAGGGACCTCTAGTACCGGGTGGTAACACGGCCCGGTACTAGAGGGTCTCTAGTACCGGGTGGAGCCACGGCCCGGTACTAGAGGCCTTTTTGGCGCTACTTCTAGTGGCTCGGGCCGAAAATTTGCCCAAGTCCAGCAAATCGACGCTCCGCCTCCGGGCTCCAGACGACGCCGCCCCCTGCGCCGCCAGGCTGCCGGATTTCGTTCCGCGCCGCTGCCGCCCTCACCGTGGGTCGCCGTCCTGCTCCTGCTCCGGGCGCGGCCGTCCCCGCTCTTCCCCCGAGCAAGATCGTCGTCCCCGAGCAAGCAAAGCTCGCCCCCGACCCACGCGGTGAGCTCGTCCCCCCGACCAACTACTCTCTCCCTCTCTCAGATCTAGCGCGCGGCGGCGGCGGCGGACCCTAACCACGGGGCCGGCGCCGGAGTTGGCAAACAAGAACAAATTTTTAGGGCCTAAAGGGGCCGATTTCATTATAGTTATAGGCCACAACCGGCCGATTACATTTGGGGGGGGGGGGAGGCCATTGATAAGGCCATTACATTGGAGGGGGGAGGGTCGCCGGTGCCGGTGCCGCCTAGTCGTCGAGGATGTAGAAGGGCGGCGGGGTCCAGAGATGCTCCGGTGGCGCCTGCTGTGGTGGCGCCTCCTGCTGCGGTGGCGCCTCCTGCTGCTCCGGGCGCCTCCTGCTCCCGTGGCGCCTCCCAGCTCCCGCCGGTAAAGACCCAGGACTGGCCAACGAGGCCGGTGGGCAGAGGAGGCGGCGGCGGAAGGTCCTGCTCCTGCTCCTGCTCGCGTTCCATGGCGTAGTGCCACGGCTCGACCTCGTCCGGGTCGTACTCCTGCTGCATTGGCGGCGGCGGCGGCCGGTCCTCACCTTCTCCCACCTCTTGATCTCGTCCTCGACGAGGGTGCGGTTGGAGGCCTCGTAGGCGGCCTGCATCTCCGGGTCGTCGTCGTCCTCGGGGACCTCCTCCTCGAACCACAGCGGGTCGGGCAGCGCTGGGTAGGCGGATTGGACGGCGCGGGGCGCCGGGGCGAAGTAGGAGTGGCGGCGGTCCTCGTGCTCGTCCTTGAGCCACTGCTCCCAGTGAGGGGAGTCCGCCGCGTAGACGGGGTCGTTGCGGAGCGCCGGAGGGAGGAGGCGGCGCCGGCGCGCGATCTCCCTGTCCAGTTGCCTCCCAGGGAGCGGGACCGCCGGCACCGGAATCCTCTGCGGGTTCAGGTGCCAGCCCTCGGGGAGGTGGACGTCGTGCCACTCCAGCGTGGCGGCGTTGTCCCAGTGCCACTGGCACTCCGGCTCCGGCACGTAGCGCCGGCGCCGGATCCTCCTCCCTCCAGCGGTGGTGGTGGAGGTTCGTGGCGGCGCGTCGGGTGCGTGGGCGACCCGCACCGGTGGCGCGGTCCTCCGCACGCCCTGCGGAACGACGCCCAAGGCCACCGGCGGTGGAGGCGGTGGAGAAGCGCGGCGACGGTTGGAGGACTCGCCGGTCTCGTTCTTCGGGGACTTCCCGAACCAGCGCGACATGGCGGCGAGGGCACTGGACGGGCGGAGGGGAACCGTCGGGCGGAGGGGAACCGTGGGGGGGAGCGGAGTGGAGTGTCCACATCCGCACGGGCGCGTCCCTTTTTAAAGACCAGGACCGTCGGGTGGGCCAGCGCCCGAGTCGCTGGCAAGTGGGCCAGGAGCATTGACTCCGGGTGGGCGGGGGCTGTTCGTGCTCCGCATTGACCACGGGGGGTGAAGGCGAGGCGGCCGGGTGGGAACACGAGGCGGGGAGGTGAAGACGAGGCGGGGCGGGAACACGAGGCAGGGCGGCGGGGTCAGAACTGGGTCGCTGGCGGGTGGGCCAGCATTGACCACGCGTGGCCAGTGGGCGGTCACACGTGGCGGTGGGGCGGGTAGGCGCTGGCAGGTGGGCCAGCGATGACCACGGTGGCCACCTTTGACCAGGTTCTGGCCCAAATTTGGGCTGGGCTGGGATTGGGACAGCAGCCTAAGTTTTTTTTGAATTTTTTTTCTTTAGATGCAATATTAAATTGTTTTTGTTGCATATTTGTATATTGAATTATTGTACTAATGCTATTATTGTTTTATCTTTTTTTTGTATTAGTTAAACAATGGATATCGATGCTCCCTTCGCAACGAGAGAAGGGGAAGAAGAGCTACTTTCCTACATTTGTGAACCCGGTGAATTTCGGCATCCCGCAGAAGGAGCTGAAGATGAATTTCGGCATCCCGCGGAAGGAGCTGAAGATGAGGACTCGGAAATTGGTGGACCCACGCCGTCTGGCGAGGTATATTAAGCCTATGTTGAGCAGATGCAATAACTGATTTGTGCATATATATGTATTCACACATGTTTCATATTTTTAGACCTCCGCATCGAACCAAACCACTAAACGAGGCCATGCCCAAGGGATGGGCAAAGATGAGCATCTCACAATTGACGAGGTGAATGCAACTACTGGCCAACCACTGGCACCCGTGCCGAACGCAGTTAAGTTTGTGCATCAATGCGGAGTCACTGTCAGGGACAACGTTTATATCAGCACTCAGGAATGGATTAAGCCAAAGTTAGAGGGAGTTAGTTACGTCGACAAGAGAACCAAAGATGTGCTTTGGAACAAGCTCATTGCACATTTCACCCTACCGGTCTTGGAAGATGAGGTGAAGACAAAAAAAATGACGGACAAAGTCAAGCATTTCGCTCTTAAGAAGATGGCTCAACAATTCAATAACTACAAGAACAAATTATTCCGTGAGTGGGAAGAAGATGGGAAACTTCCGGATTTCACCGGCACACGAGAGAGGCAGCGGCCTCACTGGCCTGCATTTCTGGAGTACAAGAAATCAGAACGAGCTAAGAAAAGGTCGCAAACGAATAAGAATAATGCAGCGAAAAAGAAGTATCACCATAAGATGGGGCCAGGTGGCTACCGAGTTGCCGAGCCTAAGTGGGAAAAAATTGAGTCCGAGTTGCGTGCAAAAGGGCTCACCCCGGTCACAGAGGAATGGGACAGAAGGATAAGGAATTGGCTACTTGCGCATGGAGGGGAGTATGACATGGAAACAGGGGAGTTAATAATTGATGAAAGCAAAGTAGTCAACGGAGCCCAAAAAAAATTATTGACTTAATTGCCAAGTCTAAAGAGGGAAAGTTTATTTCCGACAGAGAGAAGGACGAGCTGTCAGAGGCCCTCGGGACCAAAGAAAAAGGAGGATCAACACGAGGCTTAGGAGAAGTGCCGTGGATTGAAGGGTTTCCCGAGGACCGTGCCTCTTATAGAAGCCGATTGAGAGCAAAGAGGAGGAAGGAGCAGCAGGAATCAGACCGGTTGATGATCTTAGAAAGAAATCATGACCAGATGGTTGCTCTCTATAAGGAGCAGCAGAAGCAAATAGATCAAATGCGCGAGCAAGGGGCGCCAACTCTTCAGCTGGAACAAGCGAGTCAAGGCGGCCCATCGCATCGCAGAAGCAGCGTGGCTTCCTCGGTTATGGTCGGTGATGATGAGACAAGTTACCCCGTGGATTATATCACGGAGAAAACAACTTGTGAGCTGCATGTCCCAGTATTTAACTTATCCACGAAGGTGGCGGACGGCTATGCATTCTCCATTGACTCTACAGCATCGTGGCTTGGCAATGCCATTCCAGATGGATATGCTCGTGTCGGCGTGGATCAAGTTGTACAAGGATATGAATCACTGAACCTTGAGTTCCCAAGAGCTGATGATGAGTCGGTGCTAGGGGACGTCGTGGGTGGTCTAATTCTATGGCGGAAGAAATACATCAAGTTTGAAGGCTGGGCGCCAAGGCCACCATCGTCTCCGCCAATTCACGATTCACCACCTGATGACGATGAAGGGGACGACAACCATCAGTCGCCTCCGCATCAGTCGTCTCCGCCGCCGCGTGCGCCGACTCCACCGCCGCGTGAGCCGACTCCACTGCTGCGTCAGCCCACTCCGCCTGCATGAGCCACTCCACCGCCGCATGAGCCGACTCCGCCGCCGCATGAGCCGACTCCTGAGCCCCGACATAGGAAGGGCGCCACTTCGTCGTCCATGGGATTCGGGCGAGACCCCCGACGTTCGCCCCTCCCAAAAGTACCCAAAAGCCTTGACGACCTCAGAGCTTGCGACATGACTAAAGAGCAATTGGATGCGTGGGTGGATGCAGACACAAAAAGACAGCTTGCACGGAAAAAGCCCGAGGAAAAGCAAACATTTACTGCAAAGGAAAACAAGTGGGCTATTGGATTCATCACGGAACCATCGCAATATGAGAAAAATAAGCCAGATAACTATTTACGAGCTCTGAGTAAAAGTAGTAGCTCTCCCAAGACGAGAAGTAGTAGTGCCAGAGGGAAAAGAGACGTTGCCCAGCTCGGACAACAGGCAAACCAGTCGATAGCCCCGCTCGTAGTTATACCCAGTGGTCATGGCTCCGTGACGGACCTAATTCCTACTTTATCCTTGAAGAAGGACTTTGCTGCAGATGCTGGTATTACTCTTGCTCAACTGGACAACGAAAATCTCTTTCCGTCTGATGTAGATGATTCATGGAAATGGAAATGGGGGAGGTCCCTGCTGCGAGGTGATCAGATAAAGTGTCTACCGACATGTATGCGACAACTCCATAGTTGGTACATGAAAACCACAAAGGAATTTGATGACTTTTTGATCTGTGTGAAAGTTACAAAAAATCATTTCGCGGGTGAAGACATGTTCACAATTCAGCTCGAAGAACTCTGGTACTTATACAACCTTGACTCCCTCGACTTGGCTCTCGTCGGTGCCTACTGTCTGTAAGTGATTCAATTCATTTATTTCCAAAAAAGATAAAGTCTTTAGCTCTCAGCTCGTTCATTGCCATCGCTAATTATGCTCACTACGGTATTATGCAGAATGAAGAGTGATGAATGTGGTAGAAAGGGCATCTATGGCTTTGGGTTCGTTAACCCAGTACGAGTTAATGCAAGGACACTAAAAAACCACGTGAAGGACACGGAGAAGAACTTGCTAAATGCCCTAATGAAGCAACATTTCAACACGGAGATAATGTTTCCTTACTTCTTCAGGTAAGAGAGTGTTACTCGCTTGTACAAATTAAGTGTAACTGATGAGTTACTGACGTGTATATAATCATGCGCAGCGATCATTACATTCTGCTAGTCATTGAAGTTGATAGATCAAGAGTTCAAGTCTACGACTCATTGGACTGGCCTGAGGAGAGGTACCAAAGCATTCTAGATACGCTCCAAAGGTAATTTCAAACATTATCGCACTATATCAGTCTCTCTTATTGATTTCAGAGATATCAAGCAACTAATAACTCATTTATTCTTTTTTTTGCCCGGCAGGGTTTGGAAACAATTCAAAGCGAGGACAAAGGGTTCAGGTTCATTTGAAGAACAGCTGACTTTTGTTCACCCACAGGTAGGTAGTACGGTCTAGCTAGGTTCGCGCATCTCTTTATTTATTGTTTTCAATACCACTATATGTTGACTATGATTTGATTGAATTCTATTCTCGTAAAGTGGATCGAGAGGCAACCACAGGGGACCAATTTCTGTGGATATTTCGTTTGCGAGTGGATTCGTCGTTCGGTCACTGAGCGGGACCCAAAGAAATTTTAGACGTACGTGAACAATCATATTCATCAATTGATCTCCAGTGTCATTCATAATTTTTGATAGTCATGATTAATATTCGTATTGATCTCCTTCTTTTATAGGCAGAGCCATTGCGCGAGAGTATGCCACTAAAGAAGCGCTTTCAAGCACTAGCAGAGGAACTTGCGGGGTTTCTGCTCAGCGAAGTCATACCTACAAAAGGAAAATACAATGGAGAATAGCGGTGAAGTCCCGGTTATGATCTCCCGTGTAACCGAATAGACGGGCTCTAGTCCCGGTTATGATCTCCACACACGTGTAATCGAATAGACGGGCTCTAGTCCCGGTTATGAGCACCTCCATGTAACCGGATAGACGTGAACATATTTTTATTTATGAACATTTTGATATGTTATATGTAGTTTCTGTTTTTAATTAATTAAACGCATATTTTTTTGCACCATTTCAATATTAAATTGGGAGGAAAAACAAAAAATTACAGCTGCCACGTGTGAGGTCCTTGGTCCCGGGTCGTATGACCAATCGGGACTAGAGGTCCTCCACCACGCCCGCGCCTCGGCGGCCACGTGGGAGCCTGTTGTTCCGGGTCGTAACGGACCCGGTACTAGAGGGGGGGGCCTCTAGTGTCGCCTTGCTAGTCCCGGGTGGACACCCGGTACTAGAGGCCCTTACGACCCGGGACCAGTGGCCCTGTTTCCACTAGTGTACTAATATACTAGGGAGTAGTAGGTTGCTGTTAGCTGTATTTATCGCATGGATATCCCATGCCGCTACAGTAGAGAGAGGCGGAAAAGGAGGCGACCGCGCGTGCTTGCTCCCGCCGGCGAATCCGCCGCTCCCCTCTGCCTCCGACCGCCGTTCAGGCGCTGTGAGGTAGGGGGGAGCCCCGGAGGCTGCCGTGCGAGTATAGTTAGGTGTAGGTGTTAGGTGTGCGTGCCCGGACGGCGCTGCCGAAGACGGAGATGGTGGCATTGGTGTGGTGGGCGTGGTGCTTCCCCTCCTTTCTCCGTTCCGACCTCGGTGCCGGGGAGGCCGTGAAGCTTCGTCGGGCGCTCTCCTCCTCCCTTGCTTCGCCGGCCGGCCGTGGCGGCGAGGGGAGAAGCTGAAGGTGGTCGGGCTTCCGTTTTTGTTGCAGGTGGTGCTGCTGGTCTCCTCTGGTGTTTCTGCTCTGGCCTGCCGTGGTGGTGAGGGGAGTGGGCTCTGGAGGTGGTGTGGTGTTGGTGCTGGTGGTCTTGGTCGCCGGCGTCGCGGCTGGAAGTTGGGTGGAGGTGGGGAGATGGCGCTGCGGCCGTGGTCGTTCATCGAGGTCAGATTCCGGTGCTTCGCGGCGGTTGGATTTTGCGGCCTTCTACAACGTGTGGGTGTGCCTTCTTCCCAGCGGACGGTGGTACGGCGTCGTCGCCGGCGACTAGGAGCTTTGGGTGCGCTTGAGGATCCAATCGAGTTTCTTCACGATGGCTTAGGGTGCTTTCTGCACTTTTATGGGGTTTCTTTGTAATTTTCTGTTCTTTGGGGACCTGTCTGTAAAGTGCTGAGCCTCCTTTTATATGAATTGGATCCTTCCTTTCAAAAAAAAAAGTACTAATATACTAGGCACATATTTTGTTCTCATACAACCGGTAAGCAGACCAAGATCCACACTTCCACTACCAGCAAGATGATAGAACAAACATCATCCTAGCTAGTGAAAACAGAATAAGGGCCTCTTTGGTTCACATGGATTGAAAAACACAGAAATAGAAAAAACGTAGGAATAGAATGTTATGACATGTGGAATCATACATGAACTGAAAAGGATTCAGATGCCACATACATACATTGGTGAGAAACGGTGGGGAAACATTAGGAGTGAGTGAGAGAAGAAAGTAATATCACAAACCGTCTGCAAACCACCTCCCTCGCATGGGCAAAAACAAGTTTAAAACGCCGGTGATTTGCATGCACTATGACCTCCATCCTATCTACAGTCCCGAGCCCACCATTCCTTAGCTCATCGGTCAGGAGACAGATGTCTAGTTGTCTCCCTAGTATGTAATTACTCACTCCGTTTCATATTAGTTGACGCACATTTATCTAAATACAGATACATTTAGACACGTTTTAGTGTTATATACTTTCATATCTAGACAAATCTGAATCAACTAATACGGAACGGAGTGAGTAGATTAAAGATTCTGTCAATTAGACTACGCACCAACATTGTTGGCAACCAAGCTCCGCACAAAGTTTCAACATAAGTACATGCACTCTGCTTGGTTAGCATCTTGGGCACGACGAAGAAGAGGCGTGGTTCATGCATTTTAATGCTTTTTCCCATCGTGCGTTTTTTTTTGGTTGAGAAACACCTCCAGCACAAGCAAATTCCAGAGGGCCTTCCACTTTTTTGTTTTTGTTTTTGCAGAAGGCCTGCTAGAATTGCAAGGGTGAGTTGGGCGTCAAACTGAGCTACAGAGGACGCCTGGGAGTGACGAAAGATGGCCACAACAGACACATTTTCTCAGCCCATACACCATTCATTCGGTGAAACCCTCCGATTGGCCTATTTATAGTTGTGACGGAAGGGCCCATTGGTAAAGTTGATTTTTTAGGGTTGGTCAACCTATTAACTGGCCTGCTAACTATTACCTCCGTTTCATGACTTTTTTAATCATGATTTCAGTTTAAATTTGAACTTGAACTAAAACCACGACAAAAAGAATATGCGACAGAGTGAGTAGTTTTTATTTCCTCGGTACACAGCCGCCGGCTGTTGAGAAAAAAGGACGAGAGAAAAAAACAATTATATACTCCACTCATGGCAATTCAAATGTGCATATAGGAGGACATGCTCTGATATAGATATGTTTTCAAATGTCATTAATTTCATGATGGAAGTTGGAAATGTAAATTTCAGTCTTTTGTGTGCTTGTAAACTTCTACAAACAAATTATGAAATCTAAAATAACAAATTTAATGCTACGACATTTGCTTTTTCAACTTTTTCCCATGGTGCAACGATGTTCCTTTTTCATGAAACTATACAATGAACATAAGCATATGTTCTTATTTTGAACTTTCTAAACTTTAATTTCAACTTTAATTTTCATCACGATGGACATTTTGTTTCTCTAGAAAGCAATGTGATATTGCACTAAGCATTTTTATGGTCTTTATTTTATCTTAAAATATTATCTTCCATGATTATTCTTCAAATGCAGGCTGAATTCGTCATTTTTCTGCATCCTAGACCCATCAACCCTTTACTATTTAGATTTTTTACGGATAAACGTAATAGCTATCTCTTGTCATGGTATGCCTATCTCTTGTCATTCATGTCTCACAAAGTTCCTGCAACAGTCATGAGAGAAGCGGCGGCGTCCGATCCTTGCTTCCATGTCAGACGTCGTCCGGGCGGCAGCGGTTATGTTTCATCAAATGCAGTAACCATTATTTTGCTGCAACCCAGTATATATTTACAAAAATCATGACTAGATGGAGAAGCGGGTGCAGCAAAGTTGGAGACGAGCCGTCGACGTACGTGTTGGCAACGCTCGAAGGGTCCCATCTCCAACGTCATGCACATACAGTATAACTTATGTAGTTTACACGTAAAGCTCCATATACATCTCCTCTAAGCTTGAGCTAACTACAGGTGCAGCGTGTAAAAACAGAGAGGAAAACGACACTCCATTGCCGTTCGTCTGAAGAAGCGGCGAGGCAGGCGGAGGCGGCCTCGTCTCATACTCCGGCAAATCTGTGGTCGATCTTGTAAGAAAATGACTGGTGAAGGCTGAAGCATGCGGCGTTAATTGCAGACTGTTGTAGCTCCCCACGTTTCAACGCAGGAAACAGTCACGCGATGATCTCGTCTGGCAAGGCCACGAACCGCGTTCGCTTCTGAAACACCACAAGAATCACATGAGAAGATGTCAGCAAAAAGCGACAGGTAACTCGTTCTAATCCAACTGTTAATTCATCTGTTCACGCATTAGTATTTAGTAGGAGAAAACGATATGCCAAGATTGGATCAGCTAGTGCAGATAAAGGGAATATCGCGTGACGACGAAGGCATTAACAATAATGCACTTGCCAAATAACAAAGCAAAGGAAACGTTATGCTGATGCAGCACACGTGAAAATGATTTGCTCAATTCCCATGGTGATAAAATTAACTTCAATGACTTAATATCCTACTACTATGACGACGAAGGCATTAACAATAATGCACTTGCCAAATAACAAAGCAAAGGAAACGTTATGCTGATGCAGCACAGGTGAAAATGATTTGCTCAATTCTCATGGTGATAAGATTAACTTCAATGACTTGATATCCTACTACTATGTCATGTATTTATCGGAAATATAAGTATTATACTACTCCCTCCGTTCGGAAAAGGATGTCACAAAAATACCATGTA
The DNA here is from genome assembly GCA_947311845.1 of Poa pratensis. Taxonomy (NCBI): domain Eukaryota; kingdom Viridiplantae; phylum Streptophyta; class Magnoliopsida; order Poales; family Poaceae; genus Poa; species Poa pratensis. Next base: position 3,628,430 of record CAMZMU010000069.1, on the reverse strand, counting down.
ACGGTTGCCTGCATCTGTCTAAGCTAGTTTAATGGTTGATTTTTACCGGGTTGACATTGTGGTGCTCAATAATGAATCAAAACAGTAGGTTGCTATACATTAGAGACGGTGACCGCAAAGAATCGGCCCGAGGTACACTTATGGAGTATAATTCCGATCGAGCCACTTGTCCTGGTATGATCCTTGAAATTTTCTCGAATTGGTTACGTAGTCAGACATATGACTTCCGACGTATTTGTACTTCCACCATAGAAGTATATTAGCTATACTCAAGTCCGTTTAATGTTTTGACATGGGAAGTTAAAGATCATCCTGGGTACGCAAACGCATAGACTTTCTACAGATCTTACTGTAGATTAAGTTCTAGTAATTAGACACGTAGAAGGAACATCCACCATGGCTGCTGTGCTGAATCCGCAGATAAAGGATGACTATCCATAGAACGGCATGCTACTTTTTGTCTTTTTTTGTGGAGGGAGAATGGAACGCAACTTCGATGCAACAGTTCTAGTTGGAAGTTGGAACAGAGCTATTGCCTTGCTCTGCAGAAATATCTGTTGACAACACTGACTGATGGAAAGTTCAGAGATGCTCTCTCTGAATCTTCAGCATGACAAGTATTTTCTATGGTACATCTGCGACCGCTGTATATGCTGAATCCGCAGCCAGAACGTGAGACTTTTGAATGGTCGCATGGTTCCAGATGTACAGATCGAGTATGACAAGCAAACTGTATTTTGTATCATTGGGCAACCAGTCAAATTCTTGAATTGACGGCGAGCAACTAACTAACTAACGTTTCAGGACCAACTTCAGGCACGCTACTTAACAGTTAAGACGCATCTGCATCGCTTCGTTAATTCGTGCGAGCATCCTTTTTCTTCTTCCCTTATACTCCGTATGGTGACTCCTAGCGATGTACATGCTCAAGGAAGGAAACATCGTCAGCTTCTCTTTGGGAGCTGTCCGTGCGAAAAGAAACTGTTGATTGTTGCCGCCTCCTAAATTTCGGTAGCTCTTTAACCAAGTTTATTTTCCAAAAAGGAGCGGCGTCTGCCGCGATTGCTGCACACAACCATTCACTTTTGCTAAGTATTATATTTGCTTTATTAAACGGGTTATTCAGTGTTGGAGGAGGCGACGTTTCAGCGAGACACCTGCGGAGACTTCGTCAACATCGAAACTTTGCGAACTCGGTGCGGTAGGCATGTGTTCATGTAAGTGCGCATCTACGTTGTACCATTGAGTTCTTGAAATAAATACTGGTAGCAGTAGCAGATTAGTTATGTTCAACATGGATTAAACGCATAGACTTCACAAATGCCATGGCATGGGGCATGGAGTGCGTCCCCAAGTGTTAGCAAGAAAAAGGACATTGGGTGTGAGGTGTCAATTCCTTTGCGCGCGGAGGAGACAACTGACTTTTTTGTTTTTGAAAAGCAACAATGAAATGCAAATGAAACAAAAAGCAATACAAAAGGACCAACGTATACCTATTTTTGTTTGTATAGCTATCAATATGTTTCATTCAGGCCATAATAGTTATATTTAAAAAGGAATTAATAAATAAAAACTTTAAAGGAAGCAGTGCATTACCTCTTTCCGGCTGGCCTTGACGTCCGGCGTGCGGGCCATCGAGGGCCACCTATCCGGCGTCTTCGCCATATTCCCGGCACCCCGCTCCGGCTTGGGCATCATGAACCTGGACCCCCAGTCGGGCGTCCCGGCGAACCTCGGGCTCATCTCCGGCGTCTGCGATGAGAACCTGGCATCGCCCCAGTCGGGCGTGGGCACGAACCGCGGGCTCATCTCCGGCGTCTGTGGGAGCGCAACGCCGGTGCCCAGTCCGGCGTCGGCACGAACATGGGGCTCCGTTCGGGCGTCCGCGGCGCGAAGAACCTCTCGGGCGTCACGGCGCCGCTCCCGGCCCCGGCGGCGGCGCAGAGCTGCATGATCTTGGCGGCGGCCTCGTTGGCGTCGCGGCTCTCGCCCATGAGCTTGGCCACCTGCGCCTTGGGCAGGCGCATCCGGAGCTGCACCGGCCCGCCGCCCTCCGACGCCGCCACGGACGACGCGGGCGACGCCGGCGCGCCGGACGGGAAGGTGAGGTCGGAGGTGGAGCGGCGGGTGAGCATGAGCGACTCGAGCCGCTCGCGCGCGCCGACGTGGAGCGCGCCGGACCAGGCCCGGCGCGGGGGCGCGGTGGGCTTCGGCAGAGCCACGAGGAAGTATAGCCGGCCGGGCCGGAGCGGCGCGTCGTGCTCGAGCGGGCGCGCGCGGACGCCCAGCAGCTTCACCTGCTCGGAGTCGAGGAGCTGGAACCCCGGGTGGTCACGCAGCACGGTGCCGGCGTACGCCGGCGGCTTGACACGGAACGCCGTGCCGTCCAGCTGCATGATCTTCGCGCCCTTCCGCCGCCCGCCGATGCTGTTGCCCATTGTTGCCGGCTGCCGCCCTGCGTTGGTGGTGCGGTGTGAGCTCGGTGAGGTGGTGGGCGTGGCCGGCGGGCTCGGTTGGCGTGGTTCTTTGCGGTGTGTGGGGCGTGGGAAACTCTATAAAAAGGCGCAATGGTTGGGGGAAGGTTTTTTTTTTTTTGCGGTTTTGTTGGGGGAAGGTTTGGGAGTCAAAGGTTGTGTGGTGAGTGAGTCTAGGCGACATGGACATGGACGGGACTTTATTTTCTAGCCGCCCCGCCCACCATGGCCGAAGGGCACCGTTAAAAGAGATCGAGGAGGTTAAAATCGGTTCAGTGGATGGGTCATGGCCGGATGCCTAACTATCAGTCAATCACCGAGGAACACGTTTTTGACCGTCCCATTAAAAATTAAGTAGTTCAAGGATCAGACATCACTCATAGCAAGAACTTGAAGCGAAGCGAAACATAATTGTGATTTCACTTTTTTACTGCACTGATCTGAACATCTCCCTTCTCTTATAGACTAGAACTTCTAGTACATGTCTGCTTTCGGCGGCTGTGCAGACGTAAACTTAGATTAGGTCGATCGGTACTTTGTGCCTAATTAATTTGACGGGACGAAATTAAGAGACTTTTACCGTGATCACGCGTCCCTGACACATCATTTACCGTCCTAGCAAACGTGACTGTCAAGCTTGACCGGTCCAAATCCGCCTCTGCCTCTGTTAGGGCATCTCTAGCAGCCCCGCAAACGGATCCGACATGTCTGTTTGTGTCCGCGCGGAGACTTGTCACGTCCCAACGGCATAGCGTAAACGAACATTTATTCGCGCACATGTCCGTTGTGCGCAAATCCGGCCAAAATTTGGTCCGCTTTTACGGTTCATTGGAACGAAAGACAGACAACCTGGTGTCCGATGGTGTCCGTCCCGGGTCCACCTGCCAGCGGTCTCTCGTCAACCTCGCGTCCTTTTTAATGGGAATCCACGACCAACCCCATCTCATCCGGTCCCCAGTCCCGTGACCAAAACCTAGCCCGAGCCCGAGTTACCACACGGTGAAGCCTCCAACGTAGCCAACGTGGTGGAAGCGTGGCCGCAACAACCACGACGCCTCGTCCTCCGTCAACAGACGCGTCGCCAGGACCGAACCAACGTCCCACGGATGTCGCCAAGATGTTTTGGGAGATGGCCGAGCCTCTACCACGGCCAAATGCGCACCTCCCTCAGAGTTGGCACATCAACCCACACCGCATATCGGTGCCTGTCGTGACTGCAACGGGGACGGCGCGCCGTCGCGAGATCAGTCGTGGCCGCCATTTCCTGCCGGCGGACCTACAGGACGACCCCGTGTACGCATACAACGACGATCTGTGGATCGCTGGTTCGAGGCGGAGCACGATGAGCGCCGTCGCGCTTACTTCACCTTCGCCGACATGGACGATGACGACGATCACGGCGCGCTAACCCGTGCCCGTGCCTCCAGCTGCGCCCGGAGGAGAGCGACAACGACCTCCGAGCTCTAGGAGCTCGTAGTGGCCAGATCTGACCCGTGGCCTCCGCGCGTCGGCCATGGAGGCTCGTGTGCCCCCTCCACGCCCGTGGTCACCGTGGCCAGCCCGTGAGGCGGCTCAGGCCTGGGCATCGGCTCCGATGTGGCCACAAGGTCAAATGTGACATCTGGCGCCAGCGACGCCTCCTCTGGCTCCACCCGCGCCTACCAGGCCCCCTCGGGCTGCGTGGTCACCTAGCCTGCGTGGCCGCCCGTCGTCATCCAGATTGAGCATGACCACTAGGCGTGCAGCGGAGGCCACCGACGCTAGCAGCAACTCCCCTCCCTCGGAACCCAGTAGCATAGGTTTTTTTTTTCCGTTTTAGTTCTTATTGTTAAACTTGGTTCCAACTATACGTAAATTAAAAAAACTATACATAAATTAATTAAGTAAGTTTACATTTCTGTTTTCATTCTTTTTTTGCGATTTGGTGTCGGCAGACCACCCAAAACGGATACAAACGGATACATTTTGTGTCCGTTTTGCGGGGCGCTCGACAGTCCCTTACCCCACTCCATGGCCAACTTTACATCAGCCGTTCGCCGTCATTTTATTAAATCCCAAACGTTGATGTCGCACTCGCACCTGTAATTTTTATAAGCTCACCCGGCATTAGCGTGTTCATACGTGGCCTGATCTCACTGTCTCGCGGCCAGTTGATGGCATCCGATACAGCAAGCAACACGCTTATCCGTGCCGCCGGAATCGCCACGGCGGACGCCAGGATGGTGCCTGCAGCTTCACGGAACATATCAGTGATCGAACGATTGTGTATTCCTTTTTTGCATGCTTGCGCCCGTCATGGCACGGCGTCGAGGAATGTCGGGCCGATCAGCTATCGTGTCGATCGCATTCTGGCACGCAGACGGACGCGCGTAGCCGTTGTCGTCTGTGTGACTGACCGTAGTAAATATGCACGCGGACAATGGTCTAGAGACCGGGAACCTTCGATTTACAAGGAATACCAACCCTACGTATTGCAGAAATTACGTCATGGTCCTCACGCTTTGCAAAAAAAATATATCAAGAAACGCGGTCTAGTCCTTCTCCACCGTCACTGCCGCAGACCTTCGAAGCGGCAGCGTCGACTACGCCGTGCTCATGCATGGTCCTGTGCTAAAAATGGAGATTCGTCGCCGAATATCCATTGGCGCGCAGGTAGCGCCGTGGCGTGGAGTGGCCTCTTTGACCGAAGATAACGACGGCGCAGATTCGGCGTCGTTAACGACCTCCGCCATGCAAAGTTTCGAGATATTATGCGGCACCTCCTCCATAGCCCTCCATCCACCACCACGATGGACTGATCTGGCGGCAACCACACAATCCGGGATGCCACGGATTTATTTTTTTATGCTGGTGACAGATCGAAGTTCCTCTGCGACCCTCCACCAAGGGGCATCGCCAAGGAAGCTCGTCGGTCGATTTGCGCCTCCACTCCCTAGCGGCAAAGACAACAACATCCGCTACATGGCGCGCCAAAATGCCATAGCGGTAAACCAAACTAGATCCTACACGACTATACACATGAGAAGGTCGTCCCCACTCGGCTAGCGAAGCCGCTAGAGGAGGTGGGGAAAGTGCTGGGAGCACATGGGCAACTCTAAAACGAGAGGGCGAGGAGGGAGAATATTGGGGGAGTGAAATGCGAGCCTCGCGGATCATTATAATCTTCTTGGTTCTATATAAGATTTTGTATGTTTGAGTGTTTCCTTAACTCTTTTAGTTAGATAAGTACGATACGGTTCCATGACCACAAACAGAGTATAAACAATTCAGAAGTGAGGGAATGATCAAAACCATGATTACCGTACAATATAGTTGAGACATGAGTTGCAGTTTAGACGATACAATTAAGACATGAGTTAAAGTTGAGTAACCATTTAGTTAATTCTTACATGTTTGCTTCATAGTCTTAAAATGAACAATTAAAGTGTAGAGATATGGGTACCATAAATTGTGGTTGTGCGAAAATTTCTAATATACGTGGTAAAGTACCGACTGCAGATCGTTAAGTTCGCTAAGCCATATTCATTGTAGGCAATGCTTTAGTTCCTAGACGTAGTTGCTTCCATTATTAAAAAAACACATTTTTTACAAAAGTCAGAGTCATAAAAATTGAAAAAAAATCAGGTGTGCATCCAGACATGATTTTTTGCAAGAAAACATGTTTTGTGACCGGTTGAAAAAAAAAGACAAAAAAATCTCGTGAAAAGCATTTTGGTGCACCGAATTTTGTCTTTTTACAAGGGCCACAAAATATATTTTTTTCACGAAATTGTATATGTGAACATACAATTCTTGGAGGTACACCCAAGATTATTTTTTTCATCTTTTTTTTAAAAAAAATTTGAAAGTGCGTTTTTAGATAATGGAGTAGATGTTTGTACGAGCCAAAGTGGGTTTCTGACGGAATTGACAACGGAGTACAACGCCACACAGTATGCTGGACTTGACTGGTTTAGGCAGCAACGGAGAACGGGTCTCCGGCCACCAAATACCATGGCACAACCGCCGGAGAATCATGACCTACCAATCCACCATATACACCAGGCCGGCGCAAACGTATGAGCACGTGTTTCTTTTTCCCGAGGATCCAGATGACATACGCCCGATCGTCACGGCGCACATTCCTTCATCACGGCGGAAGGAACCTTGGCGGCCCGTGCATGCATGCCGTTTCTGCTAGCTGCGGCTGTTGGCCTTGTCTGCATGCATGGTTCGTTCACCGGGGAATCTGCAACAGCATCGATCCATCCACTGTAAAAGGTTTTGCTCTGATCCAGAGGTTTTCGCAGGTTGCACTTGCAGAGACGTCTCTCATCCCAGCCGGAGAGAGCGTGTTATCACGGCGCCGTTGTCGACGATCAGCTTCTTGTCAGTTTCCGTTGTGATCAGGCCCCGCTTCTTGGTGTCGATCTGGAAACAGGCTTGCGCCCCGCTTTATAAATAAACCCAACGGTCGAACCGATACATAGTGATGAGTGAAACCTCTTATAAGCAGATCAAAGATATACACCAAAAAACTAAGAAACATCGAGATTGCCACCGAAGACGCCGTCGAGATAAGGGAAACCAGAGCTCCACGACACCGTCCCCCAAGAAGGTAACGACGCACATAAGCGCCGCCGGCATCAAGACCACAAGGTTTAGGGTTTTCACCCGGAGAACTAATGCGGAGAGAGTAGCCACAACAACACCCTCAAGAGGGTCACGACACCCACAGGTGTCGCCGTTGTTGGCGCCAGAGCGCTGAGCTTTCACCCGGAGAAACTCTCCCTGCACTTGGTACCTCACACCACCAACAGTCCCGAGCCGAGCTTCCACACACGATCTGTGCGCTGACCACACTATCGCCGCTAGGGCTGAAAATAAAGCTCGATGCTCGACAAGCTCAACGAGCACTCGTTTGGTCGACTCATTTAGCTCGGCTCGTTATGCTAACGAACAGAGCCGAGCAATGATTTTGGCTCGTTATTGCTAATGAGCTAAACGAGCGAGCTAACGAGGCTCGCGAGCAGATCGTTAAGCTCGTTAATTTGGATCACATGTCTTTTTAAAAGTAGATCTCATCTAACTAGCAACCTAATAAGTGACGACTCAACTTTTTTAGCAAGCCCATATCATAATCGAGATCTATGGTCAACCAATGTAGGAAACATCGAATCCCTTTTACTTCCTGTTAATCGTCAATTATCTCGTCAACTCTATATTCAGATTTATTTTCTTAACGAGCTGCTCGCGAGCGCTCGCGAACACTTAACGAACCGAGCCGAGCTTTATATTTAGCTCGTTAGACTTAACGAGCTTAACGATTCGAGTCTTAACGATCACGAGTCTTAACGAGCCGAGCCTTAACGAGTCGAGCAGCTCGTTAGTCCAGCCCTAATCGCCGCCAACACCAGGAGATCCCAACGACCGCTCCTTGCCACCCACATGGTCCAAAGAGATGGGCCATCACCACCACAACGCCGCCCTGCCGCCAAGACACTCGTGCAGTACACTTTCCCGGAGCCGCCGCCCCGGCATCCGCGGACTCGTGCCTGTGTAGCGAGCCTCATCGTGTGGCATGCAAGGCAGGGAGGGTAGGAGCGGTTGAACAAGGGCGGCAGTAGCACGGCCATCCGAAGGAGACCGTCCTTCACCACCGTCGGCATTCGACCGGACACACAGCAGGAGTACACCAAGCCCTCTGGCCCGACCGGGCCCAGATCAGGCCCATGAAGTCCCCGCCGCCACGCTGCAGCAAGAAAGCCGCCGCTGCCCCTTGTTTGCACCGCCCCACCTTACTGCCATACCATGGCCAACACCGATGTCCGCTGCTCCAGGGGCGGCCTCACATCCCGGCCCGTTCCTGGCCACCACAGCCCGCCTAGCCCGCGGCAAGCCTAGATCGGCCCGACGGCGCGCCCCCGGCTGGAGAGCTGCCGCACATCCCCCGGAAGACCACCCGCCCGCCGGAGGCCCGCATCAAGGTTCCCCCCACCCCGCCGGAGGGCCGCGTCGACGTACCGCTCGCCGAGGACGTCGCTTTGCCCCGGCCGCCAAAACCCGCGCCCTAGCCACTGCGAGACGGGGAGAGAAGGTCCCGCCGCCGCTGGCACCGCGCGGGCCTGGCCCGACGACGCTCGCGCGGCGACGGTGGGGAAGGGGGAGGAAGGTTGGACGGGCGGCGGCGCTAGGGTTGGTCGTCTCGGTCACACCCCGCGGGGGGCGACGCGAGACACAGGGTCGTGGGAGAAAGGAGAGAGCGCTCTCCGCTTCTTGGTGTCGATCGAGAAGCCAACCGGCCGGCTCGTGGTGTGTATGCACCTGCAGAAATGTTTGCTTGATGTCCTCATGAACTACCATTTGCTAGTAGCTAGGTTAACTTTGATGTCGTGACGAACTAACCATTTGCTAATAGTTAGGGGTGCACTGATAAAGTTTCGACGTGGTAAGGTCATCACTAGTGAGAAGTGGTGAGTGGAATAGCATTTTTTAGCAACCAAACACCATGTATTATAGCTGCCAAACAAACACAGCCGACCAAACAGCAAGTGAAAAAAAAAATTTGCACCCACCCGATCGAGCCTGTCCAGAACATTGTTGTAACCAAACGGTGTGCACAACATGGCTCAACCACGTTCCAGGGCCATGCCTGTCTGGGCTAGGAATGCAAATGCCGAATTTTCTAGCAACCAAATTAACAGGCCGGCTCCCGGCTCGTGGTGTGTATGCAGCTGCAGAAATGTTTGATGCCGTAGTTCTTGTCTACGCACGACTTCTGTGGTCAAGTTCATGTACAGTACGCGCCTAGCTACGTGTATACGATTAATGATCTTTCAGTTTCAGCAGGTGCCATTAAAGACTTGTGAGGCGCGAGTGTGACACGGCTGATCAGCTGTGCGGCGGCGGCAAGGGCCCCCGGCCGGCGGTCGGAGCAATCAATCTGCCGGTCGCGGTTGTTGGTCCTTTCCGTTTTGATCAGGGCCCACTCCTTGGTGTGTATGCACCTGCAGGTAGGTCGTCTGATGCCGCTGCTAGCTGTTGTCTATGGTCAAGTTCATGGACAGTACGCTGGTACACATGATCGTGGAGTTTCAGCGCCGAGTGTCAATTTCAGATGCTAACGATCGACGACTTTGAAGCAGCAGG